>CM021105.1:583747530-583926316 GCA_007115665.2 Sequoiadendron giganteum
CCTCTCCCTCTCCCTCTCAACTCTAAACTCTCTCTCCCTCTCCCTATATCTCTCCCTCCCTCTCCCTCTCCCTCTCCCTTTGGTCTATGTGTGTACAAATCGAATATCCGATTTGAATCGGATATCTGATTTGTGAAACTCTATTGTGCAAAGGTTAAATCTTACCATTGAAGAACATGTTTTACAAATCGGATATCTGATTTGTGGGCCATAGAAAAACCCCATGTGGGCCATTTTTGTGCATTCCAACGGACCCTGCATTCTATTTGCAGCACTTTGCAGGTGACAAACATGCGGTTTCAGACAGGAAGAGACAAAGATAAACTTTTTGGAGATTCTTGTACTCAAATTTGTCATACATAATGATTTTTAAGCATCTTTTATTTGGTATAATGGGGAGCAATAGTTGTTGGAAGCAAAAACGTAAGAGAAAGCTGACAAAAGAGAAAATTGAAGGATATAGACAAAGAGATAGAGAAGGTCATAAAAAGAAAAGACAAGTTATGTTAAATATTGGTGAACCTGAGCCCTATGGTCTTTCAAGTGAAGAGGAAATTGAATATGTTCAAGGTGAAAATGTAGAACATGATATTGAAATTGGGAATGAAAATGTTCAAGGTGAAAATGTTGGAATTGAAGATGTTGAACATGATATTGAAATTGGGAATAAAATTTTTGAAATTGATAATGAAAATGTTGGAATTGAAGATGTTGAACATGATATTGAAATTGGGAATGAAAATATTGAAATTGATAATGAAAATGTTGGAATTGAAGATGTTGAACATGATATTGAAATTGAAATTGATAATGAAAATGTTGGAATTGAAGATGTTGAACATGATATTGAAATTGGGAATGAAATTGTTCAAATTGATATTAAAAATGTTCAAGGTGAAAATGTTGGAAATGAAGATGTTGAACATAATATTGAAGCAAGTGTAAATTATGTTTCACCAGATTACACGAGAAATGAAGAACCTTGTGTGGAAGAAAGAGGTATTCCAAATTCAAGACCTTCAAGGACCCCTAAATGGTTAGTTGAAATTGATGATAACATTATAAACAATTTTGAAGGCAAGAGGTCAACACGAACTATTTGGTTGTGGGCTAGAATACTTTTCAACCAATATTTTAGCGATAAGACATTGACTGAGCAATGCCAAATTTTTGTACAATTGCTAAAGATGCAAAAGATGAGACCTTTGCTATCCAAATTGAAGATTCGTCTGAACAAGAGGACCGAAAAAAATTCTATTATTTTCAAAAATATTTTTAATACTCTCAAGTCTATTGGAAAAAATAACAAGGAAAAAGATAAGAGAGTTACTCGGAGAGTCATTACCACCGCCCTAGTAAGCCACCAATTGAAAAAGGCTCGCTTTATGAGACAAACTTGTATTGATTTTTACTTAAATCATAAAACTTTGGATAGAGCACTTGCAAGAAGAGAAAGAATAGATGATCCTCTTCAAAATGATACATGGGCTTAAATATTTTTGCCCCCACATTTCATCGACATTAGCACTTTGGACTCTTAAGGGAAAACGCCACTCCAATGTAGCTCAGAGCGATTCGATGTATTTGGGTGCAAGAGATAGCCATACCTAGCGTAAACGTACCCATATGGACGTGTTGGAACAATCTGTTGGGTTGTACGAGTTCAAGAATGAAAGTTGCACCACTTTGCAACTTTACACTGCTTGCATATGGCAACTTTTCCCTCAACTAATAACTCATCACCATGGGAAAATGTCTTTGAGATAGCAAAAAACCTTGAGAGGTTATTGTAGATGATCTCAACATGATCCCATATTCTCCAACGAAGAGTTTGTAAGCATCACGATTTCTGAGAAATAGTCTGTCAAAGTTTGCTGCCTTTTAGCACTTTGGACTCTTAAGGGAAAACGCCACTCCAATGCAACTCTGAGCGATTCGACATATTTGGGTGCAAGAAACAACCATACATAGCGTAAACGTACCCATCCGGATGTGTTGGAACAGTCTGTTGGGTCGTACGAATTCGAGAATGAAAGTTGCACCACTTTGCAACTTTACACTGCTTGCATTTGGCAACTTTTCCCTCAACTGAAAACTCAGCACCACGGGAAAACGCCTTCAAGATAGAAAAAACTAAGAGAGGTTATTGTATATAGTCTCAACACAATCAAATATCCTCAAACGAAGAGTCTGTAAGTATCACGATTTCTGAGAAATAGTCTGTCAAATTTTGCTACCTTTTAGCACTTTTGACTCTTAAGGGAAAACGTCGCTCCAATGCAGCTCAGAGTGATTCGACATATTTGGGTGCAAGAGACAAACATACCTAGCATAAACGTACCCATCCAGACGTGTTGGAACAGTCCGTTGGGTCGTACGAGTTCAAGAATGAAAGTTGCACCACTTTGCAACTTTACACTGCTTGCATTTGGCAACTTTTCCCTCAACTGAAAACTCATCACCACGGGAAAACGCCTTCGAGATAGAAAAAATAGATAGAGATTATTGTAGATGATTTCAACACAATCCCATATCCTCAAACAAAGAGTCTGTAAGCATCATGATTTCCGATAAATAGTTCGTCAAAGTTTGTTGTCTTTTAGCACTTTGGACTCTTAAGGGAAAACGCTGCTCTAATGCAGCTCAGAGCGATTCGACGTATTTGGGTGCAAGAGAGAACCATACCTAATATAAACGTACCCATCTGGATGTGTTGGAATAGTCCATTGGGTCGTACGAGTTCGAGAATGAAAGTTGCACCACTTTGCAACTTTACACTGCTTGCATTTGACAACTTTTCCCTCACTTGAAAACTCAGCACCACGAGAAAACGCCTTCAAGATAGAGAAAACCAAGAGAGGTTATTGTAGATGGTATCAACACGATCTGATATCCTCAGAAGAAGAGTCTGTAAGCATCACGGTTTTCGATAAATAGTCCATCAAAGTTTGCTGCCTTTTAGCACTTTGGAATCTTAAGGGAAAATGCCGCTCCAATGCAGCTTAGAGTGATTCGACGTATTTGGGTGCAAGAGAGAACCATACCTAGCATAAACGTACCCATCTGAATGTGTTGGAATAGTCCATTGGGTCGTATGAGTTCCAGATTTAGGGATGTCCTCTTCAGATCACTCTATTTTGAATAGGTTTGTAGAGCTACCAATGTTAAATCCAAGTTGACTGACTTTGAGAAAATCGTATCCCAGTAAACATGATAGAGGTCCCACTTCTTTTTAAATGCAGGAGCACCATCCAACCCTTTATCTCCATTCCTCTTGAAGCATCTTTTTTTCCCTCCTTTTCCTTCCTTCTTCGAGGATTGAGCGAAAAGAACATGAATGTCTTCATTTGTAGGGCTTCATCCAATACCTCTCGCAACCAACCTTGACTCCCCTTGAATATAGTAAGCCCTCAACCGATCAAACTTGGCAAGTTTCGATCTCACGTCGATTCCTTGAATGTAAGACTCCGAAGATGAAGGAAGACCATTAAGAGCCAACATGGTCAAATATTTTTCATCAACAATATGACCATTTCTCTCACTGTCTTCAACTTAGAGATTAGATAATACAACTAAAAGCACTCAAAAAATGAAACACATAAGACAATAAACACAACAAGAAATTTTCTTACAACTCAGGCCAAGCTCATGGGTGAATTTGATACAATGAATAATAGCACCTCTCGTAGATGCAAAGATACAATCGAATATGCTTCTCCTTGAAATCGGCCTGCTGCTGTAAGATGAAGCGTCGCTACTCAAGTGCAATTTTTTGCTTGGATTGCAAATTATGCTTAATGAAATTGATTGAGGAAATGAACAAACATCACCTCGTATTTATACAAAATAAGGTGACTCTTCAAGGAGGTCAGCCTCTCTTGAAAATAATAAATTATAAAATAATATCAAGAAAGGTCGGCCTCATCCATTTAAATAAAATGAGTATAAATTAGCCATAGGCTATCATTTAATTTATTACAACTTAATGTGATCGCTATCATGTATGAAAAATGTGGTAGCATAGACAAGGCAGTGGACTATTTGAAAAAAAACTTCAAAGAAATGTGGTCTCATAGAATTCAATGACAAACAAATGCAATTGACAACTGCTCATAGTTTTTAGTTATGCAATGTGAAGTAATTGCATAACTGCTTAGGTTGACTTTGTAAGAACTATATTGTAATTGAAAAGTTTTCATCTATGAACATCTAGGTGTTAGTTATGCAATGTGAATTAATGATTTGAGTTTGAAAGATGTGTAATGCAATGTAATCAGTGATATAAATATAAACTACATAATATAACCATTCAGTTTTAAGCTATTGTACATTGATATTTAACCATTGCTCAAGATAAAATTTTCAAAGAGTTTAATCATGCACATGAGGAACAAATTAAATTTTGATTGTCAACTTCTATATATCAAATTATCCAATAATCAAGTGTATGTCCATATACAAAAATGGCATCGACGCCAACTCAAACAAAGTTTTACAAAATGTGGCATATGCCATCTCAATATGTATTCAAAATTTACATGCCAAAATGTCTATCTCATCCTAAACTACTGGTGGATCATCAAAATGGAGCCTCTTTGAAGCACTCGTTGGCTCTGAAGGTAGCTGCACAAGAAAAATTCAAACCACAATTGAGATTAGTTATACTATATAATTTAAAATCGAATAATTAACATCAAAATCAATATACATTGAATTTTAATTGAACTCTAAAATTGAAATCTTGATTACCTGAAATATACATCTCTTCAAAGGGTCAGGAGTCCTAGAATATACCAAATCAACTTTTGAAATGCCAATCTATATATGTGAACAAAAACATAAAATTGATCCAAGTTAGCATATGATTATTGGTAATAAGAACTTATTTACCAAACACAAAATAAAATAAGCACATGTACCTCTTTAGGTTGATCTTTTTCTTTATCTCCTTTAGGTGTTTCAACACCTCCTCTTTGAGGTGTTTCAACACCTACTCTTTGAGGTGTTCCAATAACTACTCCTTTAGGCGGTGTGTCCCTTGTCAACATATCTGTAAAGCTCATAATTGCTTGCAAATAAAATTGTCAAGTACATATGAAACTACCAATCTATGTCGACGTATGTATAATCAATATAAGATCTTAAAAATATTAATTCAAT
Organism: Sequoiadendron giganteum; assembly: GCA_007115665.2. Classification (NCBI taxonomy): domain Eukaryota; kingdom Viridiplantae; phylum Streptophyta; class Pinopsida; order Cupressales; family Cupressaceae; genus Sequoiadendron; species Sequoiadendron giganteum. Next base: position 583,752,691 of record CM021105.1, read on the forward strand.
CCAATTTGAGTTCAATTAACTTCCCCTTATCTAGATTTGCGCCTCCATAGTCTAGACGAGGCTACACCTCACTCACACTGGGTATTTCCTATAGGAGGAAAACAAGATAAACATATAAGCTATTATATAATTTCATTAATGACAATTCAAATGACAAGCAAGTATATAATATAAAATGTAAATGAGTGAATGCAAAATATATACTGCGTGTGTGTCCAAGCCAAATGAAATGGCCCTGAGGGTGCTATCAGTCACCCGTGCGAGCTCCTCCTCAGACATCAACTGTTAAATAGACCATGCAAATAAATATTAGTACTTGATACTATCTCTTATTAATATTCATTTAAAAACAAATGCAAGTTATGAAATTACAGCTTAAATATTACCTGTGTCACTGTTCTAGCATCTCCCTCTCTAGCAGGAGAGGACTCTGTAGGGTGCGCTCCACTCCCCTACGACTGATCTATAATATCTACATCATGGAGGTCATAATCATCAGTGTCCAAGGGATGCTCAAAGGGTTGTATAAGAGGACCCAAGCATATCTGGCAGCACATAGTGCAAGCATGTGGCACACAAATATGTGGACCTGAGGAGGATGATGCAGCAACACTCGAGCTTATGCCAATATAACCAAAATGTGGCTGAGCTACTATAGAAGAATGTGAAACCAAATGATCACTCAAAGAGTGAATAGCCTGAATAATTTGTGTGGAGGCATCTTCGATAATCTCTGGATGATATATTGGAGGTGGCGGAGGAAGGGGAGGAAGGGGAGAAAGGGGAACATTTGGGCGCGGAACTACTCTAACTGCCCCTGGTCTATCCTGGGGCATACCTCCATCGACGCCCTGAAAGGGTTTAATGTCAAAGTAATTGACATGATGCCCTAACACAAACTCAGCATATCATTTTTTAATAAAGTAAAATGGTATGTTGGAATTATTGTTCAGTGGTTTATCAAAAACCATACACCAACGATCCCAAAAGTTAGCTACAATGTACCTATGCATGCACCATTTTATGGAATGTTTTGTTTTATTAACATTCACTGGCAAACCGGTGTGGGGGTCAATGAATAAAGAGGCTATTTGGGCTTTGGTTATTTGGAGATCTTTCACATCATCGTAAGACAATCCACGTCGATAATATTCCCTCATGTATTCTCACCACGAATAAAAGGAATTATGTTGGGTGGAGAGGGTTTCTATATTTTTAATTATTTCCTTCAATGTGTTTGTCATATCTCTCAATCGAGGCATTGTCTAATAAATTTCACAAATGCCCCTCAAGTGCCCGAATTTTTCACCAATTAAGTCTTCAATTGGTGGCTACGGAGGTGGTACAGCATTTGGCATTTGTGGATTTACATTCGCAGCCATAATACCTGATTAAAGTTAAAAACTAATTAAACTAATTGAAATTACACAATATAAATAAAATTATTGTAAAAAAACCCTAGTTTTTAATAAAAATCCAAAAAAAACCATACTTTTTCACAAAAATGAATAACAAACTCTTATTTTTGATAAAAATACATCAACAACACTAATTTTTAATCAAGATCCATTTCAAAACATTAAGTTTTAATAAAAAATCAATGTAAACTCTAATTTTTTTAAAAAATCAATAAAAAACTGTATTTTTGAATTTTTTTTAATAAAACCTACTTAAACTTAACATAATCTATTGAAAAATAGATTACAAGATTGAAAAAACCAAATAAATACCTTTCAAATCGGATATCGGATTTGGGTTTTTCCTTTTCCGCCCGCGTCAAATTGTGAGAAATGAAATTAAAGAGTCGGTTTTATTTTTATATACAATTTCCAAGAACCAGATATCTGATTTGGATTAGATATCTGATTTGGATCAGATATCCGATTTGTGGAAACTAGCTTTGGTTTTTGATTCGGGTAGAAGTACTGACACCCGAACCTAGAAAAGTCAACTCGGCCTTTTCCGCGTTTTTGAGCCGATTCAAAATGTGATTTTTTCTCATTGCCACTTTTTGGCCCATCATGATCCTGCACATACCCCTGTCCTTCCTTCCTTAATCTCCCATTAGCAAAATGGCTTTCCTCCTGGAAGGAATATTTTGGATTTGATAATTACGATGCATGAAAATATTCATTCACTCTTTGTTTCTAAGACTGGAGGCTTTCTCTTGAAGTTAGATATGTCCAAAGCATATGATCGAGTAGAATGGGATTTTTTATTCAAGATTATGTTGGCGTTTGGCTTCAACAAAAGAGTCGTACAAATGGTTTTCCAACTCATCTCTATTGCTTCTATCTCTATTTTGGTCAATGGGTCTCCTTCACATTTTCTTAAGAATTCTAGAGGTTTAAGACAAGGAAACCCCATTTCCCCAATTATTCACTATAATGGAATAATTCCTTGGGAGGAACCTGAATAGATTGGTTGATCAAGGAGCCCTAATGGGTTTACGTCCTTCATCCAGTAACTTAGTTAGCTCTCATCAATATTTTGTTGATGATACTATTTTGATGGGGAGATCAAGAGTGGTTGAAGCCAGAATTCTTAGAATTTTTTTGGATAACTATGAAGGAGCATCAAGTCAAAAGGTTAATATTGAAAAAGGTTCCTTATTTTTCTTCAACACTCTAGTTAGAAGGCAGAATAGGATAACAAAAAAATTTGGCTATAGAGTGGATGCTCTTCCTTCAATATATCTTGGACTGCCCTTGGGTTTTAAGCCCTCTGATTGTTTTTGGAATTCCTTGGTGGATAGATTCAATAAAAAATTGGCGGGGTGGAAAGGAGCTCTTCTTAGTCAAGATGGTAAGATTCAACTCCTTAATGCCACTCTTCAGAGCCTTCCGATCCATGCTCTTAGTCTTTTTAATATTCCTCTTAAATATGCAGAAGCTATTGAAAAAATCCAGAAATGTTTTCTCTGGTCTAGGGTTGAAGAAAGGAGGCATATGCCCCTTATTGATTGGGACTTGGTTTGCAGACTGAAGAAGCTAGGGGGATTGGCCCTCAGAAAAATTAGAACTATGAATAATTCTCTCCTTTCTAAAAAGATATGGAGAATTTTCTTCTCAAATGGAGAATGGAATAAAATCTTTAAAATATTTTTTTTGGCTAACTGTGGCTCTCTAAATTCTTTGTTGGATTCTCAATGTCTGCCTTGTGGTTTGACTCTATGGAATGATATTATAAAAGGGAGAAAAATCCTTCACTTGGGAGTGGGATGGAGCATAAGAAATGAGAATCTTGTGAGGTTCTGGGAGGATAGATGGATAATGAAGGAACCTTTATTTGCCTTTAACAGCTTCAAATAATGGGTGGACATTTGTAAGGCTACTTTTGGTATCTTAGCTAAAGATTATTGGTGGTATGGGAGCTAGGTGAACCTTTATTAGATTAGTATGGATCTTGCCCTGATCCAATCCTCCCTTAGGGCTTTCAGAGTGGAAATAAAATTTTAGGAGGACTCCTTGGTTTGGACGGCTAGTTCATTAGGCAACTACTTTGTTTCTTCAGTTATCTCTTTATTGTCTTTATCTCTTGGCCTTCCTCCCTTTTGGTCCAATGCATGGATTAGCTACTTGACCCCTAAGGTTAATATTTTATTTTGGATTCTTCTTCAGAACAAGGTGCTTATGGTGGACAACCTTTGTAAGAAGGGTTTTCAGATCCCCAACCACTGCTACCTCTGTAAATGTGTAGCAGGAATAGATAACCATTTATTTATTCACTGTTCTTTTGTGAATTCTATCTGGGAAAGGTTCTACTCTCTTTGGAGTATCTCATGGGTGTCACTTGGTACAATTAAAGATCAATTTACTCAATGGGTGGCACCCTCCTTTAATCCGCATATTCACAAGATATGATCTTTAACTTTCCCTTATATTGCTTGGGGAGTTTGGAAGGAGAGAAACAACAAAGTTTTCAGGGATAAGGAATCTTTTGAGAAACTTGTATTTGAAAAAAAAATTAGGCTCATTGGGGAAAACTTCAACCTGGCTCCTTATCATGACATGTTGAAGGATTATGTGGTCTATTCGGCTTATGACTTTGAGATGGCCAAATTTTGGGAGATTAAAGGATATGTGTCTAGAGCTTCCAAACTAGCTAAAAAGAACCATGATGATGTCTTATGGTTTCACCGTCCCAGGGGTTGGATAAAAGCCAATTTTGATGGGGTGGCGAAAGGGAATCCGAGAAAGGTAGGAAGCGAGGGTGTGTCACATGATGATAAAGGCATGTTTATTGTGGCGGTTGTTGTCTCTTTAGGGAAACAAAAAAATCATCTATCTGAAGCTATAGGAGCCTACCGGGTCATCATTTTGGCTAAAAGTACGAAATTTAAGAATATTTGGATAGAGGGCGACCCAAAAAATATCATTGATTGTCTACTTGGAAATTCCCCCCCCATCATGGACTATTAAGTACTAGATTGATGAAGCTAGGGCCACTTTATCCAACTTTGATAAAGTTAAAATTTCCCATATCTATAGGGAAGTGAATGGTGTGGTAGACTTCTTTGCCAATGAGGGAATAAGACAAAATAGATAGGTGACATGGAAAAATTACAAAGATTTGGATGCTGATGTCAGATCCCTAATTAACTATGATTGCACTTATGGGAGAGAAGTCGCGTTTAAAGATGATTAAAGAGAAAGGTGCCAAGTACCCAGATCTCATAAGATTTGATGGAAAAATCATAATTAATATGAAAAATGGGTTGAGCTTGCATGTTTTGTGGGTGCTTTGGTTTTGTTGAGAACTCATAAGTCTTTATTTTCATGGTGCGAGAAATCAGAAAAATAGATCCACGACAATGGGAGGAAGTAGGAAAAGAGTTGAGCCAACTGCGTGTATAAAGAATAAAGATAATTCCAAGGTCTAGAAGAAAATAGAGAAGGGAGGAATTCAACCGTTTAATGAAAGACTTCATGGTCCAGACATTAGGGCTATTGATTATTTCGCTAAACATTAGAATAAAGGGGAGATTATCTTCTTTGGGAGGAAGGTTCTGGTGGATGAGGCGCTTGTTGGAAAAGTCACTGGTCTCACTATTGATGGTGTGAAATTTTATTGTGATAGGAAATACTTAGACGAATTTGTTATCAGCTTTCTGAAGTCGAAGGAGGAGGAAAAGAGATTGGTTAAAGTCTCTAATAGCTACTTCGAGTCTAGCAAGATCAAGAAAATATGGAGGGATTTGGTCAGAGTTCTAAATGAATATATAATGTTGGATGGGAGATTCACCAGAGTCTGTGGTATCACTTTTTTTTACTCAACCACTTCAGATATAAGGTTAGGGTTTCTTTCCCCTACTACCTACTATGTTCTTTGAACAATAGTATTAAGGAGTTTAGAAAAAACCCTCATAAGAATCTAGTCCTGCATGTTGGCCTTATTCGGCTCATTTATGAGCACTTCAAAAATATGTCGGATGTCTCTAACCCTATCACAACCTTGGTCTCAGAGGGTTATGACACTAAGTCTAGCTCGCTTAAGGATATCAAGGGTTTAGACTCGGATTGGGTGGATGAGGTTACTCCCCCTCCTAGCAAAAAAATTAAGAATGCCCCTTCTGCTAAGCCCTCAAATGAAAATTTTGGTCCTCAGATAACTCCTCTCGAAGCGTCTGCATCGAAGGACAAGATGAGGAATGAGCCCCCTATGGAAACACTTGTGAACTATTCGGAGGATTCTCTGGATGAATACAATGTTGGACCTTCTAGAAAGGAGGTGTCCTCTGCCTCTTTCCACTCCATTGACATAGAAAATAAGCCTAGTTATCATGTGCACCTGAATCCTGATGACCCTATTTTTGAACCGGAAAGGGATTTTTATGGTGACATCCTTTCTCTGGCCAAAAAGGGAGTGATTAACAATTTTGAAATTTTGAAATGGGCTTTTCATGAAATCAAGGACCTCAATCTTAAAAATAGAGCTATCACTAGCAAAATGGAAATCCTAGAAGCTAAAGTGGCTGAACAGAATTCGGCTGAGGCTTTATGGACTACGGATGAGAAGATTTCTATGGATGATTACCTCCTGAAAGAGGTTGACGTCACTAAAAATATTAAGAAGGTTGGCGACAACCTTGAAAAATAGGTTGAAAAGATTAGGGAAACCCTGAAAGAAACTATTGAACACAACCAGAAAATCGTTAAAAACAACTCCACTATCTTAAGAGCTTTGACTGAAAAAATGGATAACACTCAACAGGGTCTTCTAATTGTAGATTTGAATGCTGAGAAGAACAAAAATAAGGTGGAGGAATTGGGCCCTTCAAAGAGAACCAAAGCCAACATGAAGAAAAGACTGGACACGATGCCTCAGGAGACCCAAGACCTGAAGATGGTGGCTCAGGATTTGGACAACCTAGAAGCGGAAGTGGCAAAGACCTTAAAGTCTTTGGGTTAGTTTTGGTTGTGTTTTTTGTTGTCCTTTTGCTAGGTTTTAGCTAGTGACTATTGTTTTTCCTTTGTTTTTAGAATATTTTAGTCAATGTATCCTATTATTTGGATGCTTTGATGTAAAATAAATTCTCTAGTGCTTTCCTACCTATGGAAGTAATTATGCATGGTTTTGAACCACAATTTTTTGTAGAAGGATGATCTCTTACACTTCTAGGGTTTTTCACCTAGAAGGAGAAAGATATTCCACGAAAGCTTGGGGGTTCACTCAAGACTAATGCTAATATGATTGAAATATGCCTAAATGAAATGACCTAAATGCAAAGAATTGATAAAAGAGATGAAATATTAATGCAAAACTAATGAAATGCATAAAGATAGATTAAATGCAATATAGAACAAGATGGAAAGCCTAAACATAAAGAGTTTACCTAGAAATTGACAGAGGCTGAAATGAACACTACAAATGTCTTTGAAATTTTAGAAAATCTATTTTTTTGACCAATTGGGACTTTTACGCCAAGCTAGGCGACTTAGTCCCAGATCTGAAAAACTACACTGGAGCTCATTTCAGCGAAATGGGTATCTAAATCTACACAAATCTCTGAAAATCATGTAAAGTGGGACTAAGTTTCCATTGATGGCGACTTAGTCCACTTTGGATTTTTTGAAAATCTGAAAGTGGAAATAGAAGCTCTCGGTCTACACTTTTTGCTCCTCTAGGTAGTCAGATCTAAAACTGCCAAATTCAAGTCAAAAAGTAATTTTTTTGTGGATATTTTGACCTAGCCAGTAAGGAGATGATTTCAACAAGTTTGCTACCAATCCTTCAATGATCTCCAAGCCTTCAAGGTACCTAAACCTGCAAACACACGAAGAAAGAAAGAGAAATGTTGAATGTTAGGGAGGTAATTAGACCAAATGAAGAAAATAAGAGGAAGCATGAACATGGAATGAAAGAATTAGAAAATTTTCATGATGATAGATCTTGAATTTTTTTAGCAATGAATGAAGAATCTGCCCTTGAATGCCTCTTGATGACTTTACAATGCTAAAACCATAGCTTTCTTGAGAAGAATGATGAATGATGAATGAATCAAGAGAAAGAGAAGAAGAAAATAAAAGGCCCCAAAATGAGTGGAAAACCATATATTTATACACAATTATGCCCTAATTCCCAAAAATACCACATCACAAGCTGATCTTAGTTCTTAAAAAATAAAAACCTGCCAGAATTTTGAACTTAATTTGATTTTTGAGCCAAATGGGACTAAGTCGCCCCAAATGGCGACTTGGTCCCACTTAGGCAATTTAAGTGGGTGTCAGAAATTAGATATTTTAAATGATGTTTATCGAGTTTATCTTCAAAAGACACTTAAATGAGGCCTGTAAGGGTAAAATGGGGCCAATTAAAGCATAAGAAAAGTATAATTATTGATGACAAGCTTAGAAAAGTGTGAAAGTTTGTTACAACTATTTATAACACTTTGAAATAAGTCTTGGTAGGTGATAAAAAGAGGTTATTTAAGTGAATTTAAATAAAAGGGTCCTAGAAAATTATGAAAGTGGGTTACAACACTTCACAACACTTTTACAAGACATCATAGAATTCTTATTGATTCACAAGGGTCCAAGACCTAATGTGAATGTGTTGACCACAATGTTACAACATTAAATCTAGGAAAAATTAGTCCAACATCCATAACAAAGACTCAAATGAGTGTAAAAATGTCCAAAGATACATTTTTTTGTGACACGGGTTCATTCTCTATTATTATTTTATAGCAATCAACTCTTATTAAAGCCTTAAAAGAAAAAAATCAACTACACTTCAGAGCTCAAGACACAAATATCTCAAGTGTAATCCTAGTTGGTAGCTATTTCTAAGCACCACCATGAATCTCTACTCACAACAACAAAGATCATTGTAGAGGAGCATATTCTATATACTCTTGGAGAAAAGTAATATCTTATTGTAATTTCCAATCTACAATTATATGAGTTTCAAATAGTTGTTTTATGTCAATTTGTTCCTCTTTGTAATATTTTGTTGTAGTTGAATGCTTCCGTATATGACTTCTTTCAAGATTCTTGTCTTGAAAGTACCTCCTTCAATCTTTGTACATTTCTTTTATTAATTTTATATGTACTTTTCTAATTAAAAAAATGATATATATTAAATTTTATGATCAAAATGATATCTATTAACCGTCATAATAAATTATCTTTATTTCTTTTAATTTTCAAATTTTTATTTATATCATATGAAAATAGATTGTAACATTATTAAAACCTAATTTAATGTAAAGATGTCTATTTTATTTCTTTACACTAAGAATATATTATAAACGAATGAGACGACCTTACCATAACATTGCATTACTATAAGAACCCAAAGAATAAAAATAGAATAGAAAGCGTTTAAACGTCCATTGAGCAAAAGACAACATAAGGGACAAAAAGTCACTGATAGGCCTAATAACTTCGGATGGCTGAAAACAAATTATGAAGACACGTGTCTCAAGGGATTAGTGCAAAATATCTCTAAATTATAACAGCCATCATATAAACGTGTAAAAATAAAAAATTACCTGAGTCGAAAAGGCAAAATAAAACGTAAATGACAGGCAACATAAATCCACAACAGTGAAGTTAGTACGTTATTTAAATCGATTTGACAGGCGTGGCTTTTTTGAAATTCCAGGCCTTCCCAGATGCAACGATTTCAAGACTAGATTACCTATTACGTTATTTTAAATCGACTTTCTCCGTTTCCGTAATTGAGAGTCACATCAAATGTAACATTTAATCCTTTAAAAAATACAAATATTAACAATAAATATAAAATTGAACAGATATTTAATAACTTGTTAATAAAATGAGAAGTAGTCATCAGCCTCGGCAGACTCGATATTCATCTAAAACGATTCATTATTGTAATATAAAACTATTTATAACAAGACAATACGATAATACATAGAGAAGCCGCGGCTTCTGCAATTCACCGATAACAACATTTCTCAGTTAAGAACTCATTTCTTCCATCATCTTTCTCATCGGCGAAACCAACACGCAGTAATACAACCAAGGATGAGTAGAATCTAAAACTCCTCTCCTTTACTTATAGTCTATATATTTTCCGCGGACTTGTTATCTGCAACGACAACAAAAATAAAACATAATTAATCAAGCAGCCTAGCTAAAGCCTATACGATTACACGTATTTGCAAAAGATGGAAATGTAAAGTGATTAAAATCAGAATTGTGAACTTACTATATCTAATGAGTAGGATGAGGTGGAGGGGACTTGTACTTTCCATGCATTGGTGGGGGCTTTGTTACTGGCTTCGGAGGAGATTTCTTGAAGGGAGGATGCGGTTGGCCATGGCCATTGAAGATGGGGGAGCCTGGCTTATGAAATGGAGGAGTAAGAGGAGGATGAGGCTTTCCTACGGAGGAAGAAGTGGGGTGATCATTGATGCTATGAGGAGGCACCTTGCCATGCACTGGTGGAGGCTTGGGAATGACTGGTGGTTGGACTTTGGGAAGGGGAGGAGATTTATGAACATCAGCAGGCGAAGAGTAGTGACCATCTTTCATGGGAGGCTTCTTTTCAAATGGAGGCTTGTGAAAGGGAGGTGGCTTTTTAACAAAGGGAGAAGGGGGGTGTGGTTGTGGCTTTGGAAGTGGAGGCGGGCGAGCACCTTTCATGGGAGGTTTGTTCTCAAATGGAGGCTTGTGAAGGGGTGGAGGCTTCGGAATGAAGGGAGAGGGGTGGTGTGGTTGTGGTTTGTGGAGTGGCGGGGGAAGCGTAGGAGGGTGAACTTCTGGTGGAGGCTTTTCATTGTGGTGGGGAGGAGGCAATGGACCCTTCGATGAACACACTGAGACAAATGCCAACAGGACAATGAGTAAAAGGGAATGATGAAGAGCCATCGCCATTGTTGCTGATGAGATGAAATGGTGAAACGGTTGAAGAGTATTTATACACAACCAGGTGAAGGCGAGCGCTTTAGAAAGCTCCAGTTCACACGTGCTATATATTGGTGCTCAACTACTACATTTTACAACTTTCGGTCGCAACAAGATATCACTAAGAAGACATGGTTATACGTGTCGTGAATGACAGGAAAGTCAAGATTTGCGAGTCGGAGATTGTCCACAAACTTGACTTGTTTTCACATACGCGTGTACGACGAATTTATTGTCCTAATCAGACATCAGTGAAGGAGCCGAAATAATATTTCGGCGGTTCACAAAGTCGAAGTATTGGGCACTTTAAAGAGTTTCCTTTTTAGAAAGGGAAGGACGTCTCACATGTGGAGGCAAACCGCGGAAATCGTGGGAAAGGGATAATGAACGTGTTAGCCATGTGAATGCAAAAGGACTGGATCCGCCTACAACAGCGTATAGAAAACATTTATTGGACTGTCCTATTCTGAATCCGTGCCTTTAGCTTAAACTTATTAATTCGAGATGCTTCCCTTGGTTGAAAAAGATTGTGTTGTTCAGACGACCTTTCTAGACACGGAATACTACTACATTTACGTTATCCTAATTCTTTATTCGCCCTTTCATTAATAAAATTTTATTCCTTCGTCGTACATCAAATTGTAGGCTAATTTTTAAAAAGGTAAAAGCAAGTCATCGAGAGGTATTTAGGTATGCGGCTCGCGGCCGAGTGTTTTATCTAAAGTAAAAGCGTCGGGGTCCTCCTCCTCCTCCTCGGTTTAGTCTTAAGTAATACTAAATATCGCACCTTGGTGTGCAATGGGTATGCCGAAGAAGTGTGTGTGGTCAATTAGGGAAAATTTTGGTTTTATTTTTCATACATCCGTGCAGTAAATGAGGTTGAGGTCAATTGGTAGGTCATTTAACAAATGATATAGTTTATGAAATAAAAGTTTTAATGTAGAAATGATTGCTTAAAATCAGCTATGTATCTATTTACAAGGATCCAAACATGATTGAAACAAAAGCCTTTTAATTAGGGAGACATTACCAATAGAGTCATGTTATGTTTGCAATAGCGAGAAACAAAAAGAGAAGGAGAGATAGGGATAGAACGAGAAAAAGAGGTGAAGAGAGAGAGGGGTAATGAGACATAGATAGAGGGGAAGATGGAGATAAGTGATATATAGAAAGAGGAAGAGAGAGGAAGAGATATAGGGGTGGAGAGATGGAGAGATAATGAGATACAAAGAGGGAGAGATGAAAGAACAAATATGGAGAGATAGAGATAGAGAGACAAAAATATATAGATATAGAGGTCTAGGAAGAGGGAGAGGGGGATAGAGATGGAGAGAGATGGATGGATAGAGAGAGGGAGACAAGTCTAGAAATAGAGGGGGAAAGTGGAATATAGAGATAGAGATGAAGATAGAGAGAGAAAGGAAAAGTGAGACAAATAGATAGAGAGATGGAGACAAAGAGGGACAGATAAAAAGAGAGGGAGGGGGAGGGAGAGGGAGAGAGGGGGGATGAGGGAGAGAGAGAGGGAGAGAGGTAAGTATAGATAGACAAATAGAGATGGAGAGAGGGAGATAGATATAGGGGGAGATAGAGAGGGAGAGATAGAGATATGCGGGAAGAGAAAGGAAAAGAGATAAATATATGGGAAGAGAAAGGGATATAGATAGGTAGAGGAGGGAGAGAGAAAATATGGGGAAGAGGGGCAATATACACAGATAGATAGGCATAGGGAAAGATATAGAGAGATAAGGAGATAGAGGTAGAGAAAGATATGGATAAGAAGAGATAGAGAGAGGAGTGAGAGGGAGATAAAGAGATAGAGAGAGATATAGAGTAAGCGAGGAGGGAAAGATGGAGTCAATATGAGAAAGATAAAATATTTCAGGGATCAAGACATAAAATATATGCAACTACAATGTTTGACATGTCCTTCATAATCGCACTAGTTGGTAAGATGGATTTTGTAGAGTATGGAGTGATAAGGGAGGAAGCTACTTAGAAATTGCATAGAACATACCATTTTTCATTGAATACGTACAAAATTAGAAAATATTTTTTGGTTTGATCGATGTAATTGATCTATTGTATTTTGTTTCTCATTTCTCTTGTTTGTACTTGTTTCTCACTTTTTGGAGTCTTAAATTATACTATGCCATTATTTTTCTTATACTCATACTTGCTTTGATTTAGTTTCACATACAACCTTATGACTATATAAAGAAACATGGACAAAATAAGTTTATGGGCCATGGGATAAGGCCATATTAGTTAGGATTATTTGCATTGATGTTCTTTTTATTCAAATGAGTGAGTTAATTTTAGCTATCAGTGAACACAAAATAACTACAAATAATCAGAAATTAAATTAATTCTAATAACTTTTGATTATTATTTTTAATTCATAAAAATATATAAATAATTAAAATAAATTTCAAAACTAAATCTAAACTAAAAGTTAAAATAGAATTTAAAGTCAAAATATATCATTTGAAATCTAAATAATAAATATAATAAGTTAAAAATTAATCATAAATAACAAATTTATTAAGTTAGTAAATAATTAAATAAAAATGTAAAGCCAAATATGTACTAAATAAATATAGATAGTATATTACAAGAAATATTAACTTTGATTGAAAGACAACATCAATATTTAAAAAAATGAGTGTAAATATAATTAAATTCTTAAATAAAGTAATTTAAAAAAATTTAAATGTACTTATAATAAAATAAAATAAAATTAAAATAAACTATATTAAAATTTTTAAAGCTAAAATTTGAACTTCTATATTACAAGTTACAACTAAAATCAAACTTAAAAAAAATGAAACTATTAAAAAGGAAAAATCCTTATCCCTTAATGGTTTAGATCTAACCTCAAATTTCTTATTCTCAAACCTAGTTAAAAACTATACGTGAGTCCTTTAATTTGGTTTAGAACAACACATGAGATATTGAAATTGTTTTTCCAAATTCAAATTTATTTATGGCCACAGTCTTACTTACTAGCAATTAGTCATTTCTCATCAAGTCAAACACAAAATATACAAATTTTGGTTGTAGGGTGTTATATAAAAGTACAAACCTAATCTAATTAAATATATCAACTCATTCACATGTCACCAAAGCACTACTCAAGGATAATTCCATCAACATATGAGATCATAAGGATAGTCATAAGCATTTGATGTTCTTGTTTGGGTGTGTTCAAATATGATCAACATCATTGAATCAATCTAAGGGATTAACATAAGGTAGGAATATCCAAGGTGGCATTTGAAATTTGGTCATAAATAAGCACTATATTTATTGGTGTTTAATCAAGTAGTGTTGTATACCACAAATAATTTCTAGCTTGTTCATTGGTTTATAAATTGAGTACTTGAAGATTTGTATGAATGTTCAATTTCATAGTATTGGAATGCTACTAAAATTACTCCTATATTATCTGTTTGTGAGACTCTTGTGAAGGCTTCCTTTGTGTCGGTTAATAGATTGGAACCTTAAGATTTTATCTTAAAATTTCATCCCTTTGCCAAAAAAGATGTAATTGGTTTTCAACAATTGAGATAATCATTTTTATGGGAAACAAACACTCTTTGAATTAAATATAGAGGTACAACTCCCTCTTAGATCTTCAATAAAATCTCATAAACTATAAATTTAAATATCAATATGTTTTTAACTCAAAATAAAAGAAGGTGTGTAAACCCAATATTAGAAAGCTTTCCAATATTAGATGCAATGAAATAGAAACAATCACAACCACTAGTAAAAAGGCCAGCAGGCATAGCATAATCATGTAAATAAGTATGGCTCAACCCAATATAGCTTCATGAAAGAAGACAATAATTAAGATGCAATAGTCATACATTTACATAAAAATTATATAACTAAAAGAGAACAATTTAAACACATAGATTTAAAAATATTCCATTCATCCCAATGATAAACTAAAAACGCATAGATGCATAAAGGATTTCAATCATGTACGTTATATTAAATTGAAGTATAAAAGTTCAAAAATATTAAGAGAGAGATTTGGTTCATCTTAATTACATATATATTAAGCGGATTTACATAACTGCTTCTTTATAAAATAATTATCCAATGATTAAAAGAGAGTCTTTTCAATTAACATAAAGTTTATAAAAGCAACTAGAAATTCATTGAGGTGGAACTTCATAATAGTTTCCTAGGATGGGGAAGTAGAGACATCAAAATTTTCTTCTCCTTATTTGGCTACTTCCTAATCCCTCTCTTTTTGATGAGGTTAAGGGGCATCTTCTCCACATGTTTTTTCTAGAAAATTTCTCCCTATAGGTTCATCATTTCCACCACCCCACCTTCCTAATGGTAGCTATTGTGAAGTAGAAGTTTGTGTCTCTGAGGTCACAAGTGGCTTACTACTTTCTCTTTGTGGTTGAGTGTTTTATGACTTGGTTTGGGGCATTTGTTTTCTGCTTTCTTCCTAACAACCCACTCTTGTGTTCTTAAGACAACCACAGTCTTATTCACAATAGTCTCAATTAATTTGATGCTCTAGTCAATATAAACAATTGGTTGAACCTATATGTGTTTAAGAAATATAGGATTTTCTAGATTAGACTCGTCATATTCAATGCCTTAGATATCCCAATTTAAGTTGAATTCCTTTATCTTCCTTAAAGTCAACCTCATCCAATTTCTCCTTCTTACCTCATATTCATCAATGCAGGTAACCTAGTAATCCTCTAGGTCAAGGACATAATGGAATCTAGGACATAGTTGCAGATTGTTCTTCACAAAATGTTTACTATTAGAGGGAAATCTCCCATCATAAAATTGTAAAGTAAATTTTATAAGATCCCTTTCAACATTGAGTGCATCAGACATAGAATTACAAGAAAAATAGCTAAGTCTAATAGGGAACAATATACCAAATTTTTTCCTCTCCTAAATTCTTTTGTTTACCTCCACTACCTACTTGCAAACTTCTATCAGGACAAACTTGTCCTCTACATACTTAGGGAGCTTCTTTGAAGCACCATCAAACCCTATAATCCTAATATATGAGAACCTTTGGAACTATATAATGTGGCTCCCATAGGTGTTGATTAACAATATGGCTTCAATAGTAATTCTTAAATCAAAATCCCCTTATATCTCTCGATCCATCCTCATGGTAAAGATGTAATTGATTCTCTTATGGTGATTCAATAACTTTTTCCCAATTGCATCTTATCATAATAATAAAAAATTGGGACCTCCTAACATTGGGATGCACTTGACCTCAATCCAAGATAGGGTCAAGTATTAGCAATAACTTAAATTATATATGAGGAAATGTAGAAGAATTTTTTAATTAGGAATTTACATATTGCATGTAGAAAATAAATAATAATTATCTTTTAAATTCAAAATAAGTCATATCTAATATTGGTTGAACACTAGGAGTCTACTAAATAAACATTTTTTGTTTCATCACCATAGGAGATGAAACATTTGTTAACATGAAAGGTGAAATATAAAAAGTCAAGGGAAACCTCTAAACACATTGGGGTAATTGACTATTTACGTTTGACACCCCGAAGACAAATCCATAATCATTCTTGAGGCAGTAACTGAGGTAAAAATAATAATAAAAAAATAGATATATCTAGTTTTCTAAGTTAAGAAATAGATACTTGTTTCTTGAATTCTAACATATACATTATAATATTAATATAAATATAATATGTACATACATTTAAAATATTAATATTAATATATATATAATATATAATATAATATATGATAGAGCTTAAAATATAATATTTAATATATACTAGCATATATTAAGAATAATATAATATATAAAATATAATCTAAATAGAATATAAATATAATATTATACATAATAATATAATATATTATTAAAATAATTATTTGATGTATTATTGTAAGGGAGTATTGAATACCATATTTACTATTTAATAAAACTATAAATGAAACTACAAGAAGCTAGGAGCAATATATGCATCTCTCTCTCTCACACACACACCTTCCAATCTCCTCTCACCCTCACCCTCTCTATCTACCTTTCCCTCAATCCCTTGAAAACCATACCTCTCCCTCACTCCCACCTTCCTCCCTCTCTACCTCTCTCTCCCCTTGTCTCTCTACTTCTTTGTATCTCATCATTCTTTGTCTGCCTACCTCTACCTATATACCTTCCACCTTACCTCTCTCTACATACTTTCCCCTACCTTTCTCCTCACCCCTCTCTATCCCCCTATATATTCCTCCCACATTAGCTCTCTACCTCTCTCTCCCTCACCAATCACTCTCTAATTCTCTCTATCTCTCCTCTCCCTCTATCCCTCCTATTGTGCCTCTCCCTCCCTTTTTCCCTCCATTCTCTCCTCTCTTTATCTACCTATCTCTCCCTTTCCTGCATTAGTTCTCTTTATATCCCATCAATCAATCTCTCTACCTACCTCTCTCTATCACTCTCAACTTACCTCTCTATCATTCTCGTCTTACCTCTCTCTCTCTCTACTTCTCTCTACCTTTTCCTCCATACCTTCATCCCTCTCTACTTCTCTCTATCTCCCATCTCCCTTCATGCCTCAAAGCCTACCCCCTCCCTCTCTCCCTCTCCCTTCGTCCCTCCAACCCTACCCCCCTCTCCCTTTCCCTGTCCCTATCCCTATCCCTATCCCTATCCCTACCCCCTCTATCTCTCTCTCTCTCTCTCCCTCTCTCTCTCTCTCTCCCCCTCCCTCCCTCTCTCCCTCCCTCTTCCCCACACTATCTCTATCTCTCCCTCCCTACCTCTATCCCTCTCTATTTATCCCTATATCCCTTCTCCCTCTATCCCACAAATATTACTCTCTCTCAACATACCACTCCCATACCTCTCTCTTCATACATCTCCCTCACCCATTCTCTCTCTATCTCTTTCTCTCTCTCCCACCCATTATCTCTCTCTCTACCTATCCCTCGCTACCTTTGTCCCTCTCTATTTCTATCTATATTCCCTCTCCCTTTGTCCTATAAACGTTACCTCTCTCTCCACCTACACCTCCCTTTATCTATACCTCACTCTCTATTCATAGATCTCCCTCCCTTATTCTCTCTCTCTCTCTCTCCCATCCCACTATCCTTATGTGTCTTATTTGAATCCTCCTCCTCTCTCTCCTCCCTATCCATAATATTATAATACAACTTAATATAGTGTACTATTACAATATAATATTTTATATATATATTAATTTTTTTTAATATTAATGTTAAATATAATATATATTAGAATATATTAATATAATAGATTATTATAATATAATATTAATATATATTAAAATGTATTAATATTAATATTATATATAATATATATTGAATATTTTAAAATTAATATAATATATTATAATATATGTATTATATTTGATTGCTATAAGTTTATTTTCTATTTAATGGATATCTATTTTAAATCACAAAACAAATATCCATTTTGTTTGAGTGGGAAAAACAACCCAATATCCATTTTGGGCATTCCAATGGTCCCCACATGCTCTTTGGCATCAAGAATGTCATGAATTTTATTTGGTATAGATAAAATTATACTTTTTTGCACTCTTTTACACTAAAATTGATTTTATCAATCATCAAAACCAATACACCTAGCATCACTCTCATTAATACTTCCAAACTCCTCCACTACTATTTCTCATATCTCTTGACCAAGAGTGGAAAGACATGAATTAATAAATTAGTTATGTCAATATCACATATTTTGTTCCCTTCTTTGAGATACTGAAATAATTCAAATTAAAGGGCAAGGGGGAACCTAGGTAACATTCAACTTATATATTGATAAATAAACTTATATAGATCTTTATCATGAATCTCAACCTAGAATTTTCATTCCATGTCATTTTAGTGTGGTAAAATGCATACCCTTCCACTTTCACTCTTGTTTGGGCTCGTCTTACTTTATTTATGCTCATTTATGGATTAATTGGTCCCATTTTGCATCCACAAGCCCTATAAACTATATATATTTTTATGAAAAATCCTGAAAAACATCAAAATATAAATGATAATTTAATGTTTATGTCTATGTGTCCCTGATTTGTGGACTAGGAGTCAAATTCCACCTAGGGCATATTTTTCCTCCATGGTTCTTGGGACCCTGATTTTGAAGCCTCTCAATTAGGTCCCTTTTTGGAGTCTATACCCCGACATATGAGCCTTGGGACAAAGCCACCACCTAGGGAATCTTAGTCCTCCTAGGGTTATTTTCGAGGTCCAATTTCAAATTCAAGACAAATTTAGCCTCCTTTATTTAATGAATTCATATGCCGGCTTGGTGTGGTGTAATTCCAAGATATTAAGAATGAATAAGTATAAATACAAGGTTCCTTCACTCATTTTCATCTAAGAAATTTGTGAGAGCATCCATTCTAGCAAAATTGTGTCCACAAGAGCATTCAAGAGCAATTCATCAAGCATTTGGAGCCATCATCAAGATTCAAGCAGCATGTCAAGGGTTTAGTGCATCCATTCATGTTGTTGAGCCAAGATTGTGGATGTAGCATTGAAGATCTATCTACAACCATTGTTCACATCAAATCCAAGGATCCAAGATCTACATTATTCATGGCCACCACATGGTAGATTGCATATTTTCTTCACAAGACATCATAAAAGGTGATATCATTTACATATTTCATGTTTCATGCTTCATTTCATCATTTGGTTTAATTACCAACAAGGGGTTTGACCAAGGAAAACCCCCATTCACTAACAATCAACAGGTTTTCCCTCTCTTGTGTATTTGTGTTTGAAGATCTAGGTTGAAGAATTGAAGATCATTTGGAGTGCAAGATTAAAAATTTTCATTGCAAAGTTGTTATCTTCATGGAAACTCGCCTATAGGCCAGATCTGGAAGTTTCAGGACCTCAGATCTAGAGAGAAGCAAGTGCGGACCTTCGAGCTCAAGACCACATTCAAAGATTTTAGCAATTCAGAATGGGAATAATACGTCACCTAGGGAATCTTAGTCCTCCATAGGGTATTTTTAGAGATTCTTCAGGATTCTGTTTTGACATCCAAAAATTTCATATTTCCCCCAAAAAACAACAATGGGACTAATACACCATCTTGGGCATCCTAGTCCTCAAAGGAATATTTTTTCAGCTTCTTTACATTTCCAAAATCCTCACATCATCTCAAAACTTCCCAAGTACACATACCCTAACTTGGTGTTCTTTATTTTCAATATTTGCATCTCCCATTTAGTTTATTTTAGGTCATTTTGCATATCCCATTGTGTTTTCCAACATTTTTCTTTTCCAAGCGTTTGCTTGGTGTGAACCCCTTAAAGTTGAAAAGCACCCCCTCCTAAGTGTTAATTGTGAATTGGCTTACCTTGAGAGGTTGATAGTCAATACAATTAGGACTCCTAGGACATTATTAAATGATAATAGGAGAAAAGTGGTGTTCTATGACCTAGCTTATCCAGCACCCATTTTCCTATTGTTCATTTTCATGAACTTGACATCTTGAGCATTCATTTTTTGATTTGGATTCCTTTAAAGTCTTAGATCTAGATTTAATTCATTCTTGCATTGCATCTTGCATTAGTGAAAGTACATCTAGGGTTTCTTTCATTTTTTCATTAGTGAAATTGCATGTAGGGTTTCTTATATTTGCATTAGTGAAAGTGCTTATAGGTTGCATTTTTACTTTCTTACATCATCTCATTTCATTAAAAAACTAAAAAAAGTGCATTGTTAATCATCCTAATTGCATTTAGGAACGCTTTTTACATTCAAAATTGAAAAATATTACATTCACTTTTGCATCCAATTGCTTGCTATTAGTCACTTTTTCTTGCATTCATTTGCACATTTTTTTGTTTCCAAACATTAGGTTCTTGGGTATGCAACCTGGGAACATTGTAATCAACTCATAATTTGTTGTTTCTTTGTAAAAAACTTCCCCTAGGACAAAAACACACTTATTGGCATCTTAGTCCCTCTCTAGGTTTTTGCCTCAGAATCTTGTTTGAGTTTATTGCATTTTGTTCCAATTTTTGGAACCTTCAAATTCCTTTAGTAGGAAGAAGATGCCCTTACTGGCATATTAGCCCCTATTGAGTTTGAAGCTGCAATTTATAGGGTGCAAATTTTCTTTTCAACACTTTTGTTTGTTTTCATTGGTTATCTATTTTAGTGGGTTGACTTTCTGTTTCATGCATTTTACTAACTCTAGCTTAAAGTGGTTCATTTCATGAATTTCTTAATGCTACATTTGTATTTACAAAATTCCATTTTAAGATCATTGCATACTATAATTAGCAAATTAACTTATTTCCAAGCTGAAAATTACATATAAAAATTTCACTTTAGGTCATTCCATTGCACTTTCTTTACTTTTCCATGATAACATGTTTTCTTTCAAGAGATGTGGCTTTGATATGGTTAAAAATGGACTGCATAAATAAAACGTCCCCTCTTATGAGTTAAATTTAGATTACACCAATGAGGTCATTAAGACACATGTCAATCATCAAACCATTGACACGATCCTTAATATTACATTGCCCATTGGTTAGGATGATAGTGTAGAAAATCATAACAATCATACTTGTTCTTCTCCCGATACATCTCGTCTTAGTGATGAAGGTATCTTGGTGTAAGAAGATACAAGCATTGAAGGTATTGATTGTCCCTCTCCTTGCCGCCCTTTGGAAGACAGTAGAAAAAAATAAGATGAGATCATAGAAACATTTCTAAACATCACCTTACCTAGTCTCCATTCATCCCTTGCTTGTGAGAATTTTTTAGAAAAAGAGGATGGTATCATATATAGCCATAAAAATCAAAATTTGCGTATGTGCAGAATCATGATGGGCCAAAAAGTGGTGATATGTAAGCCATATGATGGCCCATGTGGCTGATGACCTTTTTTTTACCCAAAATTGATGAAACGAAAAGGGTTTTTAGAGGAGATTCTCAGCTTTCCACGAATATAAATTATTCTTTACTTTGAATTTAATAAATAATTATTATTCATTTTCTATTAGAATTATGAATAAAGTCCTGATTGATAGGTTGATTGAAAAACATCTATAACTTTCAAATGGTATCACATTTTTTGAATATGAAACATGCGTCACATTCTATGCTTCGCATACTAGAGGATTAAAAAAAAAATGAATTTCATGAATTTTTGACCAAGCTAAGGTGGTTAGATAGACGAGCTTTTATATTTTTTTAAAGTTGTAATAAAAAAATCATAATTAATTATTTACTTGGAAACAAATTATAAAATAATATGCATCACATCAGGATATGAGTCCTCTACTTATATCTAAAAGTTTATAAAAAAATATTATCTTTTTATTTTGGTTAGGGTGGTTAGACTAACACCTACTTCTTATTTTTACCCTGAAATTTAAATACTACTACGTTGAAATTTCAAAATTTCACCAAATATATTTTAAAAAATAAAATAAAGGTCTAATAGTTTAGAAACTACATTCAATTTTCTACAGATTCTATTTTTACATTTTGTTGAAATAATATAGATAACTTATTCAAATTTCTACGTCAAGTTGTCTAACTCTGATTTTTTGTCTTTTTATTGCCACTTAAGGGCCTATTTTTTCCATGATGATCCTGCACATACCCATTTCCCTTCTCCTAATATCAATCCTTGATGCAAAGAGAATAGGTTGGGAGTCATGAGAATCTTGCCCCTCCCTTCCCTAATGCTACCACCATTTGGAAAGATCTATTTGGTAAGCATGAAAATCCTAGTTGTCCCTCTCTTGATGCTTCCCCTACTTGTGATGAAGCTACTTTACAAAATCTAACCATGGGATATGATGAACACATTACAATCTCTCCTAGTAGGGTTGATAGTATAGTGTTGATGGTGTTTTTATGCACTTCTCAACATAGGTGATGCATAGGTACATCACCTCTCTTGAAAGACAATCTTCCACAATCAAATTGCAGAACACTATCCCAAGGTCTCTCGGATGTCAGGTCTTGATAGTGCTTGGAATATTTTAGTTGTTTGTTGCGATTTTCTGGAATCACAAGGCGGTCTTACGTTATTTAAAGATGTTGGAGAATTGGGTCAATGAATGGAGTTCTTCGGATATGAAATTATGACACCTTGCTTCAGGCTCAGATAATAGTCTCAGACTCCATTGTTTCGTCAGATTTGGCTTTACAATGTGCAATGAACCCTAGCACAGGTTGTTTCTTTAAAAAAAGGAAAAGAGGTAGGGAAAGAGAAAGGTTCCTAGATCTGCAACTACCAATGAACAGTGATCATGGAGGTTCCTGTTGTGGATAGTTTCCTTAAATAGGATTTCACTTAATCAGAATTCTCACAATGTCATGAAATCTATGCTATCTTCTAAGGACTAAAAATATTCATCATTCATTCCCCATGTAAATGTGAATAAAGACAAAGTTTAAGGAGCAGCTATGAAATTAAAGTCTAGACTAACTTTACATAGTCACCTACTAGTAGAAAATGACCAAAAGTATGGACAAGGAAAGCATACACACAGCAGAAAACTTCATAACCAAAGACAACATACTAAATCCACTAAAGCTAACTAAAGGTTAGCAGAACAACAAAGTAATTTTAAGTAAAGGTTTAACTAAGGGGAGAAGAATCATGAAACATGTGGAGAAACCCATAAATACACAAAGAAATGACTGTATTTTCTATTATAATTTCTGCAGCATGCCTTTACAACAACTCAACTCTCTTAAAATGAGAGGAGGAGAGCCCTATTTATAGTTTTCAAAAAGAAAAATGAGTGGCCAAGATTTGATTCTATTGTGTGGCCAAGGTTGACTTTACACTAGGGTTTCACCTACCCCCAAATATATTTTATTTATAAAACATTTCTTGTCTTTTCCTTATTTTTTCATCTAGTGACAACACTGTAGCAATTTCGTCCTTTTGTTGTTTGCTCTTTGCTACAGCTACTCTTTGAGGAATTCTTCATTGATGACAGGGTTGCCTTCGTGCTTCTTCAAAGCTACATACTCCATAAAGCTCAAGATCAGTGGCTGGAATTTGTCCAACTCCATGATGTCAGACCGCAAAATTTGGTAGCTCCATTCCTAGGAGTTGTTGATGAGCTTCTTCTAGTCATCATCATACATGGCAGCATTATCTCTGAAAAGTTCTGACTGGGCGAAGGCTCGGGCAAAAAAACTCATGAAATCTTTGGTGATTTCAGCTGACATCGCATCTTCCATGTTCTTTAAGAAGTGTGGATTTATACTCTCTGGATTAATTTTGACAGAGGGTAGCTCGTACCCTATCATTAGCTTGAGGTATTGATCACACTCCTCTATGGTCTCCTTGGCCCATTCCATGTTTGGAACTACCCGTCCCAGAATCTGCTCCAGCTTTCCTTTTCGATGGTCAAAATCCCGCTTCCTTACATCCACTAACTGGTGGTCATCATCCTTAAGGGCAAGGTCCTTCTCCCAAACCTCGCTTGGCAATGCGAGTATGGCCTCAATTTTTAGGTAGGCTGCTCTATAATTCCTTGGGAACCTCTCGCAGACTTGCTTCGTACCCTCAAGAGTTCTTTGTCCTTCTAAGAACTTATTTGTTGTCTAGACAACCAAGTTGATACATGTGTTTCCCATGTCTAAGAACTACCGGAACGAGCTTTCTGTAGTCTTATCCAAGTTCCTTCTCTTTTCCAATTTGTTGACCTTCTCTTGAGATAACAACTGAGGTGAGGCTGATGACGTAGTGGGTTGCTCATCCGGGGATGACCACTGTTGAATATAGGTTGTCAGATTAGCAACTTGTGCCTTTAGTTCTTCCTTCAAAACCTTATCCTGCTGGATAAGGTGTACCACCATGACGACTGATTCTTGGAGGTGGTTGACCTTCTACTCTCTCGTGGATACTCCCAAATCTAGGGTAGAGACATTATAGGTTATTCCCTATTCTCCAACCACCGATGTCACTATCTGTACTGCCCTAGATCTGAAGGTATCCATGGTTACCTTTGATATGATATTTAGCCTTTTCTCTTTCTTGGTGCTTATCTGTGCTCTGGCCAGTATGGCCTCTAGCCTTGCCTTAGGATCTTTTAGGGTAGGGGTCTTTTGCTTCAACTGCTTCTCTAGCCAATTGGGCATTTGGGGCTTTTCCTTGGGTGACTCACCTTTGTTACTAATATCCTCTATCCCGAGTTCAGTGGCTCTAATGAAAAGAGCCCCCTTCTTAGTTCCTGCATCCTCCTTCTCCTCATCGGAGTCTTGTTCGAGCGTTATACACTTAGTGGGAGACTTGGTATGCAATCACTCATTGGAGGGATCCTCCCTTTTAGCACCCTTTCCTTCTTCATTTTGGTCATGCTCATGTTCCTCAGGCTTATCTCCTTGCTCATCTTCATGGAGGGATGCTTCCTCATCATGTTCTGGGGTTTGGCCATGTCTTTCAGTTGGAGACCTGTTGCCTTCAGTCTCTGGAGTAGTAACCTCTTCATCCACTGCAAGCTGATCTTCGACTTCCTTATCCTCAATTTCCTTAAGCTGTTTGCTCCACTCGGCTTCAAACTAGGGGTCATGTGTTTCCCAGACTAACTCGGTGTCAAGCTCCTTCCTACCCTCATCGTAATATTCGTAAAATACCTCATCGATCTCTCAGCATTCAAACAAAGGGTGCTCATGGTACTCAAATTCCTCATCTTTTGGTCTCTTTGTAGCCTCCAACTACCATCGCTCAAGCTCATCTGATATCTACATTGTCGCCTCCATTCTTGGTGGTTCGGTAGGGGGAGGAAGAGCTGGAGTGTTGGCCATAGCCTTTGCTATGGCAACTTGTACTAGTGGGCTAGTAAGAATCCTTGAAAGCTCGGATGGCACATTTTGCATGTATTTTACAAAGGATTCTAGGAGGCTGAGCACAAGCATCGTGGCAGTGGTAATGAAGGGAAGGAGACATAGAGGAAGAAGAGATCGAAGAGGTAGTGGTGGAGGATGAATCCACCAGTATGACCTACATGATTGGAGAGGTGGAAGCAAGGTGGATAGAGATGTCCACCATAGGCGGGGAGGAAGTGGAAACAACAAGCAAAGTATGTGGGATGGTGGAAATAGTAGTAGCAATTGCAGGAGACAAAGACCTTGGAGAGGTGGAAGCAAGGTGGACAAAGATGTCCACCATAGGCGGGGAGGAACTGGAAACAGCAAGCGAAGTACGTGGGATGGTGGCAATAGTAGCAGCAATTGCAGGAGACGGAGACCTTGGTGGGTCAGACTCTTCCTCCCTGCCTTCGAGGAATAGATTTTTAGGTATGACTGGCATCTCCATAACCCCGACTGTTTTATTTTTCTTCTTGGAAGGATTCCCCTCTGAAGCCTTTCGAGCGTAAACCTTCAGGTTAGGCCCCTCCTTACTAGCTTCCTTTCTCTTTTTCGTTTTTACGGATGGAGGGGATTTGGAAATTTCCCCAGTTGTTGTGGTAGACACCCCACTATCAGAGCCACTTGGCTCACTTTCAAGTCCCTTGAACGTTAAAGTGACTCCTTGATGTTTTAGTCATGCCACCTATTGGTCGATCCACACCTTTTTTCGAACCTCAATGGGTTTGGTGAGTGTGTCAAGGTCATCAACCTCTCGCTTGTCCCAATCAATCATAGGCAGTGAAAATTTGTGACGACATCATATCCCGGATTGATCATCGTGCTCTCATCCTCTTCAATCTGGTCCTGGATTGGGCACACGTTGACTCTTCATACATAGAGAGTAGTCATGTGCATATATTGTAGAAGCCGCACCTCAAGATCATCTTTACAATTAGCCCAAAAATCTTCAACATTGTGGAGGTGGGCATACTCATGTCCCAGTGCCCTTCTGAGATGACCATATGGATCAATTCGAGGCTGAGCTCTATATTTCCAGAAGTGATATTCGACCAACTCCTTTTCAGAGTACCCCATGCATTGGGAGGTATGAATTTTATACATTCCTTGGCTGAGCCTGATGGGGTAAGGTGTACCCACTAGATGTTTGCTGCTTAGGATATTATGAATATGCCACAGCTACCAAATCAACTCCAATAGTATAATCTGGTGATTGGGGTACCGAGGCAGCTTGTTTGGTCTTTTTGTGAATCCCTGGGCACGGGTGTACGTGAACTTGGGGAATTGAATGTATAAGAAGGCGTACTACCTGAGGAGGGTCTTGGGACTGTGGGAAACTCTTCTTTGAAAGTCGCCTCCTAGAGACCAAATGATGTAGGCGATGAATGTATCATTCGCCCTACAATAATCCCTTATGAAGTTTCGGTACTACAGTTGGGGGTATTTGTCATAAGGTTTGGGCTCTACTCCCGATGCCTCACTGGGTACTGCAGTCAATCCATGATAATGCTGTCGATCGGAGAGGGAGTACACCAAGTAGGATTTCATGAAGAACTTGGAGGTCTTCTTCACATTCGTAAACTGTTCATGGAAGAAATCACTGATTATCTCCCCCCAATAAAAGGCAGTGTCGTCACCCCTGAGAATTTTCTCTACAAAGTACAACATCCATTTTTGGAAGAAGGTTGTGGTAGTAAGGCCCATTACTCAGCTTAGCAAGGTCATAAGGTTGTGATAGTCTTCAAAGAAATCGCTGCGAAATAACTCATGAGGGAGCTTGCCGACACTACCCTGCTTATCCTTCAACCAGTACTGATTGATTAGTTTCTTGAATTTGAAAGGATCTTGCTCCATAGTGCCTTGAATTCCTCTATGGTTGGGGTCTCCATGCTCTTGAAGGTGGGAATATGGAAAGTTCCCGTTATACTAGGCGGGGACATATTTGCAAGGATATTCCAATCTTGGTCCACTATAGTTCTGGTCTTAGACTGATAAGCCTCTACGCATGCCATTACCAATTTTGGGGCTACCAAGGCTGGCGGGAAGCCTGGAGCTTTGGAAAGTCCACTGCTCCTTATCAACGTTGCATTTTTTGTTTTGGGATTCACCCTGACTCTCTATGTAAACTCATCAATATTGACCTGACCGATATTGGTATCCATGACATCTCTCCAAAGAATAGTGATTCAGGACCGTAAGGGTACCCCTTGAAACTTGTACTTCATCTGATCCTTATCCTCCTTGCCTCGGGGTGCCTTGGCTATTCCTTTCCCATTTTCCTTGGAGACACTAGAAGTTCCTGTGCCGGATTCCATAAATCCTGCACAAAGGGATGTGAATCAATAACTTTAAATATGGGAATACGGCCTCAGACAACTTCCTGCATATCAAAGTTAGATTTTCAATTGTCATTCATACTTGACAAACACCTATCATCTGATAAAACATCATAAGGATGCAAAATAGACAATTCGGGTTCCCAGGGCCGAAATTCCCTTGGCAAAATGCCCTTTGGAAGGGCAAACAAGGCATGGAACTCTTGATGAAGCTTCCGATCTTAGATTTGATCAAGGAAGGGTTTGCGTGGAAGAAGACCAGATTTTAGGAAGTGGGTAGAAGTTTATTTTGGATTTGGAGGTCATCTGAGCCCTTATTTAGGCATACAGGTTCTAGCTGTAGGAAGGTCGTTTGAAATGGCGTAGGGAAGATGGAGTTCTGGGAGTTGGATTCCAGAGTTTGGATTTCCACCACTGAAAAGCAGTTATGGGATAGCCATTTGAAATGGCCAAAGGAAGATGGAAATTTGGGGATGGAAGTCTAGAGGGTAATCCCCCAAAACAAATTTACCAATTAGGGAAACCCAACGACGAACCAAGGGTCGAGACCCAGTAGCCGAGAAGACGAACAGGTTTGGCCATGTAAAACAGTGCCGGCGGAACGAAATCCTGGAGACAGAATTTCAAAGTCTGAGGTTCGAAGGGTGTTCAGATGTTAGTTTTTCTTTCGGATTTTACGCAAGGCAAAAGGAGGACCAGAGTTCGAGAGTCAGAAAGACGTCCCGGGATGGCCGTGTGAAACGACAAAAGCAACACAAAATTATGGGGACAAAATTCCAGAGGTTGGTGTCCAAGGAGACCTTGGATGGTCGATTTTATGTTGCAAGTTTTAAAAGATTTCACACGATCGGGGTCCGAGGTCCAGAAGGAACCTCAAGACATGCTGTGTGAATGACGAAGGCACAACAGAAATCCGAGAGGGGAAGTTCGGAGGTCGGGACCTAGTGCAAGTTTAGCCACTGTCTTTTAAAGTTCAAATTCATGCCAACAGTCGCAGATGAGTCTGGGCCTGAGTGAGGTGGTCGCCTATTCCAAAGAACAGCGATGGGGAGGTCCAACTCTTGTTTGAATTTTGACCCCTCAAACGATCGATCTTGCACATTTTAAAACATGGGTTTTTATGGGAGGGTGTTAACATGCCAGATTTTTGAATTTATTTTTCCCCTTACTTAATTCTATTCAAATTATTTGAAAAAGGGGAAAGCAGGTGCGGCAGAAACCCTACCTCCAAATCCCGGGGAAGTTTGATGTCGGATTTTGCGAAGAACTAGCGAAGCGAGATTTCGGGCACGAAGGCGGAAGATGATGGGGCATCGGTGGGCTTTGAAAATTTCACTATCATGTGAAAATGACAAGCGAAAACAAGTTTATATATTCGAAAGCGTAATTAATGTTGCAATTTAATGCTCTATATGTTGGCAAATGGGGTTGGTAAGTTCAAATTTTTAGACGGCGATGGGGAGCTCGGAGTTCGGAGGTCGGGGAGACATCCAACCATGACCATTTGAAACCTGCACAACATAAGTCACATGACAGACAAAGACCCAAGATCTGAGGTCCTGAAGGACATTGACCATCCACTGTGAAGTACAATGAAACTTAGGTGGAATTTCAGAAACAGAACTCCGAGATCCAGGGCTTGGGGTCCAGAAGGACGTCAGACGCCGAACGCTAATGGCAACAAACTCAAGATGAAAACCCAGAAAGGGCAACCCGAGGGTCCAGAAGGGCATCGAACACTGGACAAAAATGACAGCAAAATCAAGATGGAAACCCGGAAAGTGAAACCTGAAGGTCCAAACCCGGGTGGGGTCACGGGAGTCAGAAAGGTGTTCTAACAAGGGAAACCTGAACTGACTTCAAATTTAGCATTTTCAAGGGGGCCAAGTTTGGTCAAATTTAAAATGTGACTTTGAGAATACGCTGACCCTTTAGGATGCAAAAATGGGCACGTAAAATGAGGCAAAGCAAAAAGTGCCCGCCAAGCAAAAGAGGGAAGAGAAGGTCCCCGTTCTAAATGGGGAATGTGTGCAACAGGCACAACAAATGGCAACTCCGTTGGGAGAATGCTCTCGACGTTTTGAAGATAAATATTCATTCTGAACCCACGATCTCTGGTTTCTCACACCAAAATTGTTTTTCAAAGCTAAACTAAGAACAAGCTAAGGAAGGCGAGATTGAATCATGTTGCGACATATCATAGAGGTGTGTGCATGGTGAATTCATTTACTTTCCTCAGGGATAGCATGAGCAACCACTGATCCAGAGATAAGCTACGTAGTTCGCCTAACCCTAAAAGTAACCTAGACATTGCTCCACTGCTAATTAGACATCCATAGCCCCGACGGAGTTGTCGTTGTGACCCCATGAACATAGCTCTACTGCCAGCTAGGCGTCCATATCCTCGGTAGAGATATCTGCACACCCATACGGTTGTTGTTTTCACTTTTTCCATTCCTTCTATTTGATATTATTTGCAGTATTTTCCTTTTCTTTCTATTCAATTGTGTGAGAAATGAATCTCACTATGGGCTTGGGAATCGCAGTGGTCACTGGAGCAGACTCTAGATTTTCACTTATCCCTTCCTCACAGTAATCACCATACCATTCTTTGGAAATGTTAAAATGTGTTTCTGTGTGTTCCATAATAAATGCAGGGGATTCAAATAGATAGCCATCCTATGTTAGTTCAGAGTTCGAAAGTTGAATAGCGACGCTTAGGGGATTTCAAAGGTCAGTGATAGGGAATGAGGGCTTATCTAGATAACAACGCAAGAGTGGGCAGTAGGGAAAACCACTTTTCGGGCCAAGCACAACCACCACAACAAGAGAGGAAGGCTCTTCCAAGGTCGAGACAATATAGCCAGGACAACAGGCAAAACCGAAGGTCAAAGAAGGAAACCTATTGTAACCTATGTACAGGTATTTACATGGACAACTCTGAAGGAGCTCAGACCTGAAAGTAATGCTTAAGGTGATGCCCATTGACAGGCAATGGGACATCTTCACCAATGAAGTTTTTTAAGCAGAAAGTGTTGTCTCCCAAGATTTCAGCAATTTGAAAGGGGCCAAGCCATAGCTTGTTGAATTTTTTATGTCCCCCTTTCTTTTCATGGGCCTTGTCCCATTAGAGGACCAAATCCAAAATGCGGAAGGCCTTAACATTGGCTCGGCGGTCAAACCATCTTTTGACTATGCCCTGATGTTTGGCAAAATTTTCTATTGCATAGTCTTGTACTTCTTCAAGGTGCAACAACTTGGCAAAGCGAGCTTCTCTGCAGTCTCCTCCTTCATAAAAAACGTTGACAAACTGGAGGGTAGGAATTTTTAAGTGTATGGGAAAGATGGGCTCTAAGCCATAGACAAGATGATATGGGGAATCTCTGAGGGCAGCCTTGTGACAGGTGCGATCCGCCCACAAGGTGAAACAAAGTTGGGTATGCCAATCTTTGGGATTCCTATTAAGCAACTTCTTGATCACTGTGATCAAGTTCTTGTTCGTGGACTCAACAAGGCCATTTCCTTGAGGGTAATAATTAAATGAAAATTTGAGGGCGATACCATATTCAAAGGCCCAACTCATGAATTTCAATGAAGCAAATGCAGGGCCGTTATCGCATATTAGAGCATATGGGCAACCAAAGCGATTTAAAATAAAAATTTCTAATAAATTAGTTACTACTTCAATTGTACATTTTGTACAAGTTATTGCTTCTATCAATCTAGCGTAGTAATCAGAAGCGGTCAGAATGTACCTGTGTCTAGCAGATGATGGAGGGCTTACCGGAGCAATGATGTTGAGACCCCATTGTGCAAATGACCTTACCTCCAAAATAGGCTACAATGGGACGACAACATTCCTTTCTCAGGCGGCAACAATTTGGCACACGTGACAAGTATGAACATGACTGTGAGTATCCTTAAAAACGGTTGGCCAATAATACCCAACTATTAATATTTGGTGTGCAGTTGATGAACCGGAACCTTGACCAGTCCCAAAATTATCATGGAATTCTCTAAGAACACGATCAACTTCCTCCCTACCAAGGCATCCCAAATAGATACCTTCATGATTATTCTTGTACAATATGGCACCCTGTAACATATAGCTGTTGCTTTTCAGCCTAAGGGCTCACCTTTGGACTCCCTGCAGATGAGGTGGACATTTATGATTCAGCAGGTAGTACACTATATCTTCGTACCACTCCCTTGGGGAGACATCCTCTAGCTGGTACTTTTCCACTGTGAGCTCAGGTCCAACATCAATAACCACTTTTGTCATTGTTCTAGCGAGCGCATGCCCTCTTACTAGCTTCATTGGCTGGATTTCCATATCGTAGCAATGCAATCCACTTTTCCCTTCACTCCCCTAACTCATTTTGCATAAGCAATGTCTTCACCATGGGGTTAGGCACTATAGCGAACACCTTGTTGTGCAAGATATGATGCTTGAACTTCTTGACTCCCTTAACAAGAGCATAGGCCTATTTTTTGACGTTATGATAGCATAGTTCATCATCCTTTAGAGGGGCACTCATGAAGGTGATCAGATGTTTGCTCCCCTTGTCATCCTTTTGTGTCAAGATACTGGCATAGGAATGATCTGAAGCAAAGGAGTAAATGTAGAAGGGCTTTAGGTAATTGGGGCTGACCAGTACAGGGGCGTCAGCAATTGCCTTCTTGATTTCCCCAAAATTCTACTTTGGTTCAGGAGTCCACTCGACCTTGGCATCTTGCTTTAGCATGGCATTGAGTGGTTTGACTATTTCTGTGAAGGCAGTGATGAATTTGTGGATAAAGTTGATCCTTCCAAAAAAAGATTTTAATTACTTTTTGCTGCCTAGCAGCTGGATTTTCATGATGGAATGGATACGTTCGAGGTCAATGGAAATTCATCGTTCTGATAGGACATTTCCAAGGATCTTTCCCTCAGTGACCCCAAAGATTGACTTCTTTGGGTTAAGGGAAACCCCGAATGCGTGACACCTTTCAAAGACCTTGCATAAGTTAGTGACATGATCACCTCACTACTTTGAGAACACCATCAAGTCATCCATCTAGATGATTATGCGCTTGTTGATCAAGTCCTTCAATGCTATATCCATGGCATGCTGGAAAGTTGCGCCAACGTTGATTAGCCAAAACGATATTCTTCTATATGTGAAAGTTCCCCACTTGGTGGTGAATGTTGTCTTGTGTTGATCTTCTTACTGAACCATGACCTGATTGTATCCTGAATATCCATTCAAGAAGGACATCATCTGGGAGATGTTTACTACCTGTAACACCTCATCTAGTGAGGGTATAGGATAGTTGTCCTTCTCCGAGGCCCGGTTCTGATTGCAGAAGTCAACGCATAATTTGATTTCCCCATTTTTATTCCAGACAGGAACCAAATTCGCTACCCATGTGGAGTGTCTAACTAGAAAGATGATCTTGGCTGACAACAAATTTTATACTTCCTTATATATTATTGGTTCCAATAAAGCATTGACAGGGTGCTGCCGCTACCGAAACGGCTTTGCATCTGGTCTGAGTGGGATAGTGTGTGTGATAATCGACGTGTTATATGTCTTGAGATCCTCATAGCTCTAGGCGATGATTTCATGATACTTTCATAGAGATTCAATTATCCCTGCTCTTTCTTCAGGCATGCACAAGTTGCCAATGAGCACGCTCTTGGCATTTCCAGCCGTTCCAAGGTTGTAAGTGTTAAATTGGTCGATGATGGTATCTTTCTTAACCTATTGATCTTGATCTCTGATCTGATCAAGGTCAAAGATTCGTTCTAATTGGACCATTCCCCTAGGGATGGTATTGTTCTTCAAATTGATGACCCCTTCAATATCCAAGTCCACCTCTTGAGGTTTGACCTCATCAATTATTTGCGTGGAAAACACATCCGAATTGGTGATACAAATCTAGGATATGTTTGTCATCGTTGAATACCTAGAAATTGGCTACATTATCAGGCACTGACGGGATGGAGGTGAGCTCCACCGTGAATCTTCTGAGGCCAGATAGGGATAATGGCTATAGTGTGCTTGCCGCCTATGCCAAGGCATTGGCAGTATGATTCTAAGCTCGCAAAATTAATTGAATGTTGAATGCATCCAGCCCTTCCAGAAGATCCCATACGTGGTGCTGGTAGTTAGTGAGTATTCGATCATAGCAGGAATAAAGCTTCCTGACTTCTTTTAAAACTAACTCTGAATCTCCATAGACTTGGAACATATTGATGCCCTTTCTTAATGCCATTAAGAGGCCCAAGGCCAAGGCCTCATACTCTTCTACACTATTGGTACAATAAAACTGAAGCCTATGAGCAGCAAAGTATGACTTACCTTTGGGACTAATCAATTTGAAACCTGCCCCAGCTCCGTGCTTGGATTTGGATCCGTCAAAGTGCAACGTCCAGAATCTAGGAGAATCCTTGGACGTAGAACAGGCAGCTTGGACTTCCACCATCTGTGGGACCTTCATTTCCATAACTGCTTTAGGAGGTGTAGGGATGGAACGTATTTTCCTGCACGATGCTGCTCCTGCTCTTTCCTTCAGAGTAGCCTATTTTTTAATGTGTTCAATTGTTGTTTTGCACAAGCAGCAATCAAATTCTGAGTGAGCAGTATCATGTACCCTACATCAGTTAGGGAGCAAGAGTTCCTAAAAGTTCATTTGGGTTCCCAAACTAAGTTGGTCCTGAACACATTTTTCCATGAAGTCCTAGAAATGATCGAGCAATCCCCGAGTGTCATTCTCTCTTAGTTCTTCATCATCGGATTTGATCAGTACTTCTGTGCTCTGAGAAACATTGGTCAAATTAGCAAGCAGGCTACATAGTATGAGGAAAACATCGCTTGTTCCTTGGTCTTCTAGGTATTCTCATTTGTTTTGATATGACACTAGGGAATAATTTCCCAAATCTATTTCGGCATACAACACCTAGTCCATGTTGTTGTACTTAGTGATCATAAATCTCATTTGTGGCTCCTGATCGATCCTGATCTGATTCGACATTCCTTTCCATGGTAGCCACATATACAAGTAATCAGTTGCGGTGTATCCGTTCAATGCGCTCATGAAATCCCTTCCTAGGATTATACCATACGTATCTGGGATATCAGCCACTTGAATGTCTATATTCTGTTGGATCCGGTGGTCTGCAACAACCTGCATAGGTATTCTATTAATTTCCCCCACTATGTTGATTTCGGTCTTGTCAAGTTGTGTCACTTTTCGTTGGGAGGGAGTCGGCATTATTCTGAGTGCCTTGCACATGCTCAAGGGCATGACATTAGCCGATGCACTTGAATCTAGCAAGCAGTTGTGGAGGTTTTTTCTGGAGATGTGGATGGTGGTTAAAAAGGGAGGATTCTCAAACTTCCCTTGAAATAATCCTCCAGACAGGTCAACCTGAGTGACTTGGATTTTTTCTTTCTTGCTGCCCCTGCTTTGGGTCTGTACCTAATTAGCTACTCTATCGAGCTGCTTGTTTCCTTGCTGACCTGCTGGCAGATCAACCTTACTGTTGAAGATTTTCCCAACAACCGGCTCACCTTGCTGATCATCAAAGGAAACCTTCTTCATCGGAGTTTCCTGAGTTGACCCCTATGGTGGAGTCGCATTTATC
Organism: Sequoiadendron giganteum; assembly: GCA_007115665.2. Classification (NCBI taxonomy): domain Eukaryota; kingdom Viridiplantae; phylum Streptophyta; class Pinopsida; order Cupressales; family Cupressaceae; genus Sequoiadendron; species Sequoiadendron giganteum. The sequence continues at coordinate 583,787,922 of CM021105.1, forward strand.
ATTCTAAAAAAGGCATTCCTGACGGCAGGCACCTTTAGAAGTTCGAATGCAGATACATTTAGCTTCACCATTTTGAATACCTTAGCAATATACTCCCCCATCTTCTCAACTTCTTGATCATGGAAAATGTTTTGGGAGGAGCTAGCGGCTCAGCTTTGGCTGTTATTTTGCTGTTTATTTCTACTGAGGTACCGTGTGGGTGTATGGGGAAAACCCAGATTATTATTTGTATTCGGATCGGGAGGGGTGTTGAAATTATTTGGTAGGGTGGAGGTCATAAAAGGACCTCCGACATGACCTCCAACTTGTCGATTTCTGAGATTGTAAGGGGTAGTCCGTTGTTGAAACATTTGGACTTCATCTTCTCTACGCTCTTCTTCGTCATCCTTAGGACCATTATCTATTGAATCAAAGAGCTGAGCTAAAGGACTTTCAACACCCTGAATTGTCCACCGCATTCAGAACTTCTACCTAGAAAATCTCAGCGGTAGTTTGGAATTTAGGACAATCTAGTTCAGAATGGTGACTCATTTTGTGGATGCGACACCAACAAGATAGAGCAGCCTTTGCTAGGTAAACTTCAGTTGTAGGATTCTCGTTGTTGCTGGGCTAATTAAGAGGCATGGGAATTCCACCATTGTTAGGGTGTGTATCCCATGTTCGGTTTTGCCTTTGGAAGGGCTTTCTATCGAAGTTCTGACCCGAGATCTGATTTTTGTCATAATTATACCCTGACGACGTGCTAGCATCACAATTATCCTGATTTTCATGCTGATCTTGGTTTTCCCTATTAAAGTTGGCCTGAATGCTCTTTTGTGACGCCTACAGATGGTTTTTCTGATTCATTAAGTGCGTCATTTTTGTCAACATTTTCGTGATCATTTCTATAAGCTCGTCAATCCTATCTTTTTCGATGTTGTTTGGTTGCGGCGCGGTGTTCTAAAGGAGCACGGGTTGTGCCACCTGCTGATTCTGATGTGCAGGTGGGAATTTCATCACTTGAAGGTACATGGGCACCTGGGATTGTTGAGGATGCAACTGTTGTTGCTGGGGCAACAAGTAGTGAGGTATTGGATATGCCTGATTCATTGGTTGCCTAGGATGTGGAACCATGGGTAGCTGCGATACTTGATTCAACAAGGGTGTCTGATGTTGCAAAACTTGCATGAGCCCCTGTATATGCACTGGATGTGCGGTTTGCCTAAGAGAAGGTAGTGGACTAGAGATGTTTTGCCCAAAATCTGTGGTGGTGATAATGGCTTCACCATATGCATTAACCAACCTAGCAGGCGATGGCCTCATTTTTTCACCAAGGCAGAAGTGAGGTTGTCCAATGCTGCATAGTAAACAGGTAGGATGACAACATCGTTGAAAATGTACGGGGCCTATAGCCAAGTGTACGCTCTATGGAAGTGGTCATTGAACGATCTGATCGGTTCATTGATTTCCCTTTGAACTGACATGAAGTGTCAATACGAATCTGTAGGGCTAACCAGGGTCTTGAACTTCTACAGAAATGCATTCTTCAGAAGATCCCATGTGTTGATAGTTTCGGTTGGTAGATTGACATACCAGTAGAAGGCTTCCTCCCCCAAGGATTAGGGAAAGAGTTTGCAGGCCACATCTTCATATATGATCTGCATAGTCTTTAGGATAGTGTCGAAGATCTTGACATTCTCCTCAGCTGTCTTTTGTGGATCTCGGGAGTTGAAATTTGTGCATAAATTCTTGGGATTATTTGGCATATCATGGTAGAGGTTGAATACGAGAGGAGATAGGTTATTACCCAACCACGCCATTAGAGGGGGCGATGGAGGTGGTTGCACTAGATCGGTTTGTAACTATGATGGGGTGGAAAGAAGTGATGAGATAGCCATAGGGCTGGTGACTGTGCTTGGCTGAAAGGAAGTGCCTAGCCCAAATGGAGTGGTAATCTGGAATGCTGTATGGACTAGGTGAGTGGGAGGTGGTACTGGATATGAAGGTGAAGAAAATGAAGGTGAAAGAGCAGTGAAGAATCGATGGAATCTCTCAGGGGAGAATGACCCAATTCAATCCGGCTTTACCTGTCGACACTCCTTCTAGTGCCAGCTCTGTTGATGGTGTTTTTATGCACTTCTCAATATAGGTGATGCATAGGTGCATCACCTCTCTTGAAAGACAATCTTTCACAATCAAATTGTAGAACACTATCCCAAGGTCTCTTAGATGTCAGGTCTTGACAGTGCTTGGAATATTTCAGTTGTTTGCTACGATTTGCTAGAATAACAAGGCAGTCTTACATTATTTAAAGTTGTTGGAGAACTGGGTCAATGAATGGAGTTCTTCAGATATGAAATTATGACACCATGCTGCAGGCTCAAAAATAGTCTCAGACTCCATTGTTTCGTCATATTTGGCTTTATAATGTGAAACGAACCTTAGCACAAGTTGTTTCTTAAAAAAAGGGAAAAGAGGTAGGGAAGGAGGAAGTTTCCTGAATCTACAACTACCGATGAGCAGTGATCATGGAGGTTCCTGCTATGGACAGTTTCCTTAAATATGATTTCACTTAATCAAAATTCTCACAATGTCATGAAATCTATGCTATCTTCTAAGGATTGCAAATATTCATCTTTCATTCACCATGTAAATGTGAATAAAGACAAATTTTAAGGAGCAACTATGAAATTAAAGTCCAGACTAACTTTACAAAGTCACCTACCAGCAGCAAATGACCAAAAGTATGGACAAGGAAAGAATACACATAGCAAAAATTTCATAACGAAAGACAACATACTAAATCCACTAAAGCTAACTAAAGGTTACCAGAACAAGAAAGTAATTTGAAGTAAAGTTTTAACTAAGGGGAGAATTATCATGAAACATGTGGAGAAACCCATAAATACATGAAGAAATGACAGTAGTTTCTCTTTATAATTTCTGCAGCATGCGGTTACAACAACTCAACTCTCCTAAAATGAGTGGAGGAGAGCCCTATTTATAGTTTTCAAAAAGAAAAATGAGTGGCCAAGATTTTATTCTATTGTGTGGCAAAAATTCATTTTACACTAGGGTTTCACCTACCCTTAAATATATTTCATTTATAAAATATTTCTTGTCTTTTCCCTATTTTTTCATCTAGTGACAACACTGTAGCAATTTCGTCCTTTTGTTGTTTTCTCTTTGTTGCAGCTACTCTTTGAGGAATTCTTCATTGTTGATAGGGTTTCCTTCGTGTTTCTTCAAAGCTGCATACTCCATGAAGCTCAAGATTAGTGGCTAGAATTTTTCTTGCTCCATGATGTTAGACCACAAAATCCGTTAGCTTCATTCCTGGGAATTGTTGACGAGCTTCTTCCAATCGCCATCATACTTGGTAGCATTATCTCTAAAAATTTAAGACTGGGTGAAGGCTCGGGTAGCAAAAATCATGAAATTCGTGGTGATTTCAGCCGACATCCCATCTTCCATGTTCTTTAAGAAGTGTGGCTTTATGCTCTCTAGATTAATTTTGACAATGGGTAGCTCGTACCCCGTCATTAGCTTGAGGTACCGAGCACACTCCTCTCTGGTCTCCTTGGCCAATTCAATGTCCGAAACTACCCATTCTAGAATCTGCTCTAGCTTTCCTTTTCGATGGTCAAAATCCCACTTTCGTACATCCACTGACTAGTGGTCATCATCCTTGAGGGTAAGGTCCTTCTCCTAAACCTCGCTTGGAAATGAGAGTATGGCCTCAATATTTTGGTAGGCTGCTGTGTACTTCCCTGGGAACCCCTCGCAGACTTGCTTCATACCCTCAAGAGTTCTCTATACTTCCAAGAACTTATTTGTTGTCTGAACAACAAAGTTGATACCTATGTTTCCCATGTCTAAGACCTACCAAAACCAGCTTTCTATAGTCTTATCTAAGTTCCTTCTGTTTTCCAATTTGTTGATCTGCTCTTGATATAACAACTAAGGCGGGGTTGATGACATAGTGGGTTGCTCATCCGAGGACAACCATTGCTGAATATAGGTCATCAGATCGACCACTTGTGCCTTTAGTTCTTCCTTCAAAAATTTATACTACTGGATAAGGTGTACCACCGTGGTGACTGATTCCTAGAGGTGGTCGACCTTCTTCTCTCTCATGGCTACTCCCAAATCTAGGGTAGAGACATTATAGGTCATTCCCTATTCTCCAACCACCGGTGTCGCTATTTGTATCGCCCTAGATTCAAAGGCATCCATGGTTACCTTTGATCTGATATGTAGCCTTTTCTCTTTCTTGGAGCTTATCTATGCTCTGGCTAGTATGGCCTCTAGCCTTGCCTTAGGATCTTTTAGGGTAGGGGTCTTTTACTTCAGCTGCTTCTCCAACTAATCGAGCATTTTGGGTTTTTCCCTAGGTGACTCACCTTGGTTCGTACTATCTTTTGTCCCGAGTTTTGTAGCTCTGACATCAAGGGCCCCCTTCTCAGTTCCTCCATCCTCCTTCTCCTCATCAGAATCTTGTTCGATTGTTATACACTTAGTGGGAGACTTGGTATGCAATCGCTTGTTGGAGGGATCCTCCCTTTCAACTCCCTTTCCTTCTTCATTTTGGTCGTGCTCATGTTCCTCAGGCTTATCTCCTTGCTCATCTTCATGGAGGGATGCTCCCTCATCATGTTCTGGGGTTAGTCCATGTCTTTTAGCTAGAGATTTGTTGTGTTTAGTCTCTGGTGTAGTAACCTCTTCATTGACCGCAAGCCGATCTTCGGCTTCCTTATCCTCGATTTCCTTAAGTTGTTTCCTCCACTCAGCTTCAAACTCGGGGTCATGTGTTTCTCGGACTAACTCACTGTCAAGCTCCTCCCCACCCTCATCAGAATATTCGTAAAATACCTCATCGATCTCTCGATGTTCGAATAAAGGTTGCTCATGGTATTCAAATTCCTCATCTTCTGGTCTCTTTGTAGCCTCCAGCTGCCAACGCTCAAGCTCATCTGATATATGCATTTTTGCCTCCACTTTTTGTGGTTCGGTAGTTGGAGGATGAGTTGGAGTGTAGGCCATAGCTTGGGCTATGGAAGCTTGTACTAGTGGGCTCGTAAGCATCCCTGAAAGCTCAAATGGCACGTTTTACATGTATTTTACAAAGGATTCAAGGAGACTGAGGGCAGGCATCATGGCAGCAGCAATGAAGGGAAGGGAAAGTGACATAGAGGAAGAAGAGATTGGCAAGGTAGTGGTAGACGATGAATCCACCGGTATGACCTACATGATTGGAGAGGTGGAAGGAAGGTGGACAAAGATGTCCATCGTAGGTGGGGAGGAAGGGGAAACAACAAGTGAAGTATGCGGGACGGTGGCAACAATAGTAGAAATTGCAGTAGACAAAGACCTTAGAGGGTCAGACTCTTCCTCCCTGCCTTTGAGGAATGGATTTTCAGGTATGACTGGCATCTCCGTAACCCCTGTTGTTTTCTTTTTCTTCTTGGAAGGCTCACCCTCCGAAGCCTTTCAAGCGTAAAACTTCAGGTTAGGCCCCTCCTTAATAGCTTCCTTTCTCTTTTTTCATTTTGATGGATGGAGGGGATTTGGAAGTTTCCCTAGTTTTTGTGGTAGACACCCCACTGTCAGAGCCACTTGGCTCACTTTCGAGTCCCTTGAATGTTAAAGCGACTCCTTGTTGTTTTAGTCGTGCCACGCCTTTGTTCGGACCTCAACGGGTTTGGTGAGTGTGTTGAGGTCATCAAACTCTCGCTTGTCCCAATCAATCATAGGCAGTGGAAAATTGGCCACAACATCATATCCCAGATCAATCACCGTGATCTCATCCTCTTCATTCTGGTCCGAGATTGGGCACAAGTTGACTCTTTGTACATAGAGGGAAATCATGCACATAAATTTTCGTAGCCGCACCTCAAGATCATCTTTACAATTAGCCCATAAATCTTCAACATTGTAGAGGTGGGAATACTCGCATCCCAGTGCCCTTCTGATATGACCATATGGGTCAATTCAGGGCTGAGGTGTTTATTGCCGGAAGTGGTATTCGGCCAACTCCTTTCCGGAGTACCCCGCACATTGGTAGGTATGAATTTTATACATTCCTTGGCCGAGCCTGATGGAGAAAGGTGTACCTACCAGATTCTTGTTGCTCAGGATATTATGAATATGCCGCAGCTGCCAAGTCAACTCCAATAGTATAATCTGGTCATTGGGGTATCAGGACAGCTTGTTTGGTCTTTCTGTGAATCCCTAGGCATGAATGTACATGAACTTGGGGAATTGTATGTATAAGAAGGCATATTGCCTAAAGAGGGCCCTGACACTATGGGAAACTCTTCTCTGTAAGTCACCTCCTAGAGAGCAAATGATGGAGGCGATGTATGCATCATTCACCCTACAATAATCCCTCTTGAAGTTTCGGTACTGCAGTTGGGGGTATTTGTCATAAGGTTTGGGCTCTGCTCCCGATGCCTCACTAGATACTGCAGTCAATCCATGATAATGTTGCCGAACGGTGAGGGAGCACACCAAGTAGGATGTCATTAAGAACTTGGAGGTCTTCTTCACATTCGTAAACTATTCGTGGAAGCAATCACTGATTATCTCCCCCCAATAAAATGCAGTGTCGTCACCGCAGAGAATTTTTTGTACAAAGTACAACATCCATTCATGGAAGAAGGCCGCGACAAGAAGACCCATTACTCGGCTTAGCAAGGTCACGAGGTCGTGAGAGTCCTTGAAGAAGTTGCTGTGAAATAGCTCATGAGGGAGCTTGCCGACACTATCCCGCTTATCCTAAAACCAGTACTAATTGGTTAGTTTCTTGAATTTCAAGGGATCTTGCTCCCATAGTGCCTTGCATTCCTCTATGGTTGGGGTCTCTATGCTCTTGAAGGTAGGAATATGGAAAGTTTCCATTATACTAGGCGGGGACATATCTGGAAGGATATTCCCATCTCGGTCCACTATAGTTCTAGTCTTAGGCTGATAAGCCTCTACGCATGCCATTACCAATTTCGGGGCTACCAAGGCTCGCGGGAAGCCTATAGCTTTGGCAAGTCCACTGCTCCTTATCAACCTTGCATTTTTTGTTTTGGGATTCACCTTGACTCTCTATGTAAACTGATCAATATCAACCTAAACGATATTGGTATCCATGACATCTCTCCAAAGAATAATGATTCGGGACTATAAGGGTACCCCTTGAAACTTATACTTCATCTGATCCTTATCCTCCTTGCCTTGGGGTTCCTTGGCTGTTCCTTTACCCTTTTCCTTGGAGGAACCAGATGTTCCTGCAATGGAATCCATAAATCTTGCACAAAGGGATGTGAATCAATAAATTTAAATATGGGAAAATGGCCTCGAACAACTCCCTGCATATCAAAGTTAGCTCTGCAATTGTCATTCATACTTGATAAACGCCTATCATTATATAGAACATCATAAGGAGGCAAAACAGGCAAACGGGGTTCCTAGGGCAGGTATTCTCGATGAAGTTTCCAGTCTTAGATTTGATCAAGGAAGGGTTGGTGTGGAAGAAGACTAGATTTTAGGAATTGGCTTGAAGCCCGTTTTGGATTTGGAGGTCATCTGAGCCCTCATTTAGGCACAAGGGTTATAGCTGTAGGAAGTCCATTTGAAACGGTGAAGGGAAGATAGAATTCTGGGAGCCGGATTCCGGAGTTCGAATTTTCGGCACGGAAATAAGTTATGGGAGAATTGTTGAAAATGATGAAAGGCAGATGGAAATTCAGGGATGGAAGTCCAGAGGGTAATCCCCAAAAACAAATTTACCAGTTAGGGAAACCCGACAGCATTCCAAGGGTCGGAACCCGGTAGCCGGAAAGAGAGAGGTTTGGCCCTGTAAAATGGCACCGGTAGAACAGAATCTCGGAGACGGAATTCCGGAGTCGCGAGTTTGAAGGGTGTTCGAACGTTAGTTCTTCGTTTGAATTTTACACAAGGCGAAAGGAGGACCGAGGTCCAAGAGTCGAAAAGATGTCCCGAGATGGCCATGTGAAACGAGAAAAGCGACACAGAATTCTATAGACGGAATTCCGGAGGTCGAGGTTCGAGGGGAGCTTGGATGGTCGATTTTCTGGTGCAATTTTTAAAGGATTTCACATGGCCGGGGTCCAAGGTCCGGAAGGATGCTCAAGGCATGTCGTGTGAATGGTAAAGGCACAATGGAAATCTGAGAGGGGAAGTCCAGAGGCTGGGACCCGGTGCAAGTTTAGCCGCTGTATTTTAAAGTTGAAATTTGTGCCAATGACCATGGATGTTTCCAGGCCTGAGTGAGGTGGTCCTTCTTTCGAAGAATAGTGATAGGGAGGTCCAACTCCAGTTTGAATTTTGACCCCTCAAACGATCAATCTTGCACATTTTAAAACATGGGTTTTTATGGGACGGTGTTAACATGCCAAGTTTTTGAATTTATTTTACCCCTTACTTAATTATAAGTTCAAATTATTTGAGAAAGGGGAAAGCAGGTGCGGCAGAAACCCTACCTCCAAATCCCAAAGAAGTTTGATGCCAGATTTTGTGAAGAACCAGCAAAGCGAGATTTCAAGCACGGAAGCGGAAGATGCTAAGGCATCAGTGGGATTTCAAAATTTCGCTATCATGTGAAAATGACAGATGAAAACAAGTTTATATAGCCCAAATCATAATTAATGTTGCAATTTAATGCTCCGTATGTTGGTAGATGGGGTTGGTAAGTTCAAATTTTTAGACGACGACAGGGAGCCCAGAGTTCGGAGGTCGGGGAGACGTCCAGCCACGACCATTTGAAACCTGCACAACATAAGTCACGATGGATAGAGACCTGAGATCCAAGGTCAGGAAGGATGTCGACCCTTTGCCATGAGTAACGGTGAAACTCAGGTGGAATCCTAGAAACGGAACTCCGAGATCTGGGGCTCAGGGTTTGAAAGGACGTCGGACGCTAGACGCCAACGACAACAAAATCAAGACAGAAACACAGAAAGGGAAACTCGAGGGTTCGAAAGGACGTCGGACGTCGAACACCAATGACATCAAAATCAAGATGGAAACATAGAAAGGGAAACCCGAGGGTGCGGACCCGAGAGGGGTCACGGGCGTCAGAAAGGTGTTCTGACAAGGGAAACCTGAACTGACTTCAGATTTAGCATTTTCAAGGAGGCCAAGTTTGGTCAAACTTAAACTTTGACTTTGAGAATACGTTGACCCTTTAGGATGCAAAAATGGGCATGTGAAACGAGGCAAAGTGAAAAGGGCCCGACAAGAAAAAGAGGGAAGAGAGGGTCCCCGTTCCGAATGGGGCATGTGTGCAACAGGCACAACATATGGCACAAGAGAATGAGACCTTAGAAAAGAAGGATAATCAAATAGATCCTTCTCCTAATAAGTAGGAAAATCCAACCATTGATAACTCCCTTGTGATCAACTCATTATAGAAGAACCAACCTTTGAAGGTCATGAACATTTGGATTTTTAGTTCTCCTAAAAACTTTCCTACTAGGGAAAATATCATGGTGCAAGAAAATGGAAACATTGACAATAGTAATCCCTTAGATGAAGTTGATGAAGTAACATTAGGATCCTCTTGACTAAGAAATCATGAAAATAAATATACATCTTATGAGGTTATGCACATTAGATATCATTTGGAGTACTCCTCTGAGCCTAAACTTATCCTTTATCCACCATCGCAAAAACCACAAGTTCAAAACATACATATCCTTATCCTCGAATCGGCTAAGAATTTTTTTTCACAACAATCAAGTTATAATACCATTTCTCATACATACAACACTAGGAACAATCCACAACCAAGACAAAAACCTTGAACATCCTTCCCATTGCCTAACACTATCTTGCCTAGTGCCCCTTGTTTTCCTTCAAAAATTGGAAAGGGCTATGATCTTGTTGAACAACTTAAGAATACTCCTGTAAAGATATCCATCTGGGTCATAATTTAGAATTCACATAACTATCACACTATGCATCAAAATTCCTTACAACAAGTTCCTATCCCTTCTAATGCACAAACCAATGGCATAGTATCCCTAATTCAAGGAATAAATGCTAACATTATTTTCCACCAAATTGATCGAGCCCTTCTTTAGAACTACAAAAACAATATGACGCTTTCATGATCATAGATCAATACAAGATGATAGGGAAAAAGAAAAACCTTGTTGAAAATGGCTTAGCCTTAAATGTGTGTAGTGAAAATATTTTGGATAAGCTTGTTGTTGATAAATCAAAAATTCTACCTGACTCTTTATCTATTAAAGGATTTAACAATGTGGGAAAGAAATCACTTGGAGTGATCACATTATCTATTAAAGTTGACAAAGTTGCATTACAAACCCCAATCCATGTTATTCTTGGTGATATTTCATATAATCTTCTTTTAGGTAGACCATGGATTCACGAGATGCATGTTGTGCCCTCTATCCTTCATCGTATCATAAAATATGTCTACAACAAAAATTTTTATACAATCAAAGCTCATCTTGAACCATATAGTTGTTTGAACATTGAGAAAGATAAAGAGAATCCTTTGAAAACATTAACACCAACTACATGAGTGGAACGTGTGCAACAAAAAGATAAATAAAAACACATTGAAGAAGTCACAAAGCTATTAGATGATGATTGGGGTTCCTTAGATTTTGAACATACATTCATGGGAGAATACAAGGTCATACATAAAAATTCAGACAAGGAAAAAGAAACAAAGGGAATGTCAACACCAAATTTGGATGACCCTTTGAAAGAATCCACCTCAACCACTTTAGAACAAAAGGCAACAAATTACACAACAAAATTTGATGAAATTAATCATGAACAACCACCAAATCCAAAATAAATGAAAAATATTTATGGAAAAGGTTATGAACTTGTACCATAGAAAAAAGTGTCCTTGCTCGATATGGGAATAATTAATGATAAACTGGACTTAATGTTGCCTTGATCTAGTGTTGTGAGGTGTTTTACACATCCACATTAGGTCTTGGCCCCTTTTAAAGCTAAATTCACTTAAAGTTTCCATAATTTAATGTTGTAAAGTGTAGATATTTATATGTTCACTTTAAATTTGGAAGGTTTGTAAATCAAGTGGACCTAATCTAGTGTTGTAATGTGTTTTACACATTCACATGGGATTTAGGACCCTTCTAATAGACTCGATCTTGCCTTAATTTAGTGATGTAAAGTGTATTTATTTACAATTTCACATTGGATTTTGGGACCTATTGCATTTATGACCTCTATATCATCATTAATAGGCCCCTATGACCCCATATTATGCATCACAAGGCTTATTTTGATAAAAAACACAACAAAATCAACATATAAACTTAACTTATGCACCCCCTAATACTTTAGCCCCTGAAATACTCCCTATGGGACCCATTCACCACTTTGAGTGAATGAGTGCCATCCAAGTGGGACTCATTCGCCCAAGATGGTGAATGAGTCCCATTTGGCTGATTTTTGATGTTTGAGAGGGAAAAATTGGGTTTTAAGTTTGAATTTCCTTAATTTCAACCTTGGGGATCTAATTAAGAGTCATGTGAGTGGGCTACCTATATAAACAAGATTCCAAATCATTATTTCAACCTAAGGAAGCTAAGTGATCCAAGCAACATCAAGCATACATGTTATCAAGTCAAGCAAGCAAGGTTTACACATTCCAAGATCATCAAGATAGCATTCAAGATCATTTCTAAGGCATTGAAGAGAAATATTCTTCATCAATTGTTATAGAAATTCACGTTCCATCATCAAGGAAATGTTTTAATTATATTACTTCATGTTCATGCCTTATTATCTTATTTCATCATGTGGTTTAATTACCTAAAAGGGGTTTGACCAAGACAAACCCCCATTCCTTAATAATCAACATTTTCTCTCTCTTTCTTTGTGTGATTAAAAATATAGGTTCTTTGAAGACTTGGACATTGTTGAAGAATAGGTTACAAGCTTATTGGAGTGATTTACCCATTTCTAAGGTTATAATCCTCATAAAAAGTCACATATACGTCAAAAATTGACAGTTTCAAATTCGAGCACCTAGAGAATTAAAAAGAGCAAACTGAGAGGTGCAAGTCAGAACTTTAAATTTCCAAAAAATACAAATTGGACTCATTCACTACAGTGGTGAATGGGTCCCATTTTTGGTCAATTTTGAGATTTTCACATTTTCAGATACCCTTTTTCGAGAAACCTATTCCTATGCAGAAACCCCAATCTAGGACTGATTCACCAAGATTGTAAATGAGTCTTAATGGGCCAAAAGTTTAGAATCAACAACATTTCCAGTCTTCATTCAATCTTCTACAAGTTTTCAGGTGCACACTTTCAGTTTAATATCTTTCCATTTTGTTTCATTTTCCTTTCTAGGCCATTTAGTAAAGCATTGCATTAAACTAGGGTTTTGTCTTGCATCTTGCATTTCATTGTCTTTTACAAGTTTACATTTGGTGGTGAACCCCTCATTTGATATCATTCAATCCATAGAACATTCCCTTTGCCATATTTTAATATCCTTTGTATTGAAATCTCAAGGATTATTTCTTGAATGTGGAGTATAGAAAGACTTGCTACCCTAGGTCCTAAAACCTTTAGTGGTGATAATTTTCTATTCTACATAACGTATGAAACAACTTGGTTACAATGGAAAAGGATGTGGTGCTAGAAAAAAAGGTATCTGTGTCCACATAGAACCTCACATGCAAGAAAATACTAGTGGTCTTGGTTATTGTCCCTTGAAACAAACAAACAAGTCTTCACTTCATATCAACACTATCACAAAATATCCTTCTAAGCTGACTTTAATAGTGGGTCATCCTAAACTGATAGACACTAGTGGTCTTGATGGTTATCCTTTGCAAGAAATTAAACAAACAAAGAAATCCTTGCTTAATGTAAATGCTATCACACAAAACACTAATGATTTGAATTCGTTAGATTTTACACCCTCCTATAAAGGAGAGAACAAAATATCACAATCTAAAAAGTCTTGTGTCAATATGAAATATTGTACTAAGAAAAAGATATCTTTGTCACAAAACAAACCAACATCTCCTACTTTTTACCAAGAGAGTATCTTGGCGAGACTCCTCTAAGATAGTCTGATTTCTCTCCCTCCAAGAACATGAAATAAATTTTATTACAAGAGTTCATTTTGTACATATCATATAATTCATGATCATGCTACTAATGAATGTAAGGCTTTAAATAACTAGATTAAACATCTTAAGGATTGTGGTTCTCTCTCTTTGGTTTAAGCACTTAGTTCCTCCTCTCATTTCAGCTCATCCTTGTCTTGCACTAAATGGGGGAAAGGGTTTAGATAGTCCTGTCTTCATACGTCACTTGTTGTTGTCTCTTTTGGCTAGTTGACCACCTTTCATGTACATATAAGAGTAATCTTGGAATGTGGGATATAGGCCTTAATTTGGCTCACATGTGACATTTTGGGGGCAACCCTTTTCCTTTTCATGATGTAGCTTATCGAAAATATATGACTTGGCATAGGGCTTTCTGAATAATCTCTCATGTCTTCTTCTACTTTAAAATAATTTCTCACAACAATGGTGTGAGAAAACACATTAAAGTGGGGGCATACATTGAGACTCATGTTTCATTGCATGATTTTATTTCTTCCTGCAATGTGTTTCTTTCTTGGTGGTGTCTTTGGGTTTGATTTCCTTCGAGAGCGTGATATTTCTTTGACTTGTCATCTCTTGGAAACATTAAGCACAATTTTTCCTAAGAAGATACCTTGCACGAACATAGAAACATCCCTTCGAACATCCCTCTTTCTTACCTTATTTAATTCATGGAGGTATGGCTTTGATATGGTCCCCTGGGGCTCACCTAGTGAACAACTAGCTTGACTAGCCCTTGTGAGCATGTATTTTATTTTTGTCCTTATCATAGTCATGGTGGTATGATGTTGGTATGGACTTCTTGAGGCTCACCTAGTGGAAAACTACCTCCCAGTAGCCCTTGTGAGTGTGTGTTTTGTTTGCATAGTGGACAATGCATTCCACTTGTAAATTGCTTCAACCTAGACCCGATCTAGCATGTTGGATGACTAGTCAAAGCTTGATATGTGGGATTTTCCTTTCTTTTTTTACTTTTCTATCCTTGATGGTGTATGTTTGCGATCTAGTTATATGGCTTCATATATCATCTACAAGTGTGTTCCTTTGTGCCTACATTGGTTTTTCATAGGATTTTGACCTTGGGGGCTTAATCATCACTCTTGATCGCTGTCATCCTATCTTACTAACATTGGTACACTTGAACCCCTCTTGATTGTGTGGTTGGCTACTTTAGTGTGAGTTTGACGCAATTTCATCCTCTCACTAAAGTGGGGGCTAAATGTAGTGTAGTAAAATGCATAGCCTTGCATTTTCACAATTATTTGGCCTATCTTGCTTTAATTATGCTCACTTAGGGCTTAACTAGTCCTATTTTACATCCAAAAGCCCTATAAACTATATATTTTTATGGAAAACCCCAAAAAATCAAAAGATAAATGATAATTTAATGTTTCTATCTACGTGTCCCTAATTTGTGGATTGAGACTAAAACACCACCTAGGGCGTCTTTGTCATCCATGGGTCTTGGGACCTTGATTTTGAAACATCTCAATTAGATCCCTTTCTGGAGTATGTGCCCCAAGATTTGAGCCTTGGGACTAAGACACCACCTAGGGCGTGTTAGTCCTCCTAGGCTTATTTTTGGGGTCCAATTTCAAATTCAAGTGGGATTTAGCCTCCTTTATTTAATGACTTCATATGTCAAATTGGTGTGGTGTAATTTTATGATATTAAGCATGAATACGTATAAATACAAGGTTCCTTCACTCATTTTCATCTAAAAAAGTTGTGAGAGCATCTATTCTAGAAAAATTGAGTCCACAAGAGCATTCAAGAGAAATTATCAATCATTTGGATTCATCATCAAGATTCAAGAATCATGTCAAGGGTTTAGTGCATTCATTCATGTTGTTGAGTCAAGATTGTTTATGTAGCATTGAGAATCTATCTACAACCATTGTTCACATCAAATCCAGGGACCCAAGATCTACATTCTTCATGGCCACTACATGGTAGGTTATAAATTTTCTTCACAAGACATCATAAAAGGTGATATCATTTACATATTTCATGTTTCATGCTTTATTTCATTCATTTAATCATTTGGTTTAATTACCAACAAGGGGCTTAACCAAGGAAAACCCCCATTCACTAAAAATCAACAAGTTTCCCCTCTCTTGTGTATTTATGTTTGAAAATCTAGGTTGAAGACTTGAAGATCATTTGGAGTGCAAGATTGAAAAGTTGCAAAAGTTGCACTACAAAGTTTTCATCTTCAGAGAGGCTCACCTACATGCCAAATTTGGAGGTTTTAGGATCTCGTATTTGAAGAGAAGCAAGGGTAGCCCTTGGAGCTCAGGACCACATTTAGAGATTTTGGAAATTCAGAATGAGAGTAATATGCCACCTAGGATCTCTTAGTCCTCCATAGGGTATTTTTCAAAGATTCTTCAAGATTATGTTCCGACATCCAAAGATTTTGTATTTTCCCCCAAAATAAACAACGAGACTAATACACCACCTTGGGCATCTTAGTCCTCCAAGGCATATTTTGGTAGCTTTTTTACATTTCAAGAATCCTCATATCATCTCCAAACTTCCAAGGTACACATACCCAAACTCGGTGTTGTATATTTACATTATTTACATCTCCCATTTAGTTTATTTTAGGTCATTTTTCATATCCCATTGTGTTTTCCAACATTTGTTTTTTCCAAGCATTTGCTTGGTGGTGAACCCCTTAAAGTTGAAAAGCACCCTGTACTAAGTCCTCATAATTTTGAATTGGCTCACCTTAGAGAGATTGATAATAAATCCTATTAGTTTTCTTAGGACATATTTGAATGACCTAGATAGAATAGGAAGGTATCCCCTCCCCTATTTTATCTACGATTAAGTCACTTATTTTGATAGACTAATCGAAATGAAAATTTAAATTAAAAAATCCATAATTATTAAAGGGGAAATTAAAATTTATTCAAAGGATCAAAACCAAAATGAAACTATAGCTTCTAGACTAAGGATTTTGTTGGTGTTTTTTTATTACAACCCAAGCAGACTTCCCGAGAACTTCTATGAACTTGCCACGTTCAATGATAAAAGTTTAGGAAGCGATTGGCCATCTCGACGAGAAGAAACGATAATGCTAATTCTCCTACACTTCGGGCTCTGTAAGACCAAGGGGGGTACTCCCTAAAATGTGCTTCTCAAATACAATTTAAACAATCTCAAATACACATTCCTGAACAACATATAGTTTCTTCATCAACACTAAAAGAATGAAATTCTTCCAGAAATTGGCTATTTCTTGAAAGACTCAAGTCCCACTAGTAGAGAATCACAAACACAACTAAAATAGGCCGATAAGAAATATTTGGTAAAATATTCTAAAATCAAACTCAAGACTTGAGAAATATAACCATAATTTGAATACCAGTGCCATATCCTAAAGCATAGAGTCAAATGAGAAAGAGCTGAACTATAGGGAAAATTTCATCTTAAACAATTATGATCTATATGAATTGCATTACAATCCACGTATTTGCATCAAAATCTATCACTACTTTATGAATCTAGTTGCTAACTTGCATGAACTTACACATTAAATGAAGCATTTAACTGATCCTTTGAACCAAAGCCATTATTAAAATGTAATTCATAGTAAAGAACAATGAAGATCAATGAAAATAGTCTTAGACTAATATTTCATTAATAATTCACGCAAGATATCACAATGGGAGAGAAAATAGACTAAAGAGACTTTCATACTTAATATAAACATGCCTAAGAACTCCATAATTGACCAATTTCCTTTATCTAACTCTAAACTTTAAGACAAGGACTCACATTCATACTCTTTGTATTACAAAATTCTCCTTTCTCAAATCTCGGATTCAACAGAAGACCATGTACCATGGCCTAGAATCCCTTTTATAAAACAAGGGAGAAAAACAAGCTTTAGGTCGGAGGGTACACATGTACATTTCTCTTTGGACCACAAATTCCCCATACAATTATATTTACATCCTGCAAAAATGGAGGGAAAATACATATGACAAAAATAATCATCAATTGCTATGGATGAAGAAAACTGCCTTTCACAAGGCAACTCGTTCATACCAAAGGCATATTTAACCATTATATTACTTTATTCCACCTCAGCAGCTTGTACCTGAAGTCGAGATAAGAATGCATATTTTCAAATGTAACTTTTGAGGCTAGATTTGTATTATACATGACCAAGTCGCACTTCTCAACCTTACTACTCATATTTCAAACTCATTAGTGAACACCTTTTTCTATAATTCAAAATCTTCCTCAGAAGGCCACTTAAAAATAGTAACCTAATTAATCTTATCTCTATATGGTGCATATTTTACCATTACTAAAGTGGCCTCCTTATCAAAGTCTTCTAAAAAACTAATGACAAACGATAGTTTCTCTAGAGTATTGTCCAACATACCAATGTCATAATTTCTTCATATTTCATGTGTCTGAGCTATCATTATATTAGTCATTTGATCTTTCCAAACCTGCAAAAGTTTCACCTCATCATGACTATGCAAAATTTGTTGTAATGGAGTTAAGTCCATTCCATCATACTTGGCCTTCAACTCTTTGATCTTTAATTCCATAGGGGCAACATACCCTTGAAATTTTTTCTCGACAATTCCTTTCAAAAACTAATAAGTTGACATAACCATAGGATACTTATCCCCATGTTGCTTTGCTCCTACTGCCATAAATGTTAGTTTCTCTGTTCTAGGGCTCCATCTATCTAGCAATGGGGTGGCCAACTCTTTATCTCTTGGGAACATCTTGAGTGCTTGCAACATCATAGCATAACTTGCATGAACACTATTTAATTTTTCCTTGACTCTCTTGTTTTAGTGTCTCAACACAGTGTCCACAATCATTGAAATTGAGTTTCCCTACTGACTCCCAATTTTTTTGCACCATCTCTTTATACTCCTCAACTTGACAAATTATTTTTTCCCTAGAGAGTCATCCTCCTAGGCTATTAGCCCTTTCAATTGTAATAGGAACCTATCCCATATTATATGGAAAAATATCTAAGGACTATATTTTTGAAGAGGGTTGAGGTTGCTCCCCTGGTCGATCAGAAATAGTGTGACTAGAGCTAGCCTGACCTGGAGACTTCAATGTCTCCATTTGTTGCTTTAGTAATTCCAACTCAGTTTTTATCTCTGCCACCTTTTTTTGACTCCTATCATATTCAATAATAAGGTCATTGTATTGGCCTCTCAAAGCATCTCGATCCTTAGTCAAATCCTCAAAAATTGCTCTAGTGAACTTGGCAAAATTTACTACCAAATCCGCATCTTCCAATTCCAGAGTGTCAACAACTCTTCTTCCAACAAGGTGACCATTGAAATCAGATGGTTCTACAACTATTGGCTTCCTAGATCTAGTGGATAAATACCAAATTTCCAAGGCATCCCACTCCTCACTAAAGGTTGAACCTTTAAGCACCAATGCAGCTTATTCCTTGGTTGCAAAAAGTGACCTATTGGCCCTTCTTATTGTATCAAACACCATAGCATCAACAATGTCCCAATTAGGAAGTAACAATACTCCACTCTTATGTACCAATGCTCGACCTTTCTATGGTGTTATCTCTTTGAATCTCTCCTTCATCTATAACCTGACATTGGATTGAATTACTTGTTTTGGGAGCTCAGGGTGCAAACTTCTTTCTTGATCCACCTTCTCAGCATATAGTGAAATATGTGCCCTCCGTACAAAATCCTTAAAAGCATTTGTCTTGATAAAAGAATCATCCATCATGAACTCTCTACATACCTCCATCCTCATGTCATAATTGTTGGTTATCCCCTTTATTTCATCTTTTCATAGCCTTAAAGCAACAGCTCCAGAACTTGATGAAATGTCTTGTGGAAAAGATGGCATTCCTTGATGCATATCATCAGGAGGTGACCATGATCTCTTCTTCATCATCATAATATTCAACCATCTTTGTTCTTTCAATTTTCTATCTTTTTGGTGATGATGGACATGTTTGACCAGAATACCTTGGAGGGGAATCCAGATCAACAATATTAGGCAATGAATGCCCTGAAGATAATGGTACACCACTCTTGGCAACTTCCTGAGCCATACTTCCCCTTTTCTTGGAAAATATCCTAATCTTTTTGGGGGGCTGATAGGTAGGTCTTTCCTCCAACCTTACCTCAAGGTATTCCTCAATAGCTTGTGACTTTTCCCTATCTTCCACAACCTACTCGTCATTCAAAATCCCCACTAAACTTTCAAAACTATTAATAGCATACATAGCCCTATTCAACTCAACGCTGATATTTGGTATGGGATTAAAATAAGGTATCTTTTCCTACTTCTTCTTCACCATCTTGGTAAATGCAATATATTTTTATTTTCTCTCTTCTTGTGTCTCTAAATAAAAAATGTTCTTGATAATGTCCTTAGGGAAATCGAAATTATGGATGAAATTTCAAGTCCGGTGCTTGGCCTTCATTTGAGAAATGAAATCCTCAGGGTCATGATTCCTAGGGCATACATTCTTTAATCCATAAGGTCTAAGCAATGTGTAAAAATCCTTCCATCCTCCCTTTTCCATAAAAAAATCATCAAACATTGTATACTCAAGAGAGAAATATCCCTTTTTTTGTTCTACTGTAAAATGTATATCCCGAGCACACCCTAACTGTCTCATGATTTCTAAAAACCCGATTCTCAGAGGCACATCGCTCGGTAAAAAATATGGGTTGATATTAGTGTCATATACTCTGAAAATTGTTGTATTATGATAAGAGATAATATATCCCCAATTATGTGTCAAATCTAATTTAGGTCTTCTTTCCATTGGCCTCAAGAAGTCATGAATCTCCTTAGGAATCCTGGGTGGATTGTGAACCAAATCTCTTCTCAATTTGGACCCAAAAATATTTTGGAACACCACATAATAAAATTTATGATCATGCCTATCAAGGACCTTGGTCCAATATTGGATACGTATGCCAACATTATCTTCTCCTTTTTTCAATTCCATATCCTACCCAAAAACTGCCTGGCCCCTATACAAAAACATGTACATCAACAAGGAAAACCATCTAAAACCAACCAGAGTCTTTCCTTCCTTAAGGGCCACTAGACAACTATACATTTTTTGCCAAATAAGTGGAAAAATCATATACCAGATTAAAACATGGATGTTTGAGATTTACGACAATGTACATGATGTCAATAGGTAGAGTAGTCTTCAAAATAATTCCAAGAACCTGACACAAGGCATAAACTATCTTCCTGAAATAGTTAGAAAAACAATTCACAGGAAAATGCTCTAGCTCATTTTTATCAATCACTACCTGGTTCTTATTCTTTCCTCTTCTAGAGGTTGCCAAATGAGGTATCAACAAAGATGTTCTAAACAAACCCTTAGTATTTTTGTATTCTTCTCTGAAAACCTCAAGATCAAAAGTAACCGTATCCTGACTCCATTCATGCAGACCATTCATGCAGACCAAATATCTCTTTAATTTTCTCCCTGGTTATCTTTACCATTTCTAGACCAGAATATGTTCTGATGACTCTGGTTACAAGGTCATACCTTGTAACAACATATTTTAACAAATCTACATCCAGATAGACATTTGGAACCACCAGCTTACCAAGATCCAACCTCCAAGGGTTACATAGAGGAGCACACAAATTCTTGTTCCCAAACCAATTTGAGAAGAACTGTCATCTAGCATATGGTAGCTCAACATCCCGAATCACACATTTTTTATCAATTAACCCTTCTAGGAGTAAGGGCCCATAGAGCAAAGCCTTTCCCTTGATATTTTTGCTGGTAGGGGGTTTTAACAAGTCTATAACATCTTGGGAAAGGGACCTAGTAGAGATTTCAAAGCCAGAGCTTCAAGACTTGGGTGTCATTTATACAAGTCAAGAAATAGTTCGAGCTAGGGTTTCAAAATATCAGATAATTATAGCCTACACCCCATAGCCTCAAAAAAAATACTTCACAATTCAATAAGCTATAACAATTATTAGGACAAGCTTTAAAACATTTATAAGAAGATTAACCCATACAATCCTTTAGGAATAAAACAAAATGTAGTTGATATTTGTTCTCAAACAACCATAAGATCTTCTAAAAGCATGGGATATGGTATATATGTTACTTACAATTTCGCCTACAAAATATGTCAATGGCAGTGATGCTGAATTTTCATGAAAAACAACTTGCTTCACTTGGTACCAGGAAATTATTCTTTGGCGTCGAAATTCGCACAAAAAAATAGTTCAATGATCTTTTAGCATTTAATTGTGGGAGAATAGTCTGAACTCAACCATTAATATTCACTCGCACGAGATAAAATGGCTAAAGTACAATACCAACTTATTTCAAATACCAACTGTTAATCTGAATCTATGTAAGCCAGAAAGAACGACTTAAATTAAGTCACTATGGTTTCAAAATTCCACGTTTGTTCACCAAACCTTAGGCGAATAGTTATCCACCTACAGGACACCACCTTAGCATGAACGAGTCCCATTTGGATCATCTCTCATACGACATTGGTGTCCACGCGTCAACAATTCACACACCTCACAAAAATTATTAAAAATGGTGTTTTAATTGCATGAGGTCAGCGAGGAGCGACCACGATGCATTGTTAAAAGACAACCGTCAACACCAGCTTCCTTCATTGGTCAGCGAACAAGGATTGGGCCCCACTATCATAGTTGACATATGGCAGCATCTTGCATACTTGCAAAATTATTGTGACATCATAAAAAACCTTACAAGGCTAGTGGGGAATGATCAGGATGCGAGTCATTCCATCTGATGGTTATGAAACCTGCACATGCGAAAAAATTTATTCATAAAAAAGGGTACTAACTAGGTGGATGGGGAAATGACCCTCGAGATAGAAAATTTTAGAGATTAGTCTAAAACTTTAATTTTTTATCAACACGACACTAAGGGAAGAATTAAAATACAGTCGGAACACAAAAATACCTAAAGGGCAAGTAAAGAGGGGTCGATAATGCAATGACTAAAATGTTTCACACAACAACTTGTGTGACCACCCACCTACAATAACAAGTCAACACATGAATCGAACAACCATGAGCAAAATTTATGGAAAAAACCCAAAACCTGAAGACAAACCAATAGAGCCAAGCACCAAGGACACAATAAATAAACACTCATAGGGAAAATTTTAAAAGCTCCACCAGATGCTAAAGGATCAAGTGATCAAAGTATAAAGGATGTTACAGCTATAGAGACTAAGGATAAAGGAATTAAATTTGGTGAAGTTTCCCAAGGAAACCAAAGTTAACACTAATATAGATGTTAATGTAAATGGATGGGAAATAAAATTTAAGTTGACTATTTGATTTTACCTCATAGATGTTAGCCTCTTGAATGTCTCTAAGGGGACCTCTACACACAAATTATAGAAGAGGACAAGTAAATTTTACTAAAGAAAAATTTTGGCCAGTAAATTGTGTCTTAGAAATGGTTTTAATATTTGTAAATGAGATATGGTAATTTAGTTCAAAACACTTGAATGCATTTAATTTTATTTTGAGTAAAATTATATCTTTAGATGTTAAGTTGAAAGAATATGATAAATGTATCCTTGTTTTTACTCTTTACCTAAGTCTCTAAAAAATGATTGTTTCTATTAGAGGTGGTGGTGCAAAGATCAATATGGATTACCGATTATAAATCACTAACGATAATTTATGACTAAAAATAATATGTAATTCATAAACTATTAAAATGCAAGATTGCAAGAAATCATTATATAACATGTTATTGTTCATATATCAACCATTATAAAGTGATTATATATTCAAATTTAATGTTTAAAAGTAGGAAACAATACACACAAGAAAAATATTATATTGAATGTCTATTTTATATATAAAAGTTTAAAATAATTATGTATGTACATATACAAATTTTGAAATATGTCAACTTAAAATATTTTTACAAAATGTGGTATATGAAAATGTCAAGGTCTATATATAATGTGCATACTGAATAGCTATGCCATCTCAAGAAAATCATAAACTTGTGGCAGATCATCAGAATCTAGAATCTTCATGCTACTTGATTGATGTGAAGTTGACTACACAATTACAATTCAAAACCATAAATTGGACTAATTGGCCTTATAGTAAATAAGTTAGACTACTAAATATAAAATTATCTATGAGTTTTTATAAATTTTAAAATAACATCTAATCATTATAATAACCTATAATTTCTCTAAATTATCATTTAAAGTAAAATTGAATTCTTGATTAAACCTCAACTCTTTATTTTTTTCTTGATGTAATTTCAATAAATGAGGATCCCTTAGGATGATCAAGAGTCGTACCATATAGTAATGGAAAAGGATCTACATAGGTGAATAGTGGAATATGCTATAATAGGTTTTTTTTATATAAAATCAATATGTAATTGTTGAAAAAGAAACCTAGAATATATCTAAAATTATATTTACTAGATATAAAAAGACCATATACCACTTGTTAAGTAGGAAAAGTGATCCTATACCTAATTAGGATAACTAATATTATATATTTTTCACTTCACTCAACATTAAAAATAAAAATGCTACCACAAGGGAGATCCAAACTCCTATTATTTATGTTTATTTTTGTGTTGTGAAAGAGGGAAATTGATGTGTGATTTAAAAAGCCTGTTTGATATAGAACCCTAGATCTGAAAATGTAATTTAGTTGATAAAAAAAAAAAAGTTTACAAAAAAAAAAAAAGATCTAAAACTAAGATATATAGAAGAACTTGTGATTAAAATTTGAGCTTAAATTTCCTCTAGTCTAGGGTGTATCAAACCCTAGATTGGAATCCTCTTCTGGATCCCAAAATTTTGAATAGTGGATGAAGGTTTGCACTCTATTTTATGAGATTGTTAGCTATTGAAATCTCTAGTTATGAACTACACACATTAAAATAGGGGAAAAGGTTGTGTTGTATAGGGTCTGCAATGCCCCGCCACAAGACCCTAGAGGACAACACATAACTACACTTATAATGGTACAATTATTTTTTAAATAAAAAAAATAGTAAAATAAGTTCACTAGTGCAAGTATAACATTTAACACATAATGAAACTAAGTCCTCTAAGGTCTGTGATAACATAATCATCTTCCCATAAACAATTTTCACAAAAACATATCCCCAAAAAGAAATTAAAATTAAATCAATTGATATTAGTAATTATCCATTTCATAACAAAGGTAGCAAATAAAAAGAACATCAATTTTGCTAACATAGGATTTAGTCAATGAGAATTCTATCATTAAATTAACAAGAGTATGTATGTCACCAAAGTGATAACCATGATCAAATCTGCACAAGTTCAATATTAACAACATGAATCACCTCCATTACCAAACAAGATGTATCAGTATCTCAAGATAAGATATCCTGAGTAGTGATTTCTTAAGGTAATGAAACCCCAGGAAGTCACTCCCCAAGATATCAAATATGGAGTACTTCATGCTATTCAAGAGGCTCTTCAGATACACTAAACATAATGCTTGCCTCCATTTAAACATTTATCACAACATGCTAATATCAAGTGATGTTAATCATCATAACAAATGCTCTATAAAATCCATTCAATTCAGTGTCAATAACTCATTCAATTACAATAGAAATTTTTACAAGAGTTACAATGAGTCATGATTACATTCAAAGTAGAAGTCGTCTTAGAATACTAGTAGGAGAGTACATCAAGTAAATACAATTAAGATAGATCCAATCATAACATAATTCAAGATTCAAGAGTAAATATCATCATGAACTGGTACACTACAAAGGTCTTCAATCCAATAGAATTCATCATGAACACAAACAAGAGAGGAAACCCAATGGATAATAAGGCTTGTTCCACCCAACCATGTGGTACCCTAAGGTCCACCCCCCGTGCAAGGAGACAACAAAAGGGTCCCACAACAAAAAGGACAATAAGGTGACAAAACAAAACACAACAAGGCTAAAGGAATTACCACATACAAGTACAACCTAACATCACATGAAAGTGCAATAGTAACTAGAGACTCACATATACAACATATGGGAAGCCCATCATGACATAACAAGGTTGTAGTACAGGAGAGTGTCATCGCATGGTTCAACATGGGTTGTCCTGATAGTCCTTTACTTAACACCGACCCCCATCTATAATTTTTCTTGATGGCCATACATACGGTGTCGGCCCCATAGGGTTACACATGCAAGACCAAATATCCTTTCATGGTGACAAATATATTGGTCTTTCCGACCAAGCCTTCTATTCCCATCCTTAGCCTGAACTAGCGCTAACGATACAAAAGAGGAATTCAATTATCTTATTAAGTGATTCTCTACCCCACCCTCTAAGTAGTTTATTATGTTTCTACTTGATTAGGAAAACTCTCACGTGGTTTTTCCTTGATACCACTTCGTGCACCGGCCCCTGCCGAGAGCCACTCCCCTTTCTACCACATGAAACCAATATAACAATAGAGTGACCCACAACACACAACACCATATACGCGTGATCAAACCCTAAGACAAGGCATGAATCATTTCGCGCAAGTGTGAACTATGGTACAAGGGAATAATTCAAGAATAGTTTTCCACCAACATAGTACAATTCCATTATCCAAGACCCAAATACAAGACAACATTACATCAATATTAAAATTTCAGACAAGGTCAAGGGCTCTGACAATAAAACACAACCAACACCTTCATCAACCTCAAACAAAGACTCATTAAAGACATGCTAAGAATTTGCAACACAATTGAACAAGGCATTCTTATCTTCATCATTACTAAGTAACTAAATTCCCCTACTTGTTTAATTCAAGTTTCTTCTAACTAATTTTCCCTCAATTAACTTTAAAACAAAAAGATAATTATTCCAATGATAAAGGCTACATTAGTCCCGTAGTACCAAATTACTATCTCATCATTTTACCATTATAAGCATATGATCATATCACCTCAATATCATATTATCATAAATTATCATTTTATCTTATTATTTTCATACCCAATTATCATATTGACATTTTATTATCATATTCTATTGTCAAAGTATTTATTTTAAAGAACATAAAATATATTTTAAGAGTACATGATATATTAAAGAACATATAAAATCAATACCATTACAAGTATCAATATAAATATATATATATATATATATACGAATTAGATCACTATATTTCTAATAACTAACAAAGCGCTATTTACTAAAACTCAATGTTTAAACATAAATGAATATTGTGCTACAACAAATGTGTTGATATATATATATTTATAACTTATGCACTAAGAATATAAAAAGATAACAAGAACCTCTTTTCACATATCAAATTTTACATACTTTTAAACTCAATAACAAACTTATACCACATAACGTGATACACAATAACAACTTATACTTATTTAAGGGATCAAAAAGTATAATCTCGAGACAACAAGATTCGGTATTCTTATCTACATAACTAAAAGATATCGATCTGCCAAGATAGAGACCAGAACTTCACGATTTATAAGTCATAACAAAAGTTCAATTCTGTTAAGGCAACATTCGATATAAAAGAATATTTCTCTTGTCAAAGATCGGTACAACAAAAAGAATCTTTTTCCTATGATTAAGCTGAAGATTATCGGTCTAAGTCACTGTGGCTTAGATTGTTTGAAAAGCACAATACACATGAGAGGTTTCTCAAATCATGTGAATCCTACAAAAGTTAATGTCAGGGTTAATATAAATACACCAAAGAATTTGTGTAAACTAACCAAGGTGCTAATGGGATAAGAGACAACAAAGGCCATATATTCGCATAATGAGTCAACACACCTTTCACTCACCAATAAGCAACAATAAAAGGTTGAATATTAATGTAGTTTAAAGGCATCAAAACGTCATCAATGAGGCTGAAACGAGCAAGGAAGACACAGTAATAGACGCCTGGCAGCTACGAAGCTACAAATACAATCTAACTTAAACGAAGCGAGCTACTCCAGAGACTAAAATGATGATAGAATGATTGGCAACTGGAGATACACTCTTGACTTTTCAGCATTGGATGATTTCTTTAAGAAGTCAGAAGATTATCTAGCTACAGGTAGCTATATAAATATATAACTTAAGGGAATTCAAAAGGAGATAAGCCGATTTTATCCAAACAAGGGAATGACAACCAAAATGGAGTACACATATAATTATCATCACCTCCACTTAACTCCATGTTCCACCACAGGGAAGATCTATAGGACATGGAACACCGGAGAATTCAGGGATTACAAGAGTAAATCAATGAAAGAACAAAGCCAAAATCCTTTGAAGAAAAAGCTAGCTAGGCAGGTGGTTACATAAAATATATTTTTTACTATAAACTTTGAAGGTACCTCGATTTAAAATGAAATTCCTATCACATGCAAAGGCCTGCATAATAAGCCATCTAAATCGGATTTACCAAACATAATAAGCTGAGTACAAAAAGAAATGAGCTAATAAAGATAATGAGAGTTTACAAACAAGAATTTCAAGAGATACAAATAATATGATGCAACCCCTAAAGGATTCATGACCGAAAGATGAAGTACAAGAAAGAGAGAAGCATACTATGCACTATTACAGATCACAATTGCAGATTGGGAAACAAAATACAGAATGGTAATGAAAACAATGAATTGTTTTGAGAGAAATAATCCCAAAATTTGTCTGAGTTTATGGAGCAACACATCTCATAATCAAACATTTATTTTGTTTTAGAAAGCATAGTTGCATTCATTATTTCTATCTCAGCGTTAAAATGAAAGGTTAATAATGGAACCTAATGTACTCGTTTCATTGAGTTACAAGTTTGTCAAGTCTGAAATTCAGGTACAGATTCAACTTCTTTCCAAGAGCATCAACTTCCTGATAAAACTTCTCTTCCAATAGTAGCTTCCACACTCTATAGACCCCAAACCCCAATCTACTATATTCAATTTCCAAGCAACTAAAAATCAAAAAGCTCCTGTATAGAATGCAAGATCAGTTTTGCTTTATCCCCCCAAAATAGTCCAATTGCCCCTCTTTTAGTTAACTACCACTAATTTTAATTATTCCTTTATCCTTTCCATAACTGCTTTTTCCTCCTTTTTTTTATTAGTTTGATTTTCCATTTTCAAATTTTATCTTCTTTTATTTATCATTGTGCAGTTTCCACATGTTAAAGTTTGAGGATAAAATTCAATCAAAACATAAAATATTTAAATTTTTTTCTTAATCTTTTATTTTATATTACATCCAAAATCTATTAATATTTATTTATTACATAACTCTTTTTTGAGACACAATTTTAATCTATTAAAAATGAAGATAGATTAATAACACTTTATTTATAAAAGTTATAATTTATACCATTCATCTATTTAAATTAACACAATCTTTTGCAATATAGTAAAACCTATCAAGGCATCAAATAGATGAATACACCATAACTGAATACCCAAATACTTGACCACTGAACAAAACGGAAGACAAAACGACAAAAACAACGACAAAATGACACTTACAGACCACATGAACGGAAGCTGAAAAACAACCACACACACCATTGCCAAGGATGATGGAACAACATGGGGAACCTAATTATATCTCTGAAACAACAACCTCCATTGGGTATGAGGCACATTCTAACTTGGCAATTCAGGTGGATTCGAAGCCTGGTACCTGCAACCTACAACAAAATCACTGTCGAACATGTGCATGTAGAAAATAGTCATTCACACGGTGAAGGGAAAGTCGTAGTGTCATAGTGTACTCAAGAGAAAGTGATGTGACCTTATTCCCCTTCACCCATACATCAACACATAATACTAATAATCAATCTCGTTAGAAAACACATCACATTCATATACATGATATCTCATATGAACAAATAAGAAAATTAAATAAACATGATCTCACCATAGCATCATATAAAACAATGTCATCATAACCAAGCATCAAGGAGCCATAATCGAATAAATAACATCAACAGTATCATCAAAATAGGATAATAAAGTCTAAATGTATCCAAGAAACAGTCCCAAAACAAAAGTAAACTGAGGGGCACTACAAGGTCCTGCCTAAGTCAAACCCCATGTTGGTATTTCTACCTCCATATACAACGATTGGTGATGATCAAGATGACATGCCCTAGGCGAGTTAGAGGCCAAAATAATAAGAATTGACTAAAATGTTAAATTTTAAATGAAAATATTACCTTGATGTGAAACCCTTCATGAAGTGATGTCACACAAGTTTTCATAAAAGTTGATTTATGGAAGCCTTGATTTCTTGATAGATTTGAAAGAGGTTAGATCACATACACAATATATTGTTGAAGCTAGCATGTAGAGGATCTCAATACATATTCATGATTTGGCATGATTGATCATTATAGCTCCTTGAACATAATTTCTTCCTTCATATTGATGTCTTGCAAACTTGAACTTGATTGATGAAGTTGTTGTAATAATACTACTAATTCTATCCTTGACTATTTTTGTTGGTCTCTCTATCTTTTTGGATTATTTTTCCAAGTGTTTGGTTGGCCCCTAGGGGATACTTCTATTTATTGGATTTTTTAATGATGGAAAAATTACTCCCTAACATGGCCTTGATTTAGTGTTGTAATGTGTCTAACATATTCACATTAGGTCGTAGGCCCTTAGTAACTACATCAACTTATTGGTGCCTTATTTGGAGTGTTTTAAAGTATTGTAACACATTTTCACACTTTTCTAGGGTTTCATTAAATAATTAGGCTTCTTTATGCTTTAATTGGCCTTATTTTACATCCACAAGCCTCATTTAATGCATCTTTTCAAGGATAATCCTAATATGAACCAAGATTCAATCATAATTCAGATGTTTTAGGTTTTGTGGCCTAGATTTAGTGATCTCAGACTAATACGCCACCTTGGGAATATGAGTCCCACCTAGGTTTTTGGGTCCCAATATGGATTTTGCTTCATTCTAAGCATTTTGAAAATGTGTCCCATAGTTAAGCCTAATGAGACCCATATGCCACTTTTGGCATATGAGTCATGTGTGGCCCAAAATTAAATTTAATTCAAATTCTTGATGGGATTTTATTCTCCTAGGCTTGATGTTGTCTTTTAGTGTTGTAATTTCTAGAAATTTGGCATAAACAAGTATAAATACACGGTTATTTCTCTCATTTTCACCCCAAGATTTCAAGTATTCATGCATTATATAAAATTTGTGATCAAAGAAGCATTCAAGAGTTTACAAGAGTTTACATGATAATTAATGAGCATTCAAGGGATGATTATCAAGTATTTTAGAGCATTATTCAAGTATCAAGCATCATGTCAAAGTCATCATGCATCATGTTTTTCTTTTAGCTAACAACTGTGATGTAGGGTTTCATTATTCATTCTAGCATTCAATTCAAGATCCATATCATTCAAGAAAGACTCAAGATATACATCCATTGGAGCCACTTCATGCATGTTTGCAACACTTTATTGCTAGGTTTTGGTGAGTTGTAACATTGAATTTTGATCATTCATCATTCCTTCATCTTATTTCATTTCATTTCAAGGTTTGATTATCAAAATGGTGTTTGACCAAGAAAAATCCCTTTCCACTAACAAAACAACAATTCCCCCTCTCTTTAGTGTGTTATTTTCTGGATCTAGGTTGAAGACATATTGAAGAGAATGTTTGGAGAAATTTTTCAAGTGTTCAAAGATGTCAAAGTTGTCACCTTGCATTGGATATCATTGGATGACATCTATAGGTTCCAAATTAGAGTTTCGGATCCAGAAAGCAAGTGGAAAGGACAAAGAAAAAATTGAAGAGAAGATTTGGAATTTGATTTTCTAGAAAACCCTAACTTGATTGATATGCCACTTTTGGCATATGAGTCATAGTATAGGAAAATTTATATTTTTGCAAATCCAAAACCTACACTACTAGAAACTTGTTTCTGCCTAAAAACCCTAATTCAGGACTAAATCACCCAGTTTGGCATATGAGTCCCAATCAGCTTTAAATTCAATTCTTTTAGTATTTTAGAGCTTCCTTTATTGTTCTTCAGGTTTCCAAGTGTACACCTTTCATCTCTTAGCTTTCTATTATGCTTTACATGATATTATAGGTCATTTCTAGTGAAGTATTACATTACATTACATTTAAGCATTAGTTCTTTCATTTCATTAGTCTTTCCAAGCCCTAGCTTGGTGGTGAACCCCTCTTTAGTTTATAATAAAACCCTAGGACAGCCCTATTACAAGATATCTTTCTCCTTTACATACTTTATATTGAGATCTCTAGGGTTTCCCTTTAATGGAATGATTATGAAATGTGTTGTCCTATGTACTAAACCATAAGTAGCAACCATTTTATTTAATTTAATTTTGGTGAATGTGCATTTAGAATATCATAATTCTGATTTGGAGTGCATCATCATCTTAGATCTTGCTTGCATTAACATTGCATTAGGGTTTTTATTAGTTAATTGACATTATAGGATTTATAAATATTGCATTAGTGAAAGTGCATATAGGTTGCATTTTTGCATCTCAAATCATTGAAAATAATCTAAAAGCTAGATTTTCATTTACTCTATAGATCATACAAACCAAAAATCATAAAAATCACTTAAATTATTTTGAAAATTCTCACAAAATCCTAACTTGGACTCATACATCCCTATGGGTGATTTAGTCCCAATGCAGATTTTAAACTACATTTTTAAGAATTTAAAACACTATTTCTATACTCATTTTTGTTGTTTATAACTTTCTATTTCAGTTTATAGAGTCTGTTATACTCAATTCATTCAATCTAGTTTAATTTGGTTCATCTTATACATTGCTTAAATTCAAAATTGCACCTAGAACATTTCATTTCAGATTCTTGCATAGTATAATCACCTTGTTAGTATCTAAAATTTACATTGCATTTCATCATGGATATGTGATTTAGTAAGCTTTGGATGTCTTTTAAGTCGTTAGTGGATGTGTCAAGTTGTTCTTTTGGCAATGACCCTAATGAAATTGAACTTACTCTTGCTCACTTGACTCTTAATGCATTTCCTCCTCGTGATCTTCACATCATTGGAGAAGCTAATGATAACATGAATAAATTCCTAAATCATTTTCTTAACAACCTTATAGCTAATGCATCCTTTTATCCATCAATGAAACAACCAACACCCCCTATAATATCACCACATGAGATGTTTAGATACTTACATCTTGTAACTGAGACATGAGTTGAACCTAAGTTCCCTATAATAGGTGAACCTAGTTTCTCTAAGAAATAAAACACTCAACTATTCTATGTTAAAAAAGTGACAAACACTCCCATCAACCTAGAAGAGAAATATGGAAAAGGATTCACGATCTCGAGTAAAAAAGGATGTGATACAGCAAACGAACATGAAATTCATCAACTCTTAGAACAAATACCAATCAAAAATACTAAAGGGTTGGGATATCAAGACACTTCTCTTGATATGAATGTCCTCCTTCCTCAAGAACAACTCATGACTAGTAACAATGCTACGAAAGATAGGATGGTCTTAAGTACTCCTCCTCAATAGTCAACTCAAGAAGTTGGTGAATCTAGCAAGAAAGAAAGGCCTTACAACATAAAGAAACTAAAATTAACTTGTCCTCCATCTTCTACTAAAAGAATTTTACAAATACTTATAAACCAAGGACTTATAACATTACTACCGATGAGAAAAAAAATCCAAAACTATATCCTAAAGTTTAAATGTGCCACATTATCAATATCATGTGTAGAATTCTTAGACATAATACTAATGACTATCGTGATT
Source organism: Sequoiadendron giganteum (assembly GCA_007115665.2). Classification (NCBI taxonomy): domain Eukaryota; kingdom Viridiplantae; phylum Streptophyta; class Pinopsida; order Cupressales; family Cupressaceae; genus Sequoiadendron; species Sequoiadendron giganteum. The sequence continues at coordinate 583,820,885 of CM021105.1, forward strand.
TAAGATACATATTTAAAAAGTTTGATATCATAGAAATAATCCCTTAAAGTGGGACCCTTCCACTCGTTTCCATGTAATAGTTGAAGAATAATAACATTCTCACTATTACATGTTATACATTTATTGCAAACAATTTCAAGATGCAAGGAGCTCCTTCCCATCACTTACCTCGGCTCATTCTTTTCTTACACTCAGTGGGGGAAAGAATTAGATAGCCTTGTTCTAGTAGTGCATTTGTCATTGTCCCTTTGGCTACTTGTCTGTCTTTGGTATACAATGAACAGGATTGGGATGGGAACGACTTGCTTTAGGTTGATTCACATGTGTCTTACTAGTCTTTTTCATTTTTCATTTTTCTTTTGTGTGATTGCATGTGAGTAATTTGATCCCCCATACTGTTCTATTTGGTGTATCTCTCTCTCTCTCTCTTTATGTCATTCCTCTATTTGTACCTTCATTCTTCTGTATGTGGTAAATATTCTATCTTTTTCTTGTGTTTTCCTTTTGGAGATGACACAAGGAATCAAGACATTCATGTCTCTTCCATGTTGACCCAAAATATTTTTCTTTATCTTTTTCATTTGTCATATGTTTTCCTTTTGAGAATGATGCAAGGTGTCAAGAAAATCATGTTTCTTCCATGTTGAACCAAAATTTATTTCTTTTTTTTCACTTTCTTTGTATCATTCTTCTAGTTTTATGATATTTCGGGAATGATGATAGTTCTGACATCTCTTAAAAGCATTGTAGCAGGAACATACTGACCCCGAATCTGGACAAAGATCCCTTATACTGTGTTTGGATTTTTGTGGGAAACCCTCTCTTTTATTTGCATGACATAGCTTCATTTGGAAACATATGAATTGGCATAGGTCTTTCTAGATAAGTTTTCATGTCTTCTTTATTGTTTTCATTTATCATTTGCTACTTTAAAGTAATTTCTCATAGCACGGTGTTTAGAAATATCTTTAAAGTGGGGGCATACATTGGCATTATTATCTTGCATTTTTCCTTTTCATGTTTCATGTAGTATTCTTTCTTCATGCGATTTGTTTTCTTTGTGGATGACATTAAATGTGATGTCCTTCAAGAGTGTGATCTCTATTAACATATTATATTCCTCTTAGTGGCTTGATTTGACACACTGCATCCCCTAAGTTGTGAGTCTTTTATTCTTTGATTAGTCCTCTCTTGGAGACATTAGGAACAATGTTCCCTAAGTTAAGACCTCACATGAAATAAGAAAAAATCCTTTGAATGTTCCCTATTTTTTATTTACAAAATTTTGGTTATATGGCCTCCTTGCATTACACACTTTTCTCGCATGCGGTTCCATCTTGTCTCTTCATGATTTTCAAGCATACAAAGCTTTTTTTCCTCATGAACCTTGAGGTTCATTATTGTGTGGCACCTTATCAAAGTTATCAAGAGTTATAACTTTGGCATGGTGGGGTGGGAAGCCGATCCAAGGCATGAATTTCCCTTAGCCACTCATGTGTGTGTGTGAGCACATACCAACAATGTGTATGTGTCTCACCTTCATGGATTACTCACCTAGAGAATAGCCTAGAGTTTTGTTGGCTTCGAGTGAACATGCATTTTTTGGACAAACAACCTAGATTTGATCCACATCACGATGGAAAAATAGTCAAAGCTTGATCCATCCCTCTTTTGTTCTGTTTTTAGTTTCTCTTTTTCTTTACCAATGCATGCTTGTGCCTTGTTATTGCTCTTTATATCATTTCCGTGTGTGTTTTTTTGTGCCTATGTTGGTTTTTCATAGGACCTTGATCATGGGGTCTTGTGCAACCCTCTTGATCATGCATGTCCTATCTTACTAGGATTGGTACATTTGGACCCCTCTTGGTGTGCGTTGGTCTACTTTAGTGTGAGTTTGAAGAAAAGTTCCTCCTCTCACTAAAGTGCAAGCTAGATGCAATAACAGAGAAAGTACTCCCTAACATGGCCTTAATTTACTATTGTAATGTGTCTAACATATTCACATTAGGTATTGGGCCTTTGTGAACTAAATGATCTTATTGGTGCCTTATTTGGAGTGTTGTATAGTGTTGTAACACACTTTCACACTTTTATACCTAGGTTTTATTAAATAATTGGGCTTCTTTATTCTTTAATTGACCTTATCTTGCATCCACAAGCCTCATTTAATGTATCTTTTCAAGCATAATCCTGAGATGAACCAAGATCCAATCATATTTTAGATGATTTTATGTTGTGTGACCAAGATTTAGTGACCTCTGAATCATACGTCATCTTGGACATATGAGTCCCAACTATGTTTTTGGGTTCCAATTTGGATTTTGCATCATTCTAAGAATTTTTGAAAATGTGTCCCATAGTTAAGCCTAATGAGACATATGCCACTTCTGGCATATGAGTCCTCTGTGGCCCAAAATTGAATCTAATTCAAATTATTTATGGTATTTTATTCTCCTAAATCTGATGTTGACTTGTAGTGTTTTAATATCGAGAAATTTGGCATAAACAAGTATAAAAGAAAGGTTATTTCTCTCATTTTCACCTCAAGTTTTCAAGTATTCATGCATTATAGAAAACTTGTGATCAAGGATGTATTTAAGAGTTTACAAGAGCATTCAAGGACTGATTATCAAGTTTTTTAGAGAATTATTCAAGTATCAAGCATTATGTCAAAGTCAACATGCATCCTGTTTGTCTTTTAGCTAACAATTGCGATGTAGGGTTTCATGATTCATGCTAGCATTCAATTCATGATCCATATCATTGAAGTGAGAGTCAAGATCTACATCCATTGGAGCCACTTCATACATGTTTACAACACTTTATTGCTAGGGTTTGGTGATTTGTAATAGTGCATTTTTTTTATTCAATATTACTTCATCTTATTTCATTTCTTTTCAAGGTTTGATTACCAAAATGGGGTTTGACCAAGGAAAACCCCTTTCCACTAACAAAGCAACATTTTACCCTCTCTTTAGTGTGTTATTTTGTAGATCTAGATTGAAGACATATTGAAGAGAGTGTTTGGAGAATTTTTTGATGCGCTCAAAATTTTCAAAGTTGTCACCTTGCATTGGATATCATTAGAAGACATCTACAGGTTACAAATCAGATTTTCAAATCCGAAAATCAAGTGGAAAGGATAGAAAATAAATTGAAGATAAGATTCAAACTTTGAACTTGTAGAAAACCCTATTTGGATTAATACACCACTTATGTCGTATGAGTCCCAATATAGGAAAACTTCCAGATTTTTATAGATCCAAAACCTACACTACCAAAAACCTCCTCCTACCCAAAAACCCTAATTTGGGACTAAATTTCCCATTCTGGCATATGAGTCCTAGTCAACTTTATATTTAGTGTTTTTAACATTTCAAAGCTTCATTAATTATTGTTTACATTTCCATTTGCACAAATTTCATCTGTCAGCTTTCTATTCTGTTTTACATGCTTTTCTAGGTCATTTAGTGAAGTAAAATTACATTACATTAGGTTTAAACATTAGGTCTTGCATTTCATTAGTATTTCCAAGCCCTAGGTTGGTGGTGAACCCCTCTAGACCCTAGAACAACCCTATTACAAGATCTATTTCTCCTTTGCATACTTTAGATTGAGATCTCTAGTGTTTCCCTTCAATGTAATGATTATGAAATGTGTTGTTCTATGTCCTAAACCATATGTATCAACTATTTTCTTTCATTTCAGATTTACTATCAATTTCCTTTGATTAAACATATTTTTATCCCTCTTTTAAAAATAAAAATAAAAAAGGAAACAAGTAAAAAATATCCAAACTAGTTGTTAGAGTGACTAGGAGGTACCACAATAGTTAACACAAGTAGATAATAAAGGAAATACACTAAAATAAAGAGAGTTTAGATATTAGACAACTGTCAACAAGAAAAAAATCTAATAGAATAAAAATAAGAATATTTTATTATAAATGAGCTCTAATAAAAAGATGGAATCAAGTGAGAAATATAAAATACCTAAGAGAAAAAATAAAAAATAACAAATTAAATTACTTGTGTATGATGACAATTTTGAAAAGGAAACAACAAATGCAAAAAAACTACTACAAATAATATAGTAGAAAGTACTACAATACGAATTTCAAATGATTTCTCTTGATATGAATAATTTTCTTAAATCATTATAAATAGTTTGTTATTCATTAGAAACAAACCAAATCCAATGGCCAAAACACACTCTAGAACCACAAAAATTAATAAAGAGATAATTATATAGACAATGGTTTAATTCATCACAATTAGGCATTACTCAATAAAATAAATCACTAAGTGGCTTTTGGATGAGATAAAAATAGTTCTAAAATAGTATATTCCTATACAAAGAGATGAATAATACAATATTGATAATATTAATTAAAATAAGAGGAAACTGGATCCCATATCTTCCTTTTTGATACTTTTCTTGGATAGTGTGGGGAGGTTTCCTTTTATTTTCAAGAAAAATTAGGTTATTTTGATTTCATTGCAGGGAATGATAACATTTTGTGTTTTTCCCAACTCTAACCCCTATATCAATATTACATAGGTAAAGATGCTACCACAATTGAGTTGAGGCATGCAAAATAAAAAAAATCAAATATTCTAAGGTAAAGCCTCATCCTTTAAAGGATTTACTTATAAAATCATTCTACTATAAAGGAAAATTTCATGTTTGATATTAAAGAAAAGAATGAGTCCTCTTACAAGATGAACTACTTGAAAGATGAGTTGGAGGTAGACTCAAGTTGATAGCTTATTTTTTCATATATCCACTCCTTCGAAGGGACTTAAAAACCCAAGGGTTATTTGGGATAAAGTACAACTTTGAGGGGGCCTCTCAAGGGAACTTGAGCTCAACTAGGGGGTTCCAAGAGACCTTAGAGAAAAGTTTATTGTGGCCTTTTATATTTAGTTTGGCCCTTATAATAGCCACTTTGTTGAGGTTACTAGTATATTTCATGCTATCAAAATGACAAGACATTATGGTTGTAAATTTATTCTTATATAAGGTGACTCTATGAACATAATGAAATGCCTACCTAGTTGGACTATTAAAACCTTGATTTTACTTGCTATTAATATTTATGGTAATTTTCAAGTGAAATTATCCTATGTATAGAGAATCCAATGTGATGGTCCATTATTTTGAAAATTGGGGGCATTATTTAGAGGTTTTATTCAATGGAATATGGGAGAGGATATTCCAGATGAAATTTCAATATTAGTTAAGGTAGATACTCACATCTCTCATAGCTAGCATATGTATCAAGGGAAGTTTCCTGCAATATGTGTTTACCAATCACATGATGCCTCATGGGATTGTATTAATTATTTATAGAATAGTGATTTATTAGAGATCAAGAATAGTCATAAATTTTCCAAACAAATCCAATGGAATTTAGGTGTGTCATTTTGTGGATGAGCCACAAGAGAAGACTTCTTAGAGGTATATAGTTAAGAAGAGTAGAATAATAAAGCATATGATTGAACTAGTTGATTGTTACAAAATTTGAGCTTATAGTAGATAATGGAGGATTCCCAAAAAAGGTGGTATTTCTCATTTCATGCACAAGATTAATGTGTATGAAATTTTTATTTCTATTGAATTTACTAGCGGTTGGAATAACTAACAAGATTTTGTGAACATTTTGAATATCATTGGCATTGAAAAACTTACTCAATAGGTCATTGAAATAATGTGTTTGATGACATAAGACTAGGAGAAGAAGGTATTAGTGCTTTCTTGAAGCATGGGGGAAAAGTCCCAAATTTTTTATTTAGTATATGCAAGTGGATTTATTAAGCCTCCATATAATGAGATCACCCTCTAAATTATGTAATGAAAAATATTGGAATAATATTTTAATTTTACATTTTACATCTTTATTCTTTTAAATCATTTTTTCCATGGTATAGCCATTTATTGTCCTTATATATATATATTTTTTCTCTAAAAAATTCCATCATGGACTATAAAGAGATCAATGGGTTATGCCCCTCCATCAATGTGTTTACTTTTGGTGGATTATGTGAGATAAAAATTCCTCCCTCTCCCATGTATTACTTCTCTATTTCAAACTCAAAATCTCTAAATGCCATTTTTTATTCTAATGGGGAGCTTTCTAGTCATGAAAATGATCCATATTTTTACCCTTCTATCAATTCCCTTGTTTGTTCAACTTTGAGCATCGAGTATTTTAAATCTCACAAAGTATTTAAAAAATAGTTGATATTCCTCAATTTCCTTTCTAGTTTCATTCTAATATCTATGAAGGGTAATTCCAAGGAATTTCCTATGGCTAAATTTTTCCATTGTATCCCCTTCTTAGATCCCAATCCTCTATTTAAAAGAGCTCCTCTTTCTGCTAGCTGATTCAAAACCATGGAAAACTTATTTAAAATGATTAAATCAATAAGAAAAAATATAGAAATTTTGTTTAAGTGTGTTGAGGTACAACAAACATTAAGTAGATAGGTTTTCATAGAAATTAGTTAGATTAAGACCAACATGGATATATATAGGGAAACTTTTAGAGGAAAAATTAATTTAGAGGTTGATCAAATATTCCTACAAATATGGGAATCTCTCCTAGATTCTCATAGATTCATAGGTGTTAATAACAAATTAAATCAATGGAAATATAATATAAAGTAGAAAACTAGGATAAAATTAAATAATAATTGTTTGATTGAGAAAAGGGATCTATGTCATAAATCACACTTCTTTCAAAATGGGACATTATGGACTAGAAGTGTTCTTAAATCCACTTGACTACAAACCTAAATGGAAGAGTCTGAATAGTGGATCAAGGTTTTAATCCTTTTTATATGAGGGATTTGAGTGATGTAAATGAATTTTTAATTGATTGAAATTTAAGATCCAATGTTGTTACTAGGTTATTTATGAAAATGTAGAAAATTGTGATGATTTTTAAGAAATACGCAAGAGAAAGTCAAAAACATAATTTAAAACATAGAAAGAAGTCACAAAGGAAGATAGATTATAAATTTGGCATTGAATTGGCTGGATAGGGGCATGATGTGGCCTAGAATAAACTCCTTTTTTTCCATATTTTGAAATCACAATATTGAAGCCTTTGGTTTGTAGGTAGTATTCTCTTGGAGTGACTATCGAAACTTCACCTATTAATTTAAAAATCTAGTTCTCTTCTCATGTCAACTTGTAGGGATTGAATGCATGAATGAGAAATTAGCCTTCAATCTTCCTCCACTTTTCATCAAATCTAAAAACCTACTTACATGAAAGAGGGGAAAGAGTTGTCTCATATAGGGGCTTGCCTAAGTCAAACCTTATTTTTGTATTTCTACATCCATAATATCTATATGATGATCTATAAACATAGCTTCCTCTCAACCGAGTAGAGGCTAAATGATAAAAAGGTAATGAATTGACTAATGCTACAACTAAATGCTTAGATCTACATTCCTTGAAGGACTAAAGTCATGTACTCATCCCTTTCAAGGAAAATTTGATTTCTTTTTTGAAGTCATACAAGTACTAGTACTCACAAAATAAATGATCATAAGACATGAACAAAATTGTAGTGATAGAAAATTTATCCCTATACATTTTCTCACTTTTTTGGGCCCTCCTACTTAAATTGGACTTAATTTTGCCTTAATTTAGTGTTGTAAAATGTATTTAATTTACACTTTCACACTTATTTAGGTCTCCCTTAATTAATTGTGCTTAATAATGCCTTAATTAGCCCCTTAATTAATTTTCCAAGCCTATTTAATTTTATTTTTCAAAGAGGAAACTCAAAATTCATTAATGCCTTAACATAACACTTCTCATTGAGCAGTGTGTGTCCTAGGTTTAGGGACTTGGACCCATCTCCCTAGAACTTGGGACCTAAAATGAAATTATGATTCTAGAAGGATTTTAGTGTCTCTAAGTGTATATTCAGATGTTAGCTTGCGATATTTGAATTTCAAGAAATTGAGGATACATATATATAAATATAAGTTTATTACACTATGTTATATCTAAGCAATCTAAGTGTTTTCATGCAAGTAACTTTCAAGAGCTAAAGTTTTGATCGAATGAATTCAAGAATAGATTTATCAGAGTTTTATTGGAGCAATCAAGATTCGATTGTCATATCAATGTCTTCTTGCATCATGCATGTTTGTGGAACTCGCATTGTAATGAAGGTTTCATGATCCAATCAACTATTCAAAGCACTATTTCAAGAAAGATACAAAGTTCAAGATCCACATCCATTAAATCTATTTCATGCAAGTTGTAGATCTACATTCCTAGACTTATTCAAGGGTTTGTTGAATGGTAACATAGATTTTTTCATTCTTCATTCCCTTTTTATGATTTTATTCATTTCAAAGTTTGTTTACCAAAATAGGCTTTGACCAAGGAAAACCCCCATTCACCAAAAAAAAACAATTTTCCCTTTGATGTTTTGTTTGTAGATATCTAGGTGGAAGAAAGCTTAAAGATCTCATGAAGAGAAAAATATGAAGTTGACAAAGTTGCAAAATTTCTCATAAAAGTTGTGATCTCATGGAAACTCATTTGCATAAATTATTTCTGACATTTTGAAACTGTCACTTGAACAAATTAGAAGATTTAGATCTACATCGGAGGCTCCTAAAATTTTCATAAAATCCTAAAAAAGGACCCATCCACCCATGGGTGAATGAGTCCTAGATCAGCTTCAGAAGATAAATTTTGGTGAAGGGTACACTCAGATCTTCCCTTCTTTGATCTGCAATTTAATTTATGGTTCTATCAGTATTGAGTTTAAAATTTTCATTTCAAGTCTTATATTACATTTTGGTGTTGATTTGTTATTTTTAGCTTTTCTCCCAAACTGTTGTTTGACATTGACCCTCATCCTTTAGGCATAAAAAATAAACCAATAGATTTCCCCCATTAAATTGATTCACCTAAAGGTTATTAGTCAATTCTTTTTGGGGAACTTATTTCTTGAATGAATTAAGGGAAGATATGCTACCTTAGTTTCCATAATTTGTATAACTTTAGGTACCCACATATTTTCCACCATTTCATTTTGGTGAACCTGACTTTTGAGCATTGTAATTTTATGATTTTGGAGTCCATTTTCCACCCTATATCTAGATATTGCATTAATTTTCATTGCATTTCATTTAATTTAGGGTTCTTCACTTGCATTAGCTTTCATCTCATTTAGTGTTTTAGGTTTTCACTTTTGCATTCTTAAAAATATGAAAAAAAAAAATCACTTTGCAAAGCATTTACATAGCATTTTATGATTAGCTCTTTAAAATATAAAATTGAATCAACATTGCATTTCAAAATAGGTCTGTTAGTTTTTCATTTAACATCATTTTTTCATTTTCATTTAGACTTCATTTTTTAGAAATATGAAATTGTAACCACCTATCTCAGTGTAGAATTTGAAAACCTTAAACAATGATCTCAAAATAATGTAAAATCATTTTTAAAAACCTTGAACTATGACCCAATCTCCCATGGGTGAATGAGTCCTTGATTAGGGATTTCTCATGCATTTTTGTGCATCAAAATCTATGTTTGTGTATTCAGTTTAAAGAATTTTTATATTTTGAAATTGATCACAATAAGGTTAAATTGTCAAATTGAGTACATTATTTCAATTTAAAATTGTATTTAAACATAATTTTCAGCCTTTTGCATAGTGTAATTAGAAAAATATCTTTCTTAGAATCTAAAAATTTCTATCTCTTTTTATATATTTGCATTGAATTGATTGTTAGTTGTATTCATCTAGTGGCTATCCTCCATTTTGGGTCCACCAAGATTTGTGAAACTTGTATGAGCTTCACAACCTGGTGTCCTATCGCCAATATGATCATGAGATATAGTTTGAGATTCATTTCATCTCGTGATACATCAATTGCCATGGATATTTGACTCTCTAACCCATTCACTCATAATGTTGACACTAGTCAACCCACTATGGATCATACCTTTGACACTTCATTCCCTATGACCTCCTTACCAACAACCAATGTTACTAATGTTCAAACAATGGTTTCTAATGTCCCACAAGAGAACATAAGAAATATCAATGAATAATTCAAATGTTTGGAATAATTTGTGAGATCTCAACATAACATGAGAAATGTCATTCCTATCATAGGGAACATACGAAGGATGCTTAAGCATGAATAGGGAATAGAGTTTATATGTAGCCTTATCCATATCATTAAAATAATTTTTTTCTCTCCCCAACCAGTACTCAATAAATTTCCCATGCATGAAAGAGATTCAATAAAAGAATACACAATTCCTAATACATCCCTTCCTAGAAAAGAGAAAGGTGTGATGTTCGAAGATCCAATTGTCAGCTATAATCACAATTGTATTGATCCTAATATGAAATTTGTCAGATTATTTCACAAAATCATGCCTCATATGGATCCTAGGGTGACCTTAGATCCTTCACCTTCAAATCAATCAGATATCAAACCAAAGAAGAAATTGCATCAACTTTACAAATCCAAGAAACAAAAGACGCTTGATCCTCTTGAGAACCTATTAAAAATATCCAAGACTAAGAATGATTTTTACACTCTTTTGCGTTGGATATTAATAAAGATACCAACTAAACTTGGAAAATTAACACCACAACAAAGTGATCAAAATGAACCACATTGTTCTTATCATAGATTTTGGACACCATTGTCATAATTGTCATGGTTTATAGGAATTATTAGAGAAATTTAAATCCCCTAGGGATCTAGCTTGACTAAAATTACATGAACTTTCCTCCTTACCATGTAATATTTGTAAGATTATATCATACTCACTATTGGATGCTTTACATTCATTGAAAATAATTTCCTATATTACAAGGAGCTCATTCTCACCACCCATCTCATCTCATTCTTATCCCACACTTAGTGGGAGAAAGCGGTTAGATAGCCTTGTCTTAGTTTGGCACTTGATGTTGTCCCTTTCACTAGTTGTCTTCTTAATATACTGAACAATATTGGGATGCAGATGAACTTCTATATGTTGAATCGAATGTTCCTTTCTAGTCTTTTATTTTTTTTTCTTTTTCATATTCTTTATGTAGTGACTTTATGTGCATAATGTGATCCCCTACACTATTTTGTTTCGTGACTCTTCATGTGCATTCCTCGTTTTATATCTACATTCTTCTATATGTTGTAAAACTTTATCTTTTCTTGTCTTGTGTTTTCCTTTTGTGAATGATGCAAGTTTTCGACCCATTTAGGTCTCTTCCATGTTGGCCCTAAATATTTTTCTTTGTTTTTTCTCCCAATGTGTCATTCTTCTATTTCTATGAGCATTTGGGGAATGGTGATGATTCCAAGCTCTATAATATCATTGTAGAAGAGACATCGACCCTAAATATGTGGATCCCTTATGTGATATTTTGGGATTTCATGTTGGGGGGAACCCCTCTCTCTTTCATGATGTAGCTTCATTTGGAAACATATGACCTAGCATAGGGCTTTCAAAAATAAGCTCTCATGTATCCTTTATTGTTAGTATAGATTATTTGATACTTTAAAGTAAATTTCTCATATTATGGTGTTTAGCCATTTCTTTAAAGTTGGGGCATACTTTGTAATTATTATTTTTGAATTTTTTGGTAGTCCTTATTATGTGTAGTGTTTTTAATCTACTAAAATGCAAGAAAATCAAGCAAAAGACTAAAAAAAAGAAAAACACTCAAGATTGGGTGATAAGTAGATCAAACCAACATATAAATCTTCCTTTTGTATAGATTTTATCATGATGTGTGATTAGATGTGTTCTCACTTGAAAATTCAGCAACATAATGGTGCTCCAAGGAAAATGGGTGAGAGAGAGATAAAATGGCTAAGTCTTTGGATAAATAGATTAGACGATTTTAGATGGAGGGATACGATTGAATGTTGAAGATCAATGATGGAAATGAGAGGTGATATCTCAAGCAACAAGATTGTACCAAGTGGCACAAGGAGAGGGCTTGAGAGGGAGATTGTCCCATTGAAGGTACAAGCCCCATGTGATTGATGTGATGGGGGGTTGACCCACTTAATCAAGGATTAAGTGTGTTCACATGTTTAGTGGGTAGGTTAGGTAGAGATTAAAATTATTATTAGTGGTTAATGGTAAGTGATGGAGGATGTGATATTTGAGGTATTAAATAAATAAATAAGATTTATTTATTTAGTTTATGGGATAAAAGGGGCAAGGTAGGATAGATGTAGATAAACAATTAAATTATATACCTTAGGCCAAGATTAATGAAAATAGAGGAAATATATTAGGATAAAGGGATAAGGGATAATTAATATTAATTAAATAACTGGGTATTATTTAATTAATATAGAGGATATGAAATTGGTTGAATTACGGGTAAATTGACCAAACGAAGGTGGTCAATTTTGAGTGTCCACATTTTTTTACTCTTTGAGATGGTGTTATGAAGTAGCATCATTTCAAAGAAGATTAAAATATACCACGTTGAATAAGATGGTTAAATTATGGAGGATTCCCTATTCATTCAAAGGAGTGACTGGGAGGAAAGATGATTGATTAGATTATGGAAGATTCCCCAGTCATTCAAAGGAGTGACTTAGAGGAAAGTTGATGAGAGTGAAGATACATGTGGATTAGGATCAAGGATGCCCCCTCTAGAGGACATGCAGGCTTGGGAGAACACATATGTGCTCTCAAAATGGATGAGATATAACAAGGATAGATGAGGTAGATGTCACAATATGATGGATATAAGAGATGATGGTAAGATGAAGAGATAATGTATGAGGGAGAGTGATAATAAAATAAGCACAAATGGATTTGAGGATAAATATGATGTTGCTCCAATCAAACTACAAGCCAAGAATGATTGATGATGGATGGAGTGTTGTTGATGAGGGGATGATATATCCTGATGATGATAATGATGGGGTTTCATTGATAAGAGAATGATATATCCCAAAAAAACATAAGTATAGGGAATGATACATCCCGATGATGATGATGATGAGAGTGTTGTTAATGAGGGAATGATATATCCCGAAACAATACAAAAGGGTAGGGAAGGATACATCTTGTTAATGATGAGAGTGTTGTTGATGAGGGAAGGATATATCCAGAAATAACACAAAAGGATAGGGAAGGATACATCTTGATGATGATAATGATGGATTAAGGCTTGTAGCAAGGCTAGGAATAAGACCAAAGATGCAAGTAGATGATTTGTGCTATATTGAATGTATTAGGATTGGATTGAGGTGTGAGATTGCTAAAATGAATAAAGATGATGGAGGAAAAGATGGTTAGAATAATAAATCTATATTATACTAAGAATATTAAAGAGATGATGGCATGATGAGGATGGAGGAAGTGGAGGGATGAAAATGGGTAGGATAGATGGATGAAGAGTGATAAAGGATGAATAGATGAGAAATATGTAGGGTGAGTGGATGGGAAGATGGATTAGGAGTGTCATAGAAACATTTCCATGTAGTGAGCACTTAATTTGATATAGAATGGAATACTATGTACCAGGGTATGAGGAACCAAGGTGAATGTGTATCACATGCATGGGACTGACACAAAAAAAAAAATTGTTAGTCCAACATCCCAAAGTCATAGGGGCTTTGGTAGGGCCAATGTAGGAAAATCATAAACACAAAGGATTCCCTAGAATAACAAAAGATTGCAAGGATCTTGGTGGGTACTACATGGGACAACCAAGAAGACAAGATCACACACAAAATAAAGATATGCCCCTAGTTCTACTGATCAAAACACAATATGATATGATGGATTGTGGCAACCTTGAGTAGGTATATTAAGAAGCTCAAGAGAGGAAAAAAAAAAATAAACCAAAATATTAAAATAAATTTCAAATATCCTTTGCTATAGGACAAATAGGTGGATGGGATTGATGCAATATAATATGAGGAATGATACATCTTGCTAAGACCAAGGATAAATGGGGGTAGATTATTTTATCGATATGACTTAGGATAATCAAAATAGATTGAGCCTCAAGGGACCAGTGGATTTTTTTATTAGGCACTAGCCATATATGGATAATCTTGATGACACAACGCAAAACCAAGACACACTGTAAAATATAGACCTAGGGTCTCGAGGGATAATCAAAGATTAGCCTTGCCTTGTAGTTTGGCATAACTTGATAATAGATGTCAGAAAATGGATAATGCAATGTGAGACCTAATTATAATTAGATATAAGGATGGAACCTATATGATGACACAATATTGACCTTGTGGATTTGGGGATGGTGATTTCATGAATCTAAAGAACGGGATAGTTATCCGAATAATTGAAAGATGAATTAGTAGGATGATATCATGGATATATGAGTGATAAAAATTGGTTGGAGATTAGCAATATGTGGGATAGAGGTAGAAGTGATCATAGAGGGATGGATAACATTGGATTACATGGGGGTAGCCAATGACAATGACCCAGGAATATGGGATAAAAGGATGAGATTATGGGTTAGCTAGATGCAGAGATAAAGACTTGAATATGGAAAGATGATCACAAGGATAGAGAGGATGCATGAGGATTTGGAGATGAAAGGGGAGATAGGGTGGATGGATAGGAAGATAATGATGGGAAGACGGAAGGGATTTTTTGATGGATGAATGGAATCTCCAAGGACTATGTCACAAAGGAAGGAGATGCCCCACTCTAGATATGTCATGTGTGATGAGGCAAGAGGGATGATAGATATGAGAATGGGTAGATAATGAAAGGAGATGGATTGATGGATGGGAAGATGAAAAAGGATTAGTGGATTGGTGCATGGGAAGATAAGGATGGGAATATGGAAAATGATTAGTGGATGAATGGATGGGAAGGTGACAATAGTGATATGGAAGGGATGGAAAGATGGATGAATGTTGTGTTGGTCATTTTTCTAGCTAAGCTTTGAAACTCCCAAAGAGGTAGCCAATCTCCATGTTTAAGAATTATCAATTTTACTGGCCAACTGACAGGTAAAGCATCTCGGGGCTTTACCCCTACTCTTTAGGATCTATGAGACTAAGGAGGGTGTTCCTATTTGTGTCCATATGATATCTCCTACATCAAGAACACTTCACACACAAATAAATTCCTAATAACCTACAGACATATATGATTTATCAAAGTTTTCACTGAACTTTACACAAATGATTGTATATTTGCTAGGAATACAAGTATTATGTGAGATTTGCATCTCATAATAGATAGGATTTGAATTATACAATATTTTGACCTTGAATCCACATGCAAGGGGTTTCTAATTTTTGTCATTTAAAACAATCCTTAATGAATTTTCCAGTGCCTCCTCAAATTGGGGAGTAGTCGCATATAAAATATTTAGTCATACATAAAATTTTAACCCTGATATCAGTGAATGAATCTCACAATGCTTTCCATCATTAGACTTCATAGTATTCAAAGCAACACTCCTAATGAAATCCTTAGCACATTATCATAGACCTACAATCCCTTTTTAAGCATTTGATTAACTCATTAAGTTAAGGCAAGAAAAATAATCATACACTCAAATAAACCATTGAAGACAAAAAAAACAACCCTTGATAATTTAATTCATAATCTATCACAACATACATAGGAGAGAAATTTATTTAAATTTGTAGATTTCTTTTGATATCAATAATTTCATAAGACCTATTAAGACTATTTCATGTACATACCCTACCCAAAACTATTTACTAGCTAAGTCATCCTAAATTCTGCATTATATGCATTTAGTATATTCCACCTAGACCTACAAGGTTCAAAAATTTGACCTCTGCAGTGAGCATTGAGATCTCCTTTATATAATAGGAGAGAAAAAAGCTTTGGGCTCATTTCCATTACATTTCAATATAATTTCATTTCAAAAAATGGAATTTCATCTACATTTCATAATTCCCACACAATTGAATGCAATCATTCGATGGATAGGGGAATCAAAAATAGTTACAATCCTCGTAACTAGTTGGTACCACCATAACCGCAACAAAACACCACCCAGGCCCTATCACTTTTGTCTACGTCAAACCCAAAAGGAAAAAACATCAGCACCAGAATAAAAAAGAGAACCCAACAAACCACATCAAATCTCGGAACTAGAACCAACACCACGACCATGATACAAACAACCACTTCATGTTTTCACCTCAGTGAGAGTCGAAAACACCACTTTACCCTTATCAACCTCCCTCCTAACACCAGGAATAGAGCCAACACACGGTGCCATCATGGAAAATGGGGTTATTGTGAGGACCTCTTCATCAACACCAACCAACTCTATAAAAGTAGCAAGGAAAATACAATAGTCTGAGTCAGTCTGAGAGGCATCGCTAATAGAGAAACTTGAGATATCAATGGGTGAATTATTCTACCCCAGAGAGTCTCAACCAAAACTTTTCCCATCCTTTGATCCTTCACCACGCTCCATAGACCGCTTTTCTCATTCACAGACCATCACCTCTGCATCTACAAATTGACCCTTAAGCTAAGGACTGTTCCTAGTAAGACCCGAGAGGGACCTTGTATCTTCTCTTTGGATCCACAAATGCTTGGAGTGGTGCTCTATTCACACTATCTCATCTCCTCTTGAGACCTTGTTTTACTCATTCTTGTAGACCTACGTAACAGTGAGCCAAAACCAATTTTCTTGCACATCTCCCACTTGAATCCAAAGCCCTTGCTGAAGCAACAACCACTTAATATAGAAGCACAAAAGAATTCAGACTCTATAATGCTATGAAACAAATGAATAAGAAGTAGTAATTTATAACTCAAATTGATGAAATGATCATCAATGCTCCAATACTAGCACAAAGTGAGTGAATAATTATATGCTGACATCAACTTCACTATTGTTAGTTTCCAAGTTCATGGAAATTGACATACTATTCATTATGATTGCTTGGATATAAGCCCTTACACACATGGAAATTAGGTTGATAACCATCAAAGATCCTACGCCGTTAATACATGTTATTTGTAGAGCTCAAATAGGCATCACATGGCTAATTCAATGTTTTGAATTAGGGTCATTGATGCACTGGTGAGCTGGCATGTTGAAATACTAAGATCGAGTCAAACATCTTTGAAAATTCCTTTTCATGATACGGTAGGCCCATCGGCCAACAATACATGCCCCAATCAGAATACCCACATGTCACTTGTCAGCCCCAACCAACTAGCTTGTGCCACTAAATGAATCCATGTGTCACCTATCTGCACACCTCACAGTACTTTTAAAACCATTATTTTAATCCTATATGGTTGGCGAGGAATGAGCACAATTAATTCTCTTTAGGACATGACATTTGTCAATTAGAAAGTCTTCATTAATACTGTTGACGAATTCAAACTAGGTCCCATCACTGTACACGACAAGTGGCAACATATCGCATACCTTGCCATGCCCTAGTGACATAATAAAAAACTCTTGCAAGGCAAGTGGGGAACGATTAGGATCAAAACCCTTGATTTGATGGTCCATAAGCTTACACATGCCACAACGCTATTTATAAAAGGGGATCGACTAGGCAGATGAGGGGCAACCCTTAAGGCATAAAATCTATACCTAAGTCTAAAATTATAAAATTTATCACCCGACATTAGGCGAAGATTCATATTAAGTCCCAATGAGGAAAATACTAACATGCTAGGTAAAGGGGGCGGTTCATGAACGACATAAAAGGATTCATCGATGACTTAAATAACCAGCTACCCAGAGCAATAGGTCAACATGAAAAAATAATGAGAGGGTCCACAAGATGTGAAGATTTTAGACAATGAAAATAAAACCCTAAATTCTACCATTTGATCCCTAGGCACGAAGCTAATAACTAGACACGATTTTCATAGAGCTAACCAAGATTTGTAGAAAATTTAAAAGCTCTATCAGTGGATTTAGCTCGGGGACACATACCTCTGGTGGGTATGTGATAATTTAGATCTCTGGAGAGTAGACCAAACATTGAGTTAGATGGGTGCCCTGAAAACTACTCCATTTATTTTCAAACTTCATTTGGTGGCCCTAGGCCCCCACCAAATAAATGCCAATATTTACCCCTGTCAAAAACAAAGTTCTTTGTTGTTTGTAGTAGGTCAAGTCTGTAAAGATTATCATGAACTTCCCACAAACTATCTCGATCACTGACATGTCCTACTATATCACTGTGCTTTCCAATGTCACCACCAATTTTGTCAATCTGAAATCTGCAATTAGACACTAACTGAAATTCATAACCATTGTGACATTTTACCTTGGCCATCTCACTCTCATTTTCCACTAGGTGCTCACTAACTTGAGCTGAGAAATAGATGCATTCATAGTCCATTGGATCTTTGACATTACAAATTATGACATCCAAATCAGTTTTCACCTCAAATTAAAAGCTCTCATAAACAATTTGGTGGGTGTTATGCAAATCATCTTTGAATATGTCAAAGACAAAAGATGTATATTTTAGAGAATCCTTATATTTATCATTGCAACATGGGTACATTTTTTGAAATTTTAGTTCAAGTACATCGAAACACACCTTGGTGTCATAGAGGTGTGGATCATATGCATCATTTAAGACTGATTGCCAGCTGAAAACTTCTCATCAGCAATAAAACTAGAATTTTCATTTTCTTTCACATAAATGTTTTCCTCAAAGGATGAGAACATGTCAATTTTCAGACAAGGAACACCACACAAGAAGCAATCACACTCACCAACACGAGATTCATCATTATTTGCATTTTTTGGCTATCCTGCACATAGATCAATAATTTTTTTAGTATCAACACATTCAAAAGCTTTATTGTCATATGGATCAACAAGATTTTTAGTGTTATCACTAGGTAATAATATTGACTCAAGATCCATATATTTTCCACAATGCATTACTTTATCATTCCAAAATGAACCCCCTATTTCATCATCATATACAACATCATTCTCTTCCTATATCACAAACATTTCCACCTTTACCTCATATAGACAATCATGAGTAGTAAGGGCATGAACACATTCATCAACATGTTTATCATACGTAGGATTATGATCCAGATCAAGATACTGAACATACATATTCTTATCTTTGAATTCCTCATCACTGACATAATCATCATGCTCCATTGATGGAAAACCTAAATGACATTCCCAGTATTCACCATATATGATATATTCCTTCAATTGTGGAAAAGTGACATCATGAGCATCTTTATCATTGTATTCTTCAAGTGAGGAATATGCTTCCATATCATTCTTACAAAATAAATCACAATCTACAGAGAAGCAATAAAAAATAACAACCTCATTATGAATTTTATCATAAGAAGAAATATCACTACACAAATCATGTTCAAGATTTTCAGAGTGAAAACTTGAATTTGCATTTTTAGGATCATAATCATTGGTTTATAATAAAATGTCAGTAACACCATATGGAATAAAATTTTGTATTTCATCATCATCTAAGATATCACAAGAAAATAATTCTTGCATAGTTACTTCATTATCATCCCCTTTATTTCCTCTTTTTTATCATTGTGGTGTTGCTCAATATATGTGGTGTTTGTGAGTTGACTACAATGCTCATCTTCTGACATATTATTTTCACTTGTTTGCATTGTCATTTGATTCTTTTCAAGATGAAAACTGATGTCTCTTTTTTGAGAATTCACATCTCGTGCATAACCACATTTGGTCGATTCTACAATCTTTATCCAATAGGGTATTTGATCAAAACTATGGGGTTTCAATTATTTTGGAAAGGTACTCATCCCAAATTCATAAACCTTGCAAAATAGATCAATACACACAAAATCCTTTAGTCTAAAATCTTTGGGTATTTCTATCAATGCATCCAAAAATCTCAAAAAAAAAATTATATGGTGATTCTCCCTTGTGTATCTTCATTTCATACACTTCTTGCACACAAGACTTTTGATCAACATTGCTCACATTTTGTTGATGCTCAACTTGGAGCTCATTATGATCTTCATACTTTGATGATGTAGAAATTATAATAGCATAAGCATTTTTATCTTGACAATTATCTCCATTATATTATCCTTTAATTCTATTTGTATATGGTGTGCTAGGACAACCAACACTTGCAGCCAAATATCCTTTCATCATTGAGTACTTCAAATTGTTCTCAATATTCATGGTAGTTTGATATGCCTGATGTAATGTTACAGGATCTTTATCCCTCAATAGATAGCTCATATTTTTATCAAATGAACCTAAGTATATGACTGAAAATTTAGCATCATTTGGTCTCATACTCTCTATAATTTCCCTTATTGCCTTTGCAAATAAAAGATTGAAAACAAGGACCAACTCATCTCTATTTCTATGGATTTCCATAAAATATTTTCTCACCAAACTTAGATTTACCCTTTTACCAAATTTTTAAACAAATGTTGTCATAAACTGATTCCATGAAGCTATAGATCATGTCAGTAGATATGAGAACCAATCCCTGACATCATCCTTCAAATATTGAACAAAAAGTTTCATGACAACATCCTCATGATTTACCTCACAATCCCCCATCACATCCATGAATGTTTGCAAATGTTTTGAGGATGATTCAATACTCTACCTTGTGAACTTGGGAAAATATTTCCTAACATTTTTAGGAATCAGGTTCGGGAAACCTTTAATACCATTGAAAACCAATGGCATATACCTTTCAATTATAAAATCCCTTCAAGGGCTTGGTGAATTTTTTCTACCCTACATACTTTTACTTACTATTTCATAGGATAACCCTCTTATATCCATATTCGATCAGTATGAACCTCATACATGGTTTTCAATTGCATCATTTACTAATTCAACCATGATTCTATAATATAGATTGAATCATTATTCCTTGAAGCTTTCTTAGAGGCATAATTCAATTAGAAGCATACTTCTTAGATCATTACAAGTATGAAAAGAACTACTATTATTCCCTATCTTAATGCATTTTCATCTAATAGGGAACCATTTATTATATGAAGCCTTGAAACTTTCTCATAAACTTCTTTCAATAGAATAATGCCTTCTTTAGATTTATGAGAATACTTGGAAACTTTGTAGCAATCATTAAGCTCTCCCCTTGACTACAAATTCTACAAATCTAGAAGTGTTCTTCACAATTCATCTGGTTCTTTAGAAAGAGTCGCCACCTCCTTTACAAAGGAATAAAATTCAAAGAGACATAAAGTTAATTCAAGAGTAAATCTAATTCTAGGTCTTCTCCAACAGCGGAGTCACACTCAAATTATTTGAGATTGCGTTGCAACAAAACCTTTTCCAGGTCCAAAATTTTTCAAAATTTGAACTAAATGTTTAGATTCACCAAATACTTGACTCTGTGATACTACAATTTGTGCCTGAGATTCCTTTTTATTTAAATTTCTCATAAGTTCTCCCTAGCAGAGTCGCCATTCTATTGGTCCTTTTTCTAGCTAATCTTTGTAACTCTCTAAGAGGTAGCCAATCTCTATGTTTAAGAATTATCAAAGTTAGTGGCCAACTGATAGGTAAAGCATCTCAGGGCTTTACCCCTACTGTTTAGGCTTTGTGAGACCAAGGAGGGTGTTCCTATTTGTGTCCATATGATATTTCCTACCTCAAGAAAAATTCACACATAGATAAATTCATAATAACTTGTAGAGCTACATGATTTATCAAAGGTTTGGATGACCTTTACACAAATGAATGCATATTTGCTAGGAATACAAGTATAATGTGAGATTTTCATCTCATAATAGATAGGATTTGAATTATACAATGTTTTGACCTTGAATCCACATGCAAGGGGTTTCTAATTTTAGTCATTTAAAAGAATCCTAAATGAATTAGCCAGTGCCTCATTAAATTGGGTAGGAGTCATATATAAAATATTTAGTCATACATAAACTTTTAGCCCTAATATTAGTGAACAACTCTCACAATGCCTTACATCATAACAATTCATAGTATTCAAAACAACACTCCTTATGAAATCTTTAGCACATTATCATAGACCTACAATCCCTTTTCAAGCATTTGATTAACTCATTAAGTTAAGGAAAGAAAAATAATCATACATTCAAATAAACCATTGAAGACAAACAAAACAACCCTTGATAATTTCATTCATAATCTATCACAACATATATTGGAGATAAATTGCTTTAAATTTGTAGATTTCTTTTGATATCAGTAATTTCATAAGACCTATTAAGACTATTTCATGTACATACCCTACCCAAAATAATTTACTAGCTAAGTCATCCTAAATTTTGCATTATATGTATTTAGTATATTCTACCTAAACCTCTAGGGTTAAAAATCTGACCTCTGCAATGAGCCTTGAGATCTCCTTTATAGAAAAGGAGAGAAAAAAGCTTTGTGCTCATTGCCATTATATTTTAATAGAATTTCATTTCAAAAAATGGAATTTCATCTGCATTTTGTAATTCCCACATAATTGAATGCAATCATTCGATGGACAAGGGAATCAAAAATGATTACAACCCTCATAACTAGTTGGTACCACCATAACCATATCAAAATTCCATCAAGGCCTTGTCACCTTTTTCCACGTTAGACCCAAGAGGAAACAACATAAGCACTAGAACAAAAAGGAGAGCCCAACAAACCACATCAACTCCTAGAACCAGAACCAACACCATGACCATGATACAAATTGCCTCTTCATGTTTTCACCTTAGTGAGAGGTGAAAAAACCACCTTACCCTTATCAACCTCCCTCCTAACACCAGGAACATAACCAACACATGATGCCACCATGACAACTGGGGTTACCGTGAGTACCTCTTCATCAAAACTAACCAACTCAGTCAAAGCTGTGAGGTAACTACGATAGTCTGAGTTAGTCTCAAATCCATTGCTACCAGAGTATCTTGAGACATCAATGTGAAAATTCTTCTGCCCAAATGAGTCTCGACCAAAACTCAACCCATCCTTTGATCCTTTACTATGCTCCATAGACCACTTTTTTTCTTCACAACCCGTCACCTCTGCATCTATAAATTGACCCTTAAGCTGAGGACTGCTCCTAGTAAGACCTGGGAGGGACCTTGTATCTTCTTCTTTGGATCCACAAATGCCTCAAGTGGTTCTTTGTTCATGTTGTCTCATCTCCTCCTCAAACCTTCTCATACCCATTCTTGTAGACCTGCGTAATGGTGAGCCAAAACCAATTTGCTTGCTCATCTCTCACTTGAATCCAGAGCCCTTGCTGAAGAAGCAACAACTTAATATAGAAGCACAAAATTATTCATACTCTAGATTTCTATGAAACAAATGAATAACCAACAAACATTTATAAAAAAAATTGATGAAATGATCATCAATGCTCCAATAGTAGCACAGAGTGAGCGAATGATTATTCGTTAATGTCAATTTCACCATTGTTTGTTTCTAGGTTCATGGAAATAGATGTAATATTCATTATGATTTCCTAGATATAACCCCTCACACACATGGAAATTAGGTTGATATCCATCGAAAAGCCTACGCCATTAATACATGTTATTTGTAGAGCTCAAATAGCCATCACATGGTTGATTCAATGTTTTGAAGTAGGGTCGTTGATGCACCAATGAGTTGGCATGCTGAACGGCTCGGATCGAGTCAAACATCTTTGAAAATTCCATGTCATCATATGGCAAGCCCCTCGGCCAATAATATACACCCTAAACAGAATACCCACATGTCACTTGCAAGCCCCAACCAACCACCTTGTGCTGCCAAACGAATCCATGTGTCACTCATCCGCACACCTCGCAGTACTTTTAAATCCATTATTTTAAGCCTGTGTGGTTGGTGAGGAATGACCATAATTAATCCTCATTATCACATTACAACTATCAATCAGAAATCCTCCATTAATATTGCTGGTCAATTCAGACTGAGTCCCACCACTGTACATGACAAGCGGCAACATATCGCACACCTCGCCATGCCCTATTGATGTCATCAAAAATTCCTATGAGGCTAGGAGGGAACGGTTAGGATCAAAACCCTCGATCTAATGATCCATAAGCCTGCACATGCCATAATATTATTTATAAAAGGGGATCGACTAGGAAAATAGGGGGCAACCCTTAAGGCATAAAATTTAGACCTAAGTCTAAAATTATAAAATTTATCACCCGACATTAGGCAAAGATTAATATTAAGTCCCAACATGGAAAAATACTGACAAGCTACTTAAAGGAGGCGGTTCATGCATGACATAAGAGGCTTTATCAACGATTTAAGTAACTGGCTACCTAGAGCAATAGGTCAATATGAAAAAATAATGAGAGGGTCCACAATATGTGAATATTTTAGACAAGGGCGATAAAACCCTAAACCCTAACATTTGACCCCTAAGCTTAAAGGTAATAATTAAACAAGATTTTCATAGAGTCGGCCAAGATTTGTGGCAAAATTAAAAGCTCTATCATGTTGTCTCAAAGGACTATGTCACAAAGAAAGATATGCCCTACTCTAGATAGTGAGATGGATATTGATAAGATATATGGTTAAGGAAGGGAGATGGCTGGTAGCATGACGAGTGGATAAGGAATACGATAGTAAGCATAGTGAGGATGTATGCCAAGAGGGGTCCAAAGCATGTATAAATATTTTCCTTTTTCCTTAGCAAGGTCACAAGGAAGATGGATGGATTGGGATAAATGGGATATTATAGGTAGGATAAATGCATAGGTTGAATAGAGGAGATGAAGGAATGGGATGCATAACATGAGGTTGACCCCAAGTGTGAAAGCAAAAGGATGAGGGATCTACACATGACACTTGTTTGCTAGGTTTTCATCATCGTACTTATACAAGGTGCTTGTTTACCAAGTTTTCACCATTGGATGAATTATTTGTCCCTACTATTTCCTTTTTAATTTTTTGGATTTTTTGGATTTTTTTGGATTTTTTGAACTATTTGGATTTTTTGGATTTTTTAAAATTTTGGAAACTATGTGGATGGAGATGGATGATGACAAGAATTTTAATAAATGTATTTTCGAATACATGTGAGAATGGGATAGATAAAGGACTCAAGCATCAAGTTTGAAATGAGGTAATAAGAGCCCATGTTTGAAGTGACCACTAGAAGTTGCTACAACGTTATTAGGATAAATGGATTATGCAAGAAAATGGATTAAAGGTATTTGTTTAGGGAGATATGTGGGATAATGTATGGGGTGTTGGAAAGTGTATGGATGGAATGATGGGTTGGATGTGTGATGGGGGAATGTTCTTAGGACCAACATTGGCACATATGGTGCGAGATATGAAATGATAGGAGGATTAATGGATGGAGAATGTGGGGATAATGGAGGAGTTGGGATAGTGAATTTTGGGACATAAGTAACCAAAATATATTTAGGAGATGGAGGATGTTAATTATTATATTTTGTATTAGCAACTTTCGATGTTGCTATGAAATTTTCATTTGAAGGCATTGCATTTTTTTTCTTTTGGATCCACATGGTTTTACGTTTTTCTTTGGTATCTCTTTGTGAACTTTGGGATTGACTGAGATTTGGATTGAATTTTTCTTTTCTTCAAAATTTCTCTTTAAGAGGACATGGGGGGCTTTATATTCATGTGGATGTTTGGATTTATGCATTTTTACTTCGGCATCCAAAGTGCCTCCAATGGAAATGGTATGGGTATGAGGAGATGGATGATGATAGAATATGAATGGAGGGATAGAGGTAATATTTTGAGGATGATGCATGGATGGGGGAAGTGTAGTTATGTGCCAAGTTGTTGATTCTGATTAGAGAATATGAGAGTGGGATGATTATGATAGGTGATAGGTATAGGTGATTGATGGATGGGAGGATGGGTAGTATGAGATGGAGGGGGTGATTGTAGGATATAAGGTCCTAAAATGGACTTAGTATATGGGGGTGCATGATAGTGGATGGAGGAACATATGGACACAAAATGGATTTGAAGGATGAAGGAGGAATATGGATGGTTGTTTTGAGGTGATATGTTGGAGGAGGAGGTATGGTGATAAATGGTGTGGTGGAGTGATGGGAAGAGCCTATTATTCTTTTGGAAGAGGCTTAGTTAGGATGTAAAAAGGTAGTACCAAGATTTTTTGACTATGAGTCTTGGGATATATATCTAAGACCTTGTGCACGTGGATTTTCTTTGAAATGGATGGGCTCCAAAATAATTTCCTCATGAAGGCATAAAAATTTTCCTTGGTAGTTCATGATCTTAAGCATTTAGTTTATAGTAGGATGCTTATTATTATGGAAACATGATGAAATTCCATTATTAGGTGGATGAGGAAGGGTGGTGTATATTCTTTGTTCTTCTTCTATAATAAAAACACCACATATGAATGTAAGAGGACCAAGGGGATATGGAGATGGTGATAAAGGATCATGAGATGGAGATGATGGGATAGTAGGATCCTCATTTCAAGGAGGAGGTTATAAGGAATCATAAGAGGGATCATGTAATAGAGTGGATGATGGGCTTTGATCTTCAGATGGAGTGGATGAGGGGATATGATCTTGAGATGGAGTGGATGATATGGTAATGTAGTGTTAAAAAAAAATGTCGATAACATTTTAACACTTGTTTGGGCCCTTCTTATAAAATTGAGCTTAATGTTGCCTTGATTTAGTGTTGTAATTCACATTAGGTATTGGGCCCTTGTGAATTAAATAAACCTAATCCTACCTTATTTTAGGTGTTGTAAACTGTTGTAACACACTTTCACACTTTTCTAAGCTTATTATTATTAATTGGGCTTCTTTATGCTTCAATTGGCCTTATTTTGCATCTACAAGCCTCATGCAATGGATCTTTTCGAGGATGATCATGGCATAAATCAAAATACAATCATAATTTAGGTGTTTACAAGTTGTGTGGGCTAGATTTGGTGGTCTAGGACTCATACACCACCTTGGGCATATGGGTCCCACCTGAGTATTTGGGTCTCGATCCTAGTTTCACACCTTTCTAAGCATTTTTTAAGTTGGTCCCATAAATTATGCCTAATTGGACTCATACACCACCTTGGCCGTATGAGTCTTGTGTTTCCCAAAATGAAAATTAATTCAAATTCTTGGTGGGATTTTATTCTCCTAGATCTGATGTCAGATTGTAGTGATGTAATTTCAAATTTTCTTTCATAATTAAGTATAAATACAAGTTTCTTTCACTCATTTTACACCTAACAAGTTGAATGAGAATTCTTGTAGAAAATTTGAGTTCACAAGAGCATTCAAGTGTTTACAAGATAATTCAAGAGAATTCAAGGGTAGATTATCAAGTGTTTAAGAACATTATTCAAGCATCAAGCATCATGTCAAAGTCTTGACATGCACATCATGTTTGTTTTTGAGCTAAAAATTGTGATATAGGTTCTTATGATTCAAGCAAGTGTTTAATTCAAGATCTATTCTATTCAAGAAAGAGTCAAGATATACATCCATTGGATACATCTCATACATGTTTCTGACACTTTATTGTTATAGTTTGGTGAGTTGCAACATCTTATTTTTTTCATTCATCATTCTCCATTCCTATTTCATTTCATTATAATTTTTTATTACCAAAACAAGGTTTTACCAAGGAAAACCCATTTCCACTAACAAACCAAAATTTTCCCTCTCCTTAGTGTGTGATTTGTAGGTTTAGGTTGAAGACACATTGAAGATAAATTTTGGAGAAAGTTGTCACCTCACATTGGAGATACTTGGAAGACTTCTACAATTTGTAAATCAAGGTTTGGGATCTAAAAATTAGTTGGGAAGCATAGAGAAAACCTTGAAGAACAAATTCAAGCTTTGAATTTTAAGAAAACCCTCACTAGACTGAAACACTAGTTATGGTGTATGAGTCCTAGTTTAGGTCACTTTTCAGGTTTTTGTAGTTTTAGACACCTATTTACTAGATTATTATTTTTGCAAAGAAACCAAGATTTGGGACTAAATCACCTAGTCTAGCATATGAGTCTCAAAAGGCCTTAAAATTAATGTTTTCAACATTTCAAAGCTTCATTCAATCATCTTCATATTTCCAAGTACACACATTTCCTCTTGCAACTTTCTCTTTTGATTTGCATGCATTTTTAGGTCATTTAGTTAAAGATTGCATCATATTAGGTTTTAGCATTTTGATTTGCATTACATTTGTCTTTCCAAGCCCTAGCTTGGTGGTGAACTCTAATTAGTTTACAATCAGCCCCTAGGACAACCCTATTGTCAGATGTCTTTCTCCCTTCTTCATTGGATTGAGATCTCTAAGGCTATCCTTGAATGCGAGTGTATGAGTTTCATTGTTATATCTCCCAAGCATAGAAATTGAAAACAAAATTCCACCTTTAATTTTGGTGAACCTATATTTATAACATCATAATTCTAGTTTGGAGTGCATTATCATCCTAGAATAAGCTTGTGTTAACATTGCATTGCATTTTGCATTAGCTAATTGGCATTCTAGGGTTTCTAATTTTTTCATTAGTGAAAGTTCATTTAGGTTGCATTTTTAAATCTCAAATCATTGAAAATTATATGAAATATACATTTTCACTTAGGATACAAATCATACAACAAAAAAAGAATAAAAATTAATTGAAATTTTCTAAAAATTGTGAAGAAAAACCCTCTCTAGGACTCATATGACCCTCTGGGCAATTTAGTCCCAATGTAGATTTTGTACTACATTTCCTAGAATTGTTGTTGGTTGCTTTCTATTTAACTTTATAGATTTTTTGTTTCATTCAATTCATTGCATCTAGTTTAAATTAGTTCATCTTGTGCATTACTTAAATTCCAAACTGCATATAGAACATTTTATTTCACATTGTTGCATAGTTTAGAATCTGAAATTTGAATTACATTTCATCATGGATATGAGCTTTGATAATCTCATATGTCTTTGAAGTCCATAGTGGATGTGTCAAGTTGTGCTTTTGGAAATGACCTTAATGAAATTGAGCTTACTCATGCTCACTCAAGTCCTAATGCATGTCCTCATGATTTTTACATCATTTGGAGAAGATGATGAAAACATGAATAAGTTTGTAAACAATTTCCTTAACAGCCTCAAAGCTAATGCATCCTTTTATCCATAAGTGAAACAACTAGTACCCCCTATAATACCATCATCCAAGATGTTTGGTTACTTACACTTTGATACTGAGACAAAAGTTTAACCTAAATTCTCTATAATAGGTGAACCTAGTTCCTCTAAGCAAGTAAAAACTCAACCATTCTATGTTAAAAAAGTGACCAACACTCCCATCAACCTAGAAGAGACATATGGAAAAGGAATCACAATCTTTAGCAAATAGGGATGTGATACAACAAGTGAACATAAAATTCATCAACTCTTAGAGAAAATTCCAATTGAAAATACAAAAGGGTTAGGATATCAAGATCCCCCCCCCTGATATGAGTGTACTTCTTCCTAAAGAACATCCAATAAATAGTAATGATGACAAGGATGAAAGTATCATCTTAGTTCCTCAAGATTTAATTCGACAAGTTAGTGAATCTAGCAAGCACAAAAGACCTTACAAATTAATGAAACTACAATTCCCTTACCCACCAACCAATATTGAAAGGAATTTGTAAATATTCTTAAATAGAGGATTGATTAAATTAACTCCCATAAGAGAAGACTAAAAACCAAATCCTATGAACACAAACACATCACATTGTTGATTACATAGAGTTCTTGGAAATAGTATTGATGAGTGTTATGATTTACAAAAAATATTTAAAAATCTTGATATCATAGTGATAGCCCCTTAAAGTGGGACCCTTCCACTCCTTACCATATAGTAATTGTAGAATAATAACATTCTCACTAATACATGTTATACATTTACTGAAAATCATTTCAAGTTGCAAGGAGCTCCTTCCCATCACATATATGGACTCATTCTTGTCTTACAGTAAGTGGGAGGAAAGAATTAGATAGCCTTGTACTAGTGGTGCATTTTTCATTTTCCCTTTATCTAGGTTGACTTGCATGTTCCTCACTAGTCTTTTGCATTAATTATTTTTCTTTTGTGTGATTACATGTGTGTACTATGACCCCCCATGATTTTTTTCTTGACATATCTATCTCTTTGTAAGATTCCTCTATTTTTACCTTCATTCTTCTCTATGTCATGAATCTTTTTTCTTTTCCTTTATATTTTCATTTGTCTTGTGTTTTCCTTTTGGGGATGATGCAAGGTGTAAAGAAATTCATATCTCTTCTATATTGACTCAAAATATTTTCCTTTATCTTTTTCATTTGTCTCATGTTTTCCTTTTGGGGATGATGCAAGGTGTTGAGACATTCATGTCTCTTCCATGTTGACCCAAAAGGTCTCTATGTTTTTTTCACTCTCTTTGTGTAATTCTTCTTGTTCTATGAGTATTTGGGGAACGATGACAGTTCTGAGCTCTCTAAAAGAATTGTAGAAAGAACATACTAACCCCAAATCCATAAATCCCTTATGTGTGTTTTTAGTTTCATTTTGGGGAAAACCCCTCTCTTTTTCTTTTCTTGTACATGACGTAGCTTCATTTGGAAACATATGAATTGGCATAGGGATTTCTAAATTATCTCTCATGTCCTCTTTATCGTTCGCATTTATCATTTTCTACTTTAAAGTAATTGCTCATAGTATGGTATTTGGAAATTTCTTTAAAGTGGGCACATACATTGGCATTATTCTATTTCAATTTTCTTTTGCACATTTCATGGTGTAGTCTCCTTGCTTCATGCAATGCATTTTTCATTGTGTGGATGACATTGGGTGTGATGTCCTTCAAGAGCATGATCTTCCTTAGCATATTATATTCCTCTTAGTGGCTTGATGTGACACACTACATCCCCTAAGTTGTGAATATTTTATTCTTTGATTGATCCTCTCTTAGTGACATTAGGAACAATCTTCCCTAAGTTAAAGACCTCACATGAACTAAGAAAGACTCCTTTGAGTGTTCCTTATTTTTTAATTTTTAGTTATATGGCCACCTTGTATAATACACTTTGCATGCCTATCTTGTTGTTCATGAGTTCTAAGAATATGAAGCTTTTCTTGCTTCATGAATCTTGAAGTTCATTTTTTGTTCATGAGCTCCAAGCATACAATTTTTTCCTTTTCTCATGAATCTCAAAGACCATTTTTGTGTGGCACCTTATCGAAGTTATTAGGAGGTATAACTTTGCTATGGTTTAGCGAGAAGCCTTAACGAGGCATGAATTTACCATAGCCACTCACACATGAGTGTGAGTGCACACCAACCATGTCTGTATGTGTCTAACCTCTTTTGGATCCTCACCCAATAGATAGCCTAAAGTTTTGATTCCTTAGAGTGAGCAAACAAAGAACTTAGATTTGATCCACATCATGATAGAAAAATGGTCAAAGCTTGATCCACCCATTTTTTCTTATTATTTGTGTCTTTGGTAGTGTATTCTTGTGAGTCTATGATTCTCTCTATATCATTTTCATGTGTGTTCTTTTGTGCCTATGTTTGTTGGTCATAGGATTTTGATCCTAGGGGCTTGATCACCCCTCTTGATTGTGGTATTCATATCTTACTAGGACTTTTGTATTTGAGCCCTTATTGATGTGTGTTGTTCTACTTTAGTGTGAGTTTTATGCAAGTTCCTCCTCTCACTAAAGTGGGGGCTAAATGTAGTGTCAAAAAATTTTGTCGGTAATATTTTCATTTTGAACTTGTTTGGGCCCTCATAAAATTTAGCTTAATGTTGCCTTGATTTAGTGTTGTAATGTGTTTAACACATACACATTAGGTCTTGGAGCCTTGTGAATTAAATAAAGCTAATCCTACCTTATTTTAGGTGTTGTAAAGTGTTGTAACACATTTTCCTAATTTTCTAAGATTTTCATTAATAATCAAGCTTATTTATGTTTTAATTGGCCTTATTTCGCATCCACAAGCCTCATGTAATGCATATTTTCGAGGATGATCCCAACATAAATCAACATAGAATCATAATTCAGGTTTTGATAGGTTGTGTGGCCCATATTTATTGGTTTGGGACTCATACGCCACCTTGGGGGTATGGGTCCCAAATGGGGTTTTGGCTCTTGATCCTAGGTTCACACCTTTTTAAGCATTTTTGAAGTTGGTACCATAAATTATGCCTAATGGGACTCATACGCCACCTTGGGTGTATGAATATTATGTGGCTCAAAATCAAAATTAATTCAAATTCTTGGTGATATTTTATCCTCCTTGATCTGATGTCATCTTGTAGTGTTGTAATTTCAGGAATTATTACATAATTAACTATAAATACAAGTTTCTTTCACTCATTTTACACCTAGCAAGTTGAATGAATATTCTTATAGAAAATTTGAGTTCACAAGAGAATTTAAGAGCATTTAAGGGAATATTATCAAGTGTTTAAGAACATCATTGAAGCATCAAGAATCATTTCAAATTCTTCATGCATCATGTTTGTTTTTGAGCTAACAATTGTGATGTCGGTTCTTATGATTCACACAAATGTTCAATTCAAGATCTATCATATTCAAGATAGAGTAAATATCTACATCCATCAGAGCCATCTCATACATGTTTGCAACACTTTATTGTTAGAGTTTGGTGAGTTGAAACATCTTATTTTTTTCATTCCTCATTCTTTATTCCTATTTCATTTCATTATAAGGTTTGATTACCAAAATAGGGTTTGACCAAGGCAAACCCATTTCCACTAATAAAAAAAAAAATTTCCCTCTCCTTAGTGTATGATTATCAGGTTTAGGTTGAAGACACATTGAAGAGAAATTTTGGATAAAGTTTCCAAAGTTGCCAAAGTTTCCACCTTGCATTGGAGATACTTGGAAGACTTCTACAAGCTGCAAATCAATGTTTCAGATCCATAAATTAGTTGGAAAGCATAGATCAGAAATTGAAGACCAAATTCAAGCTTTGAAGTTTTAGATAACCCTAACTAGAATAATACAACAACTCTAGAGTATGAGTCCCAATTCAGGTCACTTTTCAAGTTTTTTTAGCTTTAAACACCCATTTACTGGATTCCAACTTCTACATAGAAAGCCAAATCTGGGACTAAATCACCCAGTCTAGAATATGAGTCCCATCAAGCCTTAAAAATATTTTTTCTAGTATTTCAAAGCTTCATTCAATGATCTTCAAATTTATAGATCAACACATTTCCTCTTGCAAATTTTTGTTCTGATTTACATACATTTTTAGGTCATTTAGTTAAAGATTACATCATATTAGGTTTCAGTATTTTGATTTGCATCACATTTTTCTTTCCAAGCCCTAGCTTGGTGGTGAGCCCCTCATTATTTTACAACCATCCCTAGGACAACCCTATTTTTAGATGTATTTCTATCTTCTTCATTGGATTGATATCTCTAGGGTTATCCTTGAATGAGAGTGATTAAGTTTTGTTGTTCTATCTCCCAAGCATAGAATCCAAAAAAATTCCACCTTTTAGGTAGGATCCTCATTCGGAGGAGGAGATGATAAGGAATCATAAGATGAATCATGGGATGGAGCTGATGAGGGATTATTATCTTGAGATGGAGTGGATGATATGGTAGGATCTTGATGTGGAAGAGGGGATATATTGGTGTATTAACATAAAAAGTATCCCTTTCTCCTGCATTTGGATATAATGAATGATAAATGAACCTAATATTACCTTGATTTAGTGTTGTAATGTGTTTTACACATTCACATTGAGTCTAGGGCCCTTTTTAATGATTAAATGTAATTAATTATGTGTTATTTAGGGTATTGTAAAGTCTTTTCTTACACTTTCACACTAATATAGGGTTTCATCAATTATTTTTTGTTAATTGAGGTTAATTGGCCACTTTAATTTAAATCTAAGCCTTATTAATTGAATTTTTCAAGGATCTATCTCAACAACCATTAATTATATTGCATGACATTTAACTTCACAAAATTGGAGTTCTAGAAATCTGTGCTAGGACCCATTCACCCAAGGTGGTGAACGGGTCCTCCTAACATAGGACTCCCCTTTCTTGTCATATTTGAAATGGATTTTTGATTTTATTTCATCACCCCAAGGCTTGGTCTTAGGAAATTGTTCTAGGAACCATTTTCCCAAGGTGGTTAATGGGTCCTCCTCACTTAGGACACCCCTTTTTGAATTTATTTGTGGTGGGATTTTAATGATTTTCAATCCTAGATCTGATGTTTTGTCTTGGCTTATTTGAATATCAAGGTTAATCATTAGGTTTAGTATAAATATAGGTTAATTCACATAGTTCATTTAAGAAATCGTAGCAAGTTCACACAATCAAGAGTACATTCACAAGAGCATTATAGAGCACTTCAAGAGCATTTCAAAGGAATTCAAAGGGGAGATTATTGAAGATTTATTGCAAAAATTCGCTATCATATTGTGAACCCCTAAACCTGCAAATGCACAAAGAAGTCAAACATTGTTAGTGTTAGTTCAAGAATGCATGTAAATATTTGAGGAATTCCCCATAAAATCCACCTATTAAGCTAAAATTAGGAAAATGAAGAACATGAAACAAGAACTTGAATGAAATCCTAACTAAGCAAATGAGTTAAAGATCTTATGGGGGAATTGGTGCCAATGATGTATTGCAATTGACCCTTTCCCAATTCCTAATTGCAATGCTTGGTTGAATGAGAGAAATGGTCAAATCTCCAAAGATATTTGAGCATAACCTTGATACAAAATATGAAATGTTGTGAAAGCTTGGTTGAAGTGGGCAAAATTAGTTCTCAATTGTAGAGAGTAACTTTGCATATGAGTTGTGGATGAAGATTGAGGAGAAGAGTCTCCAATTTATAGATTCAAATCCTGGAAGAGATAGCAAGATTGAGCAATGTGGGATAAAAGATCATCAAATGGCATTGTGCCACTTGTCCACATGTGATTGGATGAGGAATGTGCAAGTTTTGGCCAATGTGCCAATAAATGCAATTAGGTGGAATTTCAAACTTGAGAAATGACATGTTGAAGAGGGAAAAGGAATGGAGTTATTGTCACTTGGCTCAAGGTCAAAGACATGTAAGAGGCTTTTAATGCCTTGTTGGAAGGACCAAGTCCACTTGCACTTTTTGAATTCAAAAGAGGAATATTCCCTTTTTGATGCTTTGTGAGGGAAAATAGAAGAATTAATAAATCAAAGTATTTGATTTATTGTGCAAGCTGCATTCTCTAGAAGATTTTAGCAAGAAGGATTAACTTAATCAATGTTTTGATTAATTTAATAAGGAATTAGGAGATGTGACAATTTAAGCTCAAATTTATGAATTGATTTAAGTCCAAAATTTGAGAGGAAATGATTCATTAAATAAATGACTTGATTTATTTAATAAAGAAGGAATGTGTTAGATTAAATCAAATAAGGTTTAATTTATTTTATTTAATAGGAGGACTTTAGAGATTTTAATTAAATTAAATTGATTAATTTAATCAAATGAGGTGAGAATGACTTAATTAAATGAATAATGATTCATTAGATTAAGAGATAGAATGCGATGAAATGCTAAGAATGTGATTTAAAAGGAAATGATGTTAGTAATCGGAATCAGGTGTGCCAAGACGAGCTTGTATATTTTCCATGTCTACATTTTGCCCCTCTTTGAAGCAATGTACTTGTTGCATTGATTTAAAGAATAAACTATTGTTATCAAAGTTCGAAATTTCCTGATTTTTTAGATGCCCCACTACTGCCCCAATGGAAGGATATTGGTGGATATTGCCCCCTCGAGAGATCAGATGAAAACTTTGAATTTTTGGGTGATCTCGTGAAAAAAGATAAGAAGGTGCCCGATAGGCCCGAAATACCCCAAAATGCCTGAAAATGCACTAAAATGCCAGAAGGGATGAAGAATGACCTTCGGTTAGGCAAAAACGGGATCAGGGCAAAAAACCCCCTCCGGAAAGTCAAATTAGGTCAAAAGGAACCCTAATTTTTGAGCTTAAATATACCCTAAGGGGTCATTTTCAAAACATTTGCACTCCTACCTTTGAAGATTTTGGCATTTGAGCTATAATTTCTAGACACCATGGTGCAACGAGAGCTTCCCTTGCACATGTCGGAGTGAGTACAAGTATTTGAGCGACCAGTCGCCGTAGGACCCACGATATCTACCCCTATCCCACTTTTTATTTTCTTGCTTTACATGCATTTAAATAGCATTTAGGTATGATCAAGCTGGCATGGTGCAATATTGTGTCGCGGGAGCTCTCCAAACTAGCCCGCAGGGTCCTATATAGGGCCGTGGGTGCATTGATCACCATGCGACGGATTGTAAGAACTATGGAATTTCAATTTTTAAAGTTAGCCGCCCACTTAAACAGTGCCACGCAGGTCAGGAGCTATCTAACTCAGCCACGTGGTGCACTTTTGAAATATTTGCTATCTAACTCAGCCGCGCGACACAGTTTGGAGACTTCCAAACTGCCCCACCTTTGCAAACAGTGCTGCTTTTGTTGTTTCAACAGCGAAATGTAACACAGACACCATACTTTTTTTAGGGAACTGACGCAGTACTTTCCTTGTGCAGGAGACACTCGAGGTTATTCATTCGAGGGAGCACCAATGGCCGGTTCTTGAGTGATTATCCGATATGCACATATTTCTTCAAGAGCAGCTTGGGATGCTAGGTCTATGGTTTGTTGCCTATGTCCCCCCCATTTGGGCACACCTGGGTATGATGCACACTTTGGCTGAGCGGTGGCATAGCGAGACTTCCTCTTTTCATCTTCCCACTGGCGAGGCCACTGTCACCCTCGAGGATGTCTGGCGTATCCTGCGATTACCTATTCATGGAGAGTGGGTGATTTACGATATGGATGAGGGGAGGAACGCCTACTTCAGTGTTAGGGGTGTGGAGGAGCTTATGCTCTGCAATGGTCAGATAGATTTGGAGCGGTACCGGGGTATAGCCCCTACTTACAGCCTAATTGTGGCCACCATTATTTCTAGCCTTGTAGCTCCTGATCAGCGCGGCCGATATTTCAGTCTAGGTTGTGGGATAGCATGGCAGCAAATGTGTGCTCATTGAGTGTGCTATGCTTAGGGACCAGTGCTGTTGGCTTCCTTATACAGGGACTTGCATGAGTTTGCTTACTTGGAGGGATGGGCTCTGGGGTCCGGATTGACTTTTCTTCATGTTTGGGTATTTGAGCGGATTCTAGTGCTTCATCCATTTGTGATACCAGTTGCCTTAGACATTGATGACCCTTTAGTGTGGTGGTATGGTGAGGTGACGATTCATTTCACTCACATGGGTACCAACGACATGCTCACTGGCACCGGGTTCTCGATGAGATGACAGTATTTATCTGGAGGCCATATATGAGTATGGGCCCATGGATGGACGATGCAGAGCAGCTTTTCTTTGCTCATCAAGACAGACTTATGCAGGGTCGAGAGCATATGCTGATAAAGAGATATCTTCCAGATAGAGTGGTCAGAAAATTTGGGGAGGTGCAGGATGTACTTGACGCTTAGTATACAGCTATCTTTGCCCATTCGACCTGAGAGACAGCCTAGGGATAGCCTATTCCAGCAGATGAGGCAGTGACCTCTTTTAGGCAGTTGGTGGCTCGGCCTTGGGCATACAATCAGGGGCCAGTAGATGCAGGGGTGACTCTAGTGTTTAGGGTCTGGTTTAGGCCACCAGTGCAACTGACAGTTCTGGGGACAGTGCTTCCACATCATAAACCAAGAGGTAGGTCAGCAGGCAGGGGTCGGGGAGGTGTACCTCCTCCTCAGTAGTCAACTCTGAGGGATCCCGCGCAGCATGTAGTAGGACAGGATGGGCAGCTAGCAGGGCAGGATGGGTAGCCACATGTGCCAACACAACAGCAGCCAACAGTACAGCCGACAGGACAAGATGGGCCGCCAACAGGGCATGGTGGGCAACCAGCAGGGCAGGGTGGGTAGCCAAATGCCCGCGACATATTGATTCAGTAGTTACAGGGGTAGGCATAGGTTCTGATAGCTAAGCAGGATGAGTCCCGACAGTGGGTTGCCACACTGAAAATAGAGAGAGACCAGGCATGATCCGAGAGGGATCAGGAGATAGGTCAGCAGAAACAGTTAGAGAGTGTTGCTTCCACATCCTCGGGCTGATCAATCGATATCCGAGATTACAGGGATGCCATCAGAGAGGCCGAGTACTATCAGCACCACTATCAGTAGGTACTGCCACCAAACCATAGAGTGTGAGACTTCTCTTAGTAGACTGGGAGGTGACCTGCAGAGGCACATGGTGAGAGGCTGGATGGGGAGGGCAGCAGCCAGCAGGGCCCACCCGCCCTTTGATCACCTACAGTTTGATTCATTTTTTTCACATGAGGGCTGCAGTATTTGGCCTTATTGTATTATGGATACCTGATTCGATTCTATATTATAACAGTGATTTTTGATGATATATATGAGATGATTCACCCTTTTTATGATGTACATGCAAATATGTGAATGCAAATATGTGATGTTTATGAGATGTTCCTGTAGTGTATGTAATGAATGCATTTCTTTTTGTATTTTCCATGTTTTAAATGATGTAATGTGTATTAATGATGGTAATGGATGCAAATGGTAATGGTAATGGTCGCAGATGATAATATATGATGTCTTAAGATGCTTAGAATAACAAATTTATCCTTCATAGCTTAAGATATCAGTATGATGCAATGTTTTCTGATGTTAACTATCTAGTGGATGCAAGATGTATGCATGAGCGATGTTTTGATTACTATTATAATACCATGTTAGTGTGGAAAGAAGGTAGAAGAAATGTAGAATTAATGACTTAGTGAGGGTGATGATGATGATTTTTCATTGCACATAGGAATTAAGATTTTCAAAGGGTCTGTTGCGTTATGTTTGATAACACACTCAGGTACAATGCACCGAGGTATTAAGAACCAGGATGGCGTGGCACCTAGTGTGATGGACTTTGACTTGAAAATTAGATAGGAGTATTCTTGTTCACACTTATCATACATACTTCCTTCAGGGTGTAGCTCAGACATTCTAAACATCTCAGACCAAAACATAGAAAAGCAAGCTTTCCTATGTGGTCAACAAGATATCTAGATCATCTTTGCCACAAACCAAATGATGTATGTATGACTAAGTTATTTTACAAGCGTATCCCACAAGCATAGCAGATAAAAGATAATGATCATTGCCCCGTTCCTTTCTCTCTAAACCTATTTTGTTTTTAGGCATCATTGAGAGGTCCTTGGAATGAGCGCAAAATAAGACAAGTCAAAAAGACCAAAATAAAGTAAACACACAAGCTGATGTTCTTCATACTGCTAGCCAAGACTAACTACTATGAGGGTTACTTGATGCTTATGTCCATCGTAGGAAAGATTCATCCTAGGACATGTAGTGATCAGGGTTTTGGTAGGACTGATTGGGTGATAAGCTATTGATACTCCGAGTTGACCAACTTGTTTGCCTACTAACTTAGACTTCCGAGACTTTGACGATTAAGGTGTTCACTTTAGAACCTGCTAAACTTGCTTCTGACTGACTCACCAAAGGGTGAAGGCGATGATTGATTTTATTATGAGTGAGACGATCACGGGTGAAAGCGAAAATGAAATGGATGCACCATTTTGGATTTTTTGGATATTTTTGAGGCTGTTTTTGGTATTTTCACATTTTTCAATGTTTTTGGTATACTTAAGATTTTATGATGAACAAGCTAACTTAAAGACCTATCCTAGGGGTCTCAGTAGCTAATCTATAGATGAGCCTTGCCTATGTTATACATGCAGAGACCACGTAGTTTGACTGACGACACACTTGACTTAATGAAAGGATGGATGGGCAAACGAATTGTCCCCCCTTTTATTGTTTAAAAGACCGACTTAAGATGCAGACTAGATGGGCAAATGGATTGTCACTGCGACAGACACCTAAGGACTGACTCTAACTGTCTCGGGGGATGATCAAAGATCAACGTTGCCTACATTCAAGCTCAGAGATGACGTAGTTCGACAAGGCAAAAAAATTGACAAGACTCAATGAAATTTTTGGTGATTTTTTTTTGATATTTTGACACGTTTTTGATGATTTTTCTTTTGATGAGATTTTGAATGTTTTTTGGATTTTTGATGATTTTGAAAAAAGATCACGAGAATGTACATGAATCCAATCCGATGTTACGAGAACATTCCCCCAGTGTGGTGCGATAGACTACTTCAATAAAGGCAAGACAGACTGACCTTAGAAATCCCAAGTAGTTCCAATGGTGGTATATGGTGCAGATACCAACGCAGGCTATGGTATGGATGTGAGCGGATGAGTGGATGAATGAGTGATGGAATGAGTCATGCAGATCCTGATAGATGGGGAAGGTGCTTTATTTACACTTGGTGCCTGTTTGCCAAATTTTCACCAAGGTACTTGCCCAAAGCGCCACCGAAGTGGTTTTCACTAGTGGACAAATTTTTTCTTTTTACTATTTTCAATCCTTTTTTGATTTTTTTGGATTTTTGTATTTTTTGATTTTTTTGTTGCCACCAAGACGCCTGTTTGCCAAGTTTTCATCTAGGTAACCATTTTTTCAGGACTTTTTCTGATTGTTTTTTGTATTTTCTGGTTCTATACCTTGCAAGATTTAGACATAAAACTTTTTGAGGTGCGAGCTATTCATGGGCTCTTGCAAGGGCTCGCCTTCTGGTGTCGATAACTGATATGCCCCTAATTTGTAACTTGCAGTGATGACAAAAGGTCCTAGCCAGTTGGGCTCAAACTTTCCCTTTGTATCCGAATTTAGCATGTTCTTTTGGTTTTCTTTCAGCACGAGGTCACCAACTTGGAAAGTGCGTTGTCTGATCTTCTTGTTGTAGCTCC
This sequence comes from Sequoiadendron giganteum, assembly GCA_007115665.2. NCBI lineage: Eukaryota > Viridiplantae > Streptophyta > Pinopsida > Cupressales > Cupressaceae > Sequoiadendron > Sequoiadendron giganteum. The sequence continues at coordinate 583,861,795 of CM021105.1, forward strand.
TTTTTAGGCGATTCTGGTACACTTGTAGATGATTAAGGGCATCCATGCACCTCTCATCTAGTAATTCTAGCTCATTGCGTCTTGTGACCCTGTATTCCTCATCTGTGATGAGGTTTTGTAGTGATATCCTTAGTGATGGGAGCTCGATCTCAATAGGGAGGATGGCTTCTGATCCGTAGACTAGAGAGAATGGGGTGGCGCCTGTTGGCGTATAGATGCTAGTGTGGTAGGCCCATAAGGCAGGATTTAGCTGTAGATGCCAGTCACGACCAGAGTCATTGACTGTTTTCTTCAGGATTTTCAAAATGGTTTTATTTGTAGCTTCTGCTTGGCCATTGCCTTGTGGATAGTATGGAGTGGAAAAACGGTGTTGGATTTTGAATTTTTCACACAAATCACGGACATCCTGATTTTTGAAAGGCATCCCATTATCAGAGATAATGGATTGAGGAACACCGTATTGGAAAATGAGGTAATTCAGGATGAACTTGGATATTTTTTTTCCCGTGATGTAGGTCATGGGAATTGCTTCGACCCATTTTGTGAAATATTTGGTAGCGGTGATGATGAACTTATGGCCATTGGATGAGGTGGGTGATATTTTACAAATGAGATCGAGCCCCCATTGTGAAAAGGGCCAAGGTGTAATAATGGGATGCAGTTCTTGAGTTGGTGCATGAATAAGGTCTCCATGTTGTTGAAATTGTAGGCATTTTCTGATAAAGTTGTGTGCCTCTTTTTCCATCGTCGGCCAGTAGTACCCTGTTCTCAGCAACTTTTTAGCCAAGGTCATACCACTTGAGTGTGACCCGCACGTGCCATTGTGTACCTTGGTTAGAGCAGTCAGGGCTTCCTCGGGTTTTAAACAACATAGCAAGGTTCCGTTGGTACTCCTATGGAAAATGGTTTCTCCTAGGATGATGAATCATGAAGTCCTTTTGACAAAAGTGCGTTTTAGGTTCGGAGTGATGTCAGTGGGGAGGATTCCTAACTTTAGGTAGGTGTATATATCATGATACCAAAGATTGCCGGGACCAACGAGTTCACATGCGTATTCTGACTCTGGTACCTCGAATGTGGGTACGAGAAGCTGCTCTACAAGGAATTCATGTTTTGAGATGTTATGAGGGATGTCTAGTAAGGATCCAATTGTCGCCATTGCATCAGTCGCTCTGTTGTTTATCCTTGGTATCTGCTCAAAGGTAATATCAATGAATGATTCCTTGAGGCTTTCTACCACCTTCTTGTATGGTGCGAGCTTATCATCCTTGGTTTGGTATTCACCGTTGACTTGGTTGATGATAAGTTGTGAGTCCCCATAGACTTTTAGTGCCATGATTTGCCATTGTGCTGCAATTTTGAGGCCTATGGTCAAAGCCTCGTATTCTGCAATATTGTTAGTACAAGGAAATGCCAACTTGTATGATCTAGGTATGCAGTCTCCTTGCGGCATGATGAAGAACACACCAGCTCCTGACCCATGTTGCGTGTGAGAGCCATCAAAGTATAACTTCCAGTGGTCCGCTTCACCAAGGTTAAAAAGGGACTCATCTGGGAATTCTGATATGAGTGGGTTATTTGTGTAGAGGGGAGCTTCTGCCAGCTAATCCGTAATGACTTGTCCTTTTATGGCTTTTTGTTCTACATACTCGTTGTCATGTTCAGATAATATCATAACCCATTAAGCCATTCTTCCTGTAAGCACTGCTTTTGACAATAGGTACTTTAGAGGATCTATTTTGGCAATCAACTTGATTTGGTGTGCTAGCATGTAATGTTTGAATTTCTGAGCCACAAATAGTAGTGCTAGGCAAGCTTTTTCTATTGACGTGTAATTGAGCTCATGTCCCACCATTGTTCTGCTGATGTAGTAGATAGCCCGCTCGGTTCCCTTTTCATCATGTTGGGCTAAAAGGGCCCCTAGGGCAGCTATTGTTGCAGAGATATATAGGATTAATGATTTCCCTACAATTGGTGGCATCAACACGGGTGGTGTAAGTAGGTATTCTTTAATTTTGCTGAATGCTTGCTCGCATTTGTCATCCCATCTGAAAGCTACTCCCTTGTGAAGTAGGTGTGAATAGGCAATCAGTTTATCTGCCAATTGTGCTATGAATCTCCGGATGGACTGGAGTCTTCCTTGCAATCCTCTTAGTTGTTTTAATGATCATGTCATGGAAGATTAATGTGATGGCTCTTTGGTATGTAGCTCCTACAATTTTCAACATAAATGGCATTACATTCCAGCAGTAGGTGCCCCAGGGACATGTGAATGTTGTCTTGTGTTGATCCTCTTTTGCTATTGTTATCTGATTGTACCCTGAGAAGCCATCCATTAGGGAGAGCATCTCATGTCCGGCCGTCATATCCACTATCATGTCAATGTTGGGTAGTGGAAAGTCATCCTTGGGACATGCTTTGTTTAGGTCTCTGAAATTAGTGTAGATGCAGATGCCCCCTTTTGGTTTTGAGACTTGTACAAGATTTGATACCCATTCTGGATAGTCGATTGGGTGTATGAAGCCAACATCTAGAAGTTTCTGCAGCTCGATCTTTACAAGTAAGGCTATTTGTGGGTGCATCTTTCTTAGCTTTTGTCTGACTGGTTTTGCTCTGAGGTAAATGGCCAAATGATGTACTACTACTTCAGGGTCCAAGCCTGGCATGTCTGCATAGGTCCACACAAAATTTACCTTCCTCTCTTTTAGGAATATTGCCAATAGTTCCTATTCTTCTACTAGGAGGGATTCTGCATAGAAGGTAATTTGTGGTTCTGATTCCGTTCCTAAGTTGACCGGGTTGCACTGTTCTGCCAATACTGCTGACTTCTCCTGGTGTAGAGAAGTAGGGGGGAGATTGAATCCTTCATCCTCTAGTGCCTTGGGGAGGTTTTCACCATCGGATGCGTCCTTTATTTTTATTGTTTTATGGTTAGAGAGTGCCACAATGTGGTTTTCACTCAATAACTCCAAACTTATTCTTGATCTTTTTCTTTTGTGACTGAAGGACTCAATCGTCTCCCCATAGTATGCTTGTGTTTCTAGAGTGATATCAAATCCTGCCTTGTGATCTCCACATGGAATAGTATCCCTTAGTCCCATGAATTCTGAGAGAGCCTCATCATTTTCGAATGAGTCTAGAATTGGTGGTCCCTGTTGGTCATGATCGATGAGTTGGGGGTACACTAAGTGGATTTAGTGGGTTCATTGGATTGGCTCAGTGGGTGAGGCACTAATCATCACTAGGGTGGAATCTTCAAAGAGCCTAGGTCATCCACCTATGGTGTCCTCATTGTCACTTCTACTACAAACCTCAACTATGTCAAATGTGAAGTTATCGAGAGGTAGGCCTGTGGATACGGGTAATCTAAGGTTAGTTGCCGAGACCCAAGGAAAGGACTTGACTACCCTATTAGGAACACCTCTGCCACACACGGTTATACTCGGAGGGGTACAGTCGAGGCCAAGGTTCCACATTCTTCTTTCTACAATGATGGGCTCTAACCATCCATCACTATTTCTTCCTAGGCTTTCATTCCTGTTATAGCCCATGCCAAACATCATTTGTAACCCTTTGTTTCCTCCATGGGTAGGGTGGAAGTGGGTCTTTCATCTTGGTATAGAGTGTTTGTGATGTCCTCCTCGTCCACATTTTCTTGACTGAGATCCCCCCAACTGTGGAATCCAGTGGGTTCCATTCTAGTGTGAATAGGTGTTTGAATCAATTGTGGTAAATATCCTACAACAAAAGCATTTCTCTTCATTCTATAATCATCGCATCCATTGTCCTGTATCATGTTTTTGATCTCGGATATGTCGAGGATGGCGGGTGTCTCTGTCGCAAAAGTGGAGGTGAGATTAGCTGGGTCTATGTGTGAAGTGGATGGTCCTTCATCATTTTTAGGTACTTCAGGGATCTTGTAAAACTTGGCTTCCAAGTTTTTGAAATAGGTGAAAGGTTCAAGATCCCCATATATGGTAACCTCCTCGCTTTGATATGAGAACTTAATGCACTGATGATAGGTTGAGGCCACTGCCTTCATTCCATGTATCCATGGGCGTCCCAGAAGGATGTTGTATGGAAAATCAAGGTCAAGAACTTGACAAGTGGTTTCCATGGTTGCTGGCCCCACTTGGATGGGGATCTTGATAGTGCCTTGAGACACTCTTTCCTGGTCATCATATGCTCTTATGGTGATGCTTTTTTTCTTATTGATGGAATCCTCAACAAATCCCAATTTCTTTATAAGTTTCAGAGAACAAATATTAAGACCTGCACCACCATCTACCAGGACCCGCTTGAATTTCTTTTTATGGATTAGGACTTGGAGGTGGAGTGCACAGTTATGAGATGGCTGCGGGGGGAAATATTGATCTGAAAATGTGATGAGATTCGGGGTAACGATGTTACCTACCATAGCCTGGAATTGCTCTGTGTTAAGGGTGGCGGCAATGGTAGATGCAGCTAGCACTTCATCCAAGATTTGTCTATGGGCGGCGAAGATTTTTAGTAATTCCATGATGGAGATTTGTGTGGGTGTTCTTTTCAGGGGGTCTATGACATTGTAATCATAGGAGATGGCCTTTTTGTTAGTAATGGGGGTCTTAGCAGGTGCCCCAGCAATGGTAACTTTTCTGCCTCGTGTGGTGACTCCATAGTCATTGTTGGCTCCCTTGATATTTATGACGGTGACCAACTCATCAACACATCTGACTATCTCCTCATATACTAGATTAGCAATAGCATAATTTTGTTTACCCTTATTATTCCCTTGGTTATTCCCCTGATTGTTCCCTTTGTTATGATTTGGCATTGGATTCATGTAGATTTTTAGGTCTTGGTTTCCAGCCGGCTGCTCGATGTTGATGATTTTATCCTCAATGAGGTCTTGGATGATATTTTTGAGTCTCATGCAGTTGGTGATGGTGTGTCCTTTGACTTTGTGAAAGTCACACAAGAGATTCTCATTGTACCATGCCGGTTTGGTCATGGGCTCTATGTATTGTTCGGAGTTAGAGATCTTGATTAAGTTCTCTTTGACCAATTTCTTCATGACAGACTCAATTGATTCACCAAGGGCTGTGTACTTCCTCTTGGGGGGAAATTTGTTGTGGGGAGGTGGTCGTCCTTGATTACCCACATTGTTGACTTGATTCGTGGAAGGTGGTTGTGCCACTACCGCATTAGTTTGCACATTATTGTGATTATGATTTTGCGGTTGACGATGGTTTTGGGTATTTTGCTTAGGAGCACTGATGACTACCTTACCGTCGACCACGCCGTCATTCATGATATTTTTATTCCTCGACTAGGTTCGAGGTTTGTCATTGTAGTTGTTAGACGGGCGGTTATCCTACGGTGGAGTGAATGTTGGTGCACCTCTTTGCACAGTAAGGGCTCTTTCGATGTTGAGCGCCTTTGGAATTAGTTGATTGTAAGATGTGATGCACTGCATTTTTAGGTAGAACGCCAAGTTTTCATCTAGGTTGGCCATGATGGTGCAAACTTGTTGTTCCTCTGGCATGGTCCACTTTCTCTGATTGGCCTTGGATTGCCATCTTTGCAAGAAGGATGCAAATAACGCTCCTTTTCTTTGTTTGAGTGCAGATAATTCTTCCAAACTAACGTCTGCACCCATATTGAAAGCGTAATTCTTAAGGAAAGCCTCCACAATTTCCTTGAATGTTTTAATGCCCGTGGGTAGGCGAGAAAACCATTCCATAGCTGGACCAGTCATGCTTCAGGGGAAGAGCCACATTAGATACGTGTCATCATATGCGACTTCCATGCAGTGCACGTGAAATTCCCTAATGTGGTTTTCAGGGTTGCCCGTTCCATTGTATTTATCAAATTTGGGGATCTCGAATCCCTTTGGAAACAGTATCATGGTGAGACTTCTATCGAACAGATAAGGGTACAAGTTACCTAGTGTCCTTGTGGTTTTTCCTGCTTGCAAGTCCAACACCTGCTGCAAGAGCAATTTGATTTGTGTTGCGACATCTTTGCTTGGATCGGGGGGTGGGATGAATGAGTTATAAGGTGTTTGGGGGGTGCGTGTGGTGGGAGGAGTACTAGTGGGCATTTGCTGCAAGCTTGGCTATGCGTTTAAGGCTTGTTGGTAAGCCTGCATTTGTGCCAACAACACCTGTTGTTGATCTTGCTATTGTTGTTCCAATAGCGCTTGTTGTTGGTCCATCTGTTGTTGTTCCCATGAAGCCTACTATTGGTCAAGTTGTTGTTGAGCTAGTAACTCTTTTTGTTGGTCTAGCTACTGTTGTGCCAACAATATGCTTGTTGTTGGTTGAGTTGCTATTGTGCCAATAAAGCTTGTTGTTTAGCTTGATGCTATGCTTGAAATTCTTGCAGGGCTTGCTGGTAGGCTTGTAGATGGATTGCTTGCAATTGTGCTTGGTATTGAGCTTGAGCTTGCACTTGGGCTTGGGCTTGGGCTTGGGCTTGGGCTTGCGCTTGAGGTTGGGCTTGCGCTTGAGCTTGAGCTTCAGCTTGCGCTTGAGCTTGGGCTTGGGCTTTAGCTTGAGCTTGAGCTTGAGCTTGAGCTTGGGCTTAAGCTTGGGATTGAGCTTGAGCTTGCGCTTGAGCTTGCTGCTTTTGCTGTAGTATTCTTTGTTGGTTGGATTTTTGGAGGGTTTGGATTAGAGCGGTGAATGAATTTGTTGTGTCGGCTTTCGGTAGGATTGGTGGTGGAACAGGAATCATGCTAACTGTCATGGCGGGTGGAGGGATTGTGGTGGTGATTGTGATTTGGGTTGTCGGAGGGGTGTTTGAGATGATTGGTCCTTGATGAGGCATGCTTTGGGAGACTTGAGGGCCAATGGATGGATTTACTGTGTTCACAGGAATAGTTGCGTTTTGTTGTGAAGATATGGGAAAAAGAAGCGGGTTCAAAGTGGTGGTCAGATTGCTTGGATTAACAAAAATTTTGATGGGCAATGGTGGAAGACCTATTCCAGGAGGTGATGCAGATGTGAACGGAAGCGAGGGAAGGGATGATGCACCTATTTGGAAAGAGAAAGGATTGATAGCTTCTGTCATTCCAAGCAAGGCAACTTCCTCATGCGATGGGGCAGTTGGTATGTTCAATTGATAGGCTGGTGTGGCGTGAAATGAGGACGAACCAGCGGGGTTATGAAATGTGAGTGGGATGTATGGGTGAGATGGGTTTTTCGGAATAAATGTAGCTGGTGAGGGGGTGATGATTGCTTCTTTATTAGCCACAAGGCGGTGTTTTTGCAATTCCTGGAACATGGCACTCTCCTTGTTCACATTCGGGGAGGTTGGTGTGACGATTGATGTGGTGCAAAGAATTTCTTGATTGATGTTGGACAATGGGGATGCATCTATCTTAGTGCTTGTGTTAAGGTCAGGAGGGGGCATGAACCCTCATCTTGCTATCGTATTTAGGTATTTGAACATAGCACTAACGACTTTGTGGTTCTCTGGATTTTGAACCATTTTCATGATTTCATTTGGTGTCATCCCCATGTCTTCATTTGTGTCATCCCCTTGATGACTCTCCTCTTGAGGATTTTGTGATGATAAGGGAGAGTTGCTTGGGGGATTGCTTGATCCTGCTAGGTTCACTTCGGTATTTAGATGACTCATGTCCATAGAAGTTGATATTTCCCTGATATTCTCCATGTCCTTCTTGTATTGAGATCTTGTTTGGACCATAAAAAATAGGGATTTGTTCGATCCTAATCCTTTAGGTCCAAAAGAGAAGAACTAAGGAAGCTAAAAGATCAAAGATGCTGATAATGGTGATGGGTTAAATGGATGGGATGAGTGAGTGAAACCTTTGGAGAAATTTTTTGAAGGTATGTGCTAAACTTTGTAAGGACTTTTGATTTTCTTTGATTGTGATAATTTGACTAGATGCGTTAAGTCAAACAAGATTGTTGTGAAGTTGTTTTCCCTAGGAAGTTGTGTTATCCTAAGGGAACTTGCACAAAATGGATGAATTGAAAAGGTGTGTTATGCCAATGTTTTGGAGAACTAATAGACTTTAAGAAGTTGTGTTATCTCAAAGAAAATTTGTCCAATGATTGAGATTATGTTGGCTAAGTGTATTAAGCCAAGATATGATGATGTTGATTTAGCCCTCTTAAGTTTAGCGTGATGATTGATTCTAGAGTTCTCAAAAGGTTTGATGATGAAATGAGACTTGATTTTATGAAGGAATGAATGGAAATGACAACTTTGATCTTGAACCTTAACCTAGATGCGACTCTCTCTACAAAACCTCGGTATTGAAGAACATGCTAGACTTCCTATGGGAGAACTGCAAACCTTTGAAAAAGTAAAGGATTTTGTTGACAATAAAATTCATACAATGCAAGATTGTTCCTTGAGGCCTTTTTGTGGAAATTGTATACAAGTCTCTCCCTTACTTCAAGGAGCATCTCAAGGAATTGCTCATGGATTTTTAGACTCACTTTCTTGAACTTTGGCTTTGGGATTTTAATCTTGCGGGAAATCATTGGAAACAACACGTGAAATTCAATTTGTCTCTTTATCTTGGTTAAATGAGGTTCTTTTTAATCCAAGACACTTGCTTGCTTAAGTTTTCAAACTGTATGTCTAGTGTCCCACTTTCTTTCTCATCCCACAAGGTCCTTTGTGTGGAAATCGAGGAGAATAAGGAAAAAGTTCCCTATGTTTATCCTTATTGGAAACAAATGATGGTAGAACTTGTACACATAGGAACCTCTAGGAATGTGATTCCTAGGGAAAGCAAGAGTGGGCAAGTTCATCAATAGGTATTTGTTTCCCACAAGGTGTTTGAAATTTCAAGGTTTTTCGTGTATGTTTGTTTTTCAAATGTTTTCAAGATCAAGCAATGTGTTCTTTCCAAGCATTTTTACACTCCTAGGTTGATGAGACAATACCTTGTTGGGTTCCCACTTGGATAAATTCAGCTACGCATATCTTGTGCGAATGGCTAAATGCTTGACCACACTGGCTCCCCTCCACGACACTCACTTATTCGGGTCAGCCAAGAATTAGTACCCATGAATCTCCCATGGCATACTTTCCATTTCCACAACAAGACTGCATGTTACGTGGGGCGGCTTCAAAGGACATAACCTTTTGCACCAACAAGATAGACAAGGTTTTGGCCTTTTTCTAAACAAGGGGTTCTAATTCGGGCATTCCGTTCGTGGGGGATTATCCAACATCGGCGAGAGTCCATTGCTGTCCATCTCATCAAAATAATCCTCGTGATATTGGCCTTTGTTCCAATATCCACACTTATATACCGGTTGGAAGTCCTTGGCTTTAGCGTGTTCCCGGTTGGGTCGTTCCCTTGGGTGAGTACTTTTTCCCACAAGGCAGGCCCTCTAAGATAAAAAATAGCGAACAAACATTATTCGTAGTTCGATCAACTTTTGTTTAAAAAAAAAGGAGAACACTCACAATAAGTCTATTCACACTCGCATATTGTGTTCAATTTTAAGTGCCCAAATCAAATGTGGGGGCAATCTTTTTGACAAGTTAATATCACTAAAATACTTTTGATTCTCAAGATCGCTATAAAGCACGAGAGAAGCGCATACATATTTTAGTGATGTTAATTTGTTAAAAAGTTTGCAAAACATAAAAGACACATGTTCAATTTTAACCTTCAAAGCAATGATGAGTTCATTTTAGAAGCACCAAAATGAAATGTGAAGTTTGCCTTGTCCAATTTTAAATCCAAATTGAAAACTAGTAAATGTCTAAAATTCTTTTTAGCCCCTTGGCAACTTTTAAAAAACAAAGTTTGTTTGTTCTTTTTAGATCCCAATGAAAATTAGTAGCCTAAGGTCAAATATTTTAACAAATTTTGAAGAAGTGTTAAAGAACACTTAAGTGTTTAGAAACACTTCGCACAAGATGAACATGAAAATTTAAACATTTTTAAAGCCCAAAGTAAAATTAGTTTTCCTAAGGCCAAAGACTTAAATTTTTTTCTCAAGAAGTGTTAAAGAACACTTTTTAGTGTTTAGAAACACTTTGGTTTTGTAAACATGATGTCATAATGACTCCTTCCTTTACTCCAATTTGCAAAATGACAGTAAAAGAGAGAGCTATAAAGATAGGAAATTAAACTGAAAGGTTAAAAAATCCTGAACTTAAAAAGCACATGTTAATTTAAATTTTACTGTCTTCCCGCAGCGTAGTTTGGAAAGGCGGTGAAGTTTGGAGAAGCGACGGAGTTTGGAAGACAGGCGGCGCTATACAGAGCCGCCTAGGTGACTTTGGGAAGGGCTCTGCACAGGCAGAGGGCACAAAAGTGGTGATACAAAGGTACGCGGTGCAGTTTAGAAGCGGTCCACTTTGGAAATTTGAAATTTATAGGCGAGAACAGTGGCGCGGTGGAGTTTGGAGGAAGCGCGGTTCAAAATAAAGCCGCGGTGGTGAAGGCGGCAGAGTTAGGACCTGTGTGGCGAAGTTAAAAAAATTTAAAAAATAGACAGGTGGGAATTTTCGTGGCCTAGTTTGGACATGCAACCGCGGGTTGATAAGGAGCTGCGGAACTGAAGGCGGCGGGATATTTCACCACAGAACTGAGGGAGACACGATATGGCACCACGCGGGCTAGTTTGCTTGTGTCTCAACAAAAAAATAGAAACCATGGAATTTGAAAACGTGATTTAATTTTTCAATTGCTGCGCTCCTTCTAGCACTAAAATGTGAACCCTTAAACCTGCAAATGCACAAAGAAGTCAAACATTGTTAGTGTTAGTTCAAGAATGCATGTAAAGATTTGAGGAATTCCCCATAAAATCCACCTATTAAGCTAAAATTAGGAAAATGAAGAACATGAAACAATAACTTGAATGAAATCCTAATTAAGCAAATGAGTTAAAGATCTTATGGGGGAATTGGTGCCAATGATGTGTTACAATTGGCCCTTTCCCAATTCCTAATTGCAATGCTTGGTTGAATGAGAGAAATGGTCAAATCTCCAAAGAGATTTGAGCATAACCTTGATACAAAATATGAAATGTTGTGAAAGCTTGGTTGAAGTGGGCAAAATTAGTTCTCAATTGTAGAGAGTAACTTTGCATATGAGTTGTGGATGAAGATTGAGGAGAAGAGTCTCCAATTTATAGATTCAAATCCTGGAAGAGATAGCAAGATTGAGCAATGTGGGATAAAAGATCATCAAATGGAATTGTGCCACTTGTCCACATGTGATTGGATGAGGAATGTGCAAATTTTGGCCAATGTGCCAATAAATGCAATTAGGTGGCATTTCAAACTTGAGAAATGACATGTTGAAGAGGGAAAAGGAATGGAGTTATTGTCACTTGGCTCAAGGTCAAGGACATGTAAGAGGCTTTTAATGCCTTGTTGGAAGGACCAAGTCCACTTGGACTTTTTGAATTCAAAAGAGGAATATTCCCTTTTTGATGCTTTGTGAGGGAAAATAGAAGAATTAATAAATCAAAGTATTTGATTTATTGTGCAAGTTGCATTCTCTAGAAGATTTTAGTGAGAAGGATTAACTTAATCAATGTTTTGATTAATTTAATAAGGAATTAGGAGATGTGACAATTTAAGCTCAAATTTATGAATTGATTTAAGTCCAAAATTTGAGAGGAAATGATTCATTAAATAAATGATTTGATTTATTTAATAAAGAAGGAATGTGTTAGATTAAATCAAATAAGGTTTAATTTATTTAATTTAATAGGAGGACTTTAGAGATTTTAATTAAATAAAACAATTTATTTAATTAAACAACAATGTAGGGTTAATTAAATTAAACTAATTAATTTAATCAAATGAGGTGAGAATGACTTAATTAAATGAATAATGATTCATTAGATTAAGAGATAGAATGCGATGAAATGATGAGAATGTGATTTAAAAGGAAATGATGGTAGTAATCGGAATCAGGTGTGGCAAGATGAGCTTGTACATTTTCCATGTGTACACATATTATCATGTCAAAGGTATAATGCATCAAGCATGTTGTTGAGCTAATGGTGTTGATGTGGTATTGAATATCTATTTGCAAGCATTGTTTCACATATAATTCAAGATCAAGATCTGTATTCTACATGGCCACTTCATGCTAGTTTGCAGATTTACATTCCAAGACATCTTCCAAGGTATTATCATTTCATGTTCAATGATTCAATTTTATTATTTAATCATAAGGTTTAATCACCTAAAAGGGGTTTGATTGAGGCAAACCCCTATCTCTAACAATCAACAAATTTTTCTCTTGTTTGATGTGTGTTTGCAGGTTTCTAGGTTGAAGATCAAATGGAGAACAAGATTGAAGCAAAATTGTCAAAATTGTGAAGTTGCAAAGTTTTCATCCGTATTGCAAGAAAATAAAAACAAGGCTACAAAATTTTGTTTCAATTTTTTGGGAGCTAAAGTACTGATGAGCTAGAATTGTAGAGCTTGAAGAAAAGAACCCAAATATCAATTTTCAAAAATTGTAATAGGGACACATTTTCCAATAAAGGCGAATGAGTCCTTTGTGACCTAAAAACAACATATTTTCAACAAGGTAAACATTGTTTCAACCTTCTAAAACTTCGCTTATTGTTTCTATAATAGTCAGGAGTATTTTCTGATTGTTATTTATGCATTTTGTCCTTCATAATTGTATGTTTATAGAAAAAACTTATGGTTCATCATCTTGATAAATTCATTTTGATAAAACACCATTTTTATTTGGAACATAATGGTGAACCCAACTAATTAAAAATTATAGTTTTCAAATTTTGAAATATTTCCTTGCATTCTAGGTTAGATCTTGTACTCATTTCATTTAATTAGATCTCATTTAGGGTTTTCTACTTTGCATTTAAATTTTCATATCATCTAGGGTTTAGAATTACATTATTTTACATCCTTTAATTCTGAAAAATACAAAAATGAAATAGTCATCTTTCATATCATTTAGATCACATTAATTTACATTTGAAAATAAAAAAAAATTCCATTTCAAATTAGGTCTTTGCATTCATCATTTTACCACCTTTTGAAATTATATTTCATATTGTATTTCTAGAAAATCTGAAATTGAAGGTTACTGTTACAAACCTAAAATTGAAAGACATTGAAAAAATCTTAAAAAATCAATCAAAAATTATTAAAAAACCCTAATCTAGGACCCATTCACCACTTGGGGTGAATGAGTCCCTAATCAGGCTTGACCTACATTTTTTGACATCTAAAACCCATTAAGAAACACTTAAAAAATGAATAAAAACATTTTAAAAATCGTCACCTAGGACCCATTCACTAGTAAAGGAAAGTGAGTCCTTGATCATGTGCTGATTTAAATTTTTTGGAAATTGAAATCTCTATTTTAGGCTTCTATTTTTTTCATTAGATTTATATTTCAGTTTCCTAATTTGTTGTTTCATCAAATTAATTGCATCTAGCATAATTTGCTTCAGTTAGTGCATTGTCAAAATTCAAAATTACATTTACAACATTTCATTTTAAGTTTATTACATTAAGTAATTAGTAAATTATTATTTTCATTTCATTCCAGGTCATTGCATTGCCTCTTTCCATTTTGGTTTTCCATGTTAAGTTTGTAAAACTTTTATGAGCTTTACAACTTGGTGTCATATTAGCAATACTATTGTAAGACATTTTCTGAAGCTCATGTCATCCTGTGATATCTCACTCACCATGGATTTAGGGTTTTCTAGCTCTCTTTCTGGTAGTATTTATAATCATCCCTTCATGGCTCATAGTTTTCATACTTCATTTCCCATGACTTCACCTCCTACAACAAATGTGCTTAATGTTAGCAACACCATCCCTATTGTCACCACTTATTCTACTCAATATTTGGGGTGTACTCAAAGCCAAGGTGGAACTCCAATTCCATCTTCTACATTTTCAATGTCCATTTTTATGTACACTAATACTCAACCTACCACAACCATTCAACCTACCACAACCCTTCAACCTACCTCAACCTTTCAACCTACCAGAACCTTTCAACCTACCACAAAAATCATACCCACTAGCACTGTGTACACTTCCTTAGGTATTCAGGTAGGGAATCCTTCTAGATTTGTGCATTCAAATAAAATATCTCCTCAACCACCCACCTTCACCAACTTACAATTAATTTTCCTTCCACATACATACACTACTCCACCTTATTCACATCCATCTTACAATCACAATGATTCTTTCCTTAACTTAGTTTTGCAAACTATAACATCCCTTCAACAAGTTGCAACCTTACAGAAAAACAATGATCATCCTTTCTAATACATTAAAAACAATCCTCTATCCTTTAAGATATTTAAAGGACAAATTCCACGAGGTATATAGGTTCCCCGATTTAAGAAATATGGTGGGGAAGGAGACTGTGTTAGCCATGTTTCCATGTTTACAACCTTGTGTAGTGATTTCATTTTTTAAGATAGACTTTTATCTAAGCTATTGCCTAGATCCTTGAAGGATAATTATTTAGAGTGGTTCTCATCTTTACCAAATAATTCAATTGGTTCATTTAATGAACTTGTTGATTTAATGACATGCAAACAAAAGGATGATGAAAAAGTGACTAATTTTATAGAAAGATACCAAAAAACTTATTCACAAGTAAACATTAAGACTCCTAAAACCAACCTTCAACGAATGTTGATCACCAACTTAAAAAAAAACTCCGAAGAAAACTCAAAATGTTGAGATTTCCATCATTTAAACAACTATATACAACCCTTCATGATTATCAAAATATGACTTGTGGCCATGACATGATAAATCCCCCATAGTCATCCTAAAAAAATTGAATCCTCAACTCAAAATAGTTACCAACCTTTCAAGAAATAGAATAAGGGATTTCTACAACTGAATTCCCCTCGACCTAGTCAACAAACCAATAATCAAGTGGATGCTATAAAAATGATAAATTATTCTAGGGATAGGAATAGAGAGTTCACTCCCCTAGTCGATACCCTTCTTAATATCATGTTGTAAGTTATCAAAAGGAACATGCTTACCTTACCTCCTGTTAAAGAGCATGATCTTAATATACAATTACCAACAAGCTTTCGATGAAACTTTTATTGCCATTATCACCAACAAAATAGACATGGTATGAAATACTATAATAATCTTAAAAATATTGTGTAAGACCTTATTGAAAATAATCAACTTCAAATTAGAGGTGTGAATGATCAATGTACTAAGTCCATAACCCCTCCCAACCAAAATTTACAAATATTTACCAATCACATGCCTAAGCACACTATTTCATTTGTCGATTCCGGTGAAATAAAGAATGATGTGAGGAATGTTGAAAGAGATGATGACAACATTGATACTATTGAACAAGGTCCTACAGATACTATGGTAGCATTTACTGAAGCTAGACCTCGTAAGGGCTCAACTAAAAATCCTCTTGATATTACTTCTCATTAATGACATACTTAAATGTGCACCTAATGGTCCTCTTTAAATAGCTAGCCGAATCAATGATAAGCCCACTAATGGGATATTTATTGATCCCATATGTGGAGAGAATTTGATCACTGAACAACTTCGATTCATGCATGAACTATATCAATTGAGCTCTAGGTAAAATAGGGGGATGGAGTTTCCCTATACTCTCTAGGTCATTCAATAATGTCTTAAGAACCTTAATTGGACTTACTATCAACCTCAATAGGTGAGTCAATTTTGAATTAGGATGACCTAGGAAGGGGTTTCTTTAAGATTTTAGGGGTTCACCACCAATAAAATACTTGAAAAAGAAAAATAAGCATTCAACCTACAAAACCTAGTTATACAAGCTAAATGAGGGATGCAAATGATAAAATTATAAAACAAAAAGATAGGATGTGTGTACCTAGGAAGTTTGGAGATGTGATGAGAATTCTGAAAATGCAAATAAGTTGTCCAAATATGCTAGGGATGACAAATATTCCCTTACTATTGTATTATTCCCGCTATTGTTTTTTGAGGCAGATGCAAAATCTTTGGATCTCGAAATGAATCTCAAAGAATCTTCGAAAAATATCCCTGGGTAGACTAAGATTCCCTACATGGAATATTAGTCCCATTCTATATTTTTGAAAACTCTGAATGTGATCTTGAGTTCCAAATTTTGCACTTTCTTCCTCTCAGATATCAGGTTTTGAAACTTCTGGATTTGACCTATAGGCAAGTTTTTGTGAAGATGACAACTTTGTATTGCAATTTTGCAATCTTGCACTCTAAATGATCTTCAAGTCTTCAATCTAAATCTATAATTAAAAGCATGCAAGAGGGGAAAAACTTGTTGATTAATAGTAAATGGGGGTTTTCCTTGGTCAAACCCCTTGTTGGTAATTAAACCTTGAAATGAAATGAAATAAAGGAGGGAAATGATGAATGACCAACATACAATGTTACAACTCACCGAACCCTTGTTGTAAAGTCTGCAACCTTGTGTGAAATGGCTAGCTTGAATGTAAATCTTGAATCAAAGGCATGCTATGATAGATCTTGCTTGAATTTCTTGCTTGAATCAAAACCCTACATCAAAAATGTTAGCACATAAACACACATGATCCAAGAGTAGCCTTTGATGTGATACTTGAATCTTGGGGTACAAACTCAAAAAGGGATATTTTTAGGTGTATTAAAAATTAGGGTCCCAAGACACCCTAGGTGGTGTTTTAGTCTCAAACCAAAAATCAACGACACAATGAAAGGATCATTAAATGGTCATTTTACCTTTGATTATTTTAAGGATTAGCTAGAAAAAGATGTAGTTTATTAGGCTTGTGGATGCAAAATAGGACTAGTTAAGACATAAAGAAGGATAAATAAAGTAATGAGGGCCCAAACAAGTGTGAAAATGCAAGTTTATTCATTTTCATACACTACATTTAGCCCCCACTTTAGTGAGAAGATGAACTTGCTTCAAATTGACACTAAAGTAGCCATCCACACAATCAATAGGGGTTCAAATATATGGATGCTATTAAGAGAGGATGTGGAATAGAGGGAGACCAACCACTGCAAGGCCCCATGTCACAAAAGGCTAAGAGAATTATGGCTGCCATAACTTACCTTAGTTTAAAGGAGTGTTAGGATGAACGGGATGAGAATGATGAGGACTATGAGGTTGTTCGATCACTTTACAAACCCAAGAGTTGAAAGGAGAGTAGGTGATTCACTCTACTATGTGGTTATGGGATGACAACATGGTACAGTGGCATCTCATAGGTGTGTTAGTGTCCGTACAGCTAGAAAACTAGAGAGACAAGACTTTACCCCTAAAAAATAGACTAGCGGCCTAGTTTAGGAATTTCCAAATGTATAGAATGATATTAAGAAATATGAAATATAAAATGAACGTGATAAAGAAAGTAGATTAGCACAAGGGTGACGAAGATGATTTCACACAATAATATTTTTCCTAGCTTGCTCCAAGATCTCTCCACCTACACAAAAAAGAGAGGGAAAATGTTGGGGGATGTAAGCCAGACCCCCATTTAGGTGTTTCCACCTCCACATACAACCAATTGTGAAATGATAGAAATAATCTGATAAAGAGGATAACACAAGCAAAGTATATAAAATATACTACAAAATAGTATGTGCTTACTCAACCAAGCGATAGAGAAGATAAGATGAGCTTACCACCTCTATCCAAAGCACTCAAGGCTAGTGGAGGAGAAAGATGAGAGGAACTCAAGCCTCTACTATATTGGATTTATCTTACATTTTCACTATCAAAGTGATGGAGTGGTGGATTACTACATTGAAGTGTGAAGTGTTGGTACAAATCTTACAAATGAATGCTTGAAGTGTGGAGAAATTGTGTAGGCTTCAACCAAAGATGTCTAGAGATCAAAATGGATGACTGTAAGGTGAATATGAAGAAGGAATAGAAGAAAGCATCCATATTTAGGTTGGCTAGCCAAAGAAAGGCGTTACACTTTGACTCCCAATAGGAAGTGTAATGTTTTTGTAGTCTCTAGTCGTAAGAATTTTCTAGGGACGTAAGCGCACCACATAGACATTTGTGTTCCATGTAGGTGTCCCCAATAGAAATGTTTCCACCGACACTCAAAGCACCAAGTGTGATGTGAAAAATGAGATTATGTGGAATTAAGCCTCTAATTTTGGTATTCTAAAGTTTGGAAGGGTGAAAGGGGAATTTTTATTAGGGTTGCAAATTCACTCCTATACATTTTACCCCCACTTTAGTGAGCACGAACACTGGTGAGTGCTTTGGTAAAGTAGATCAAAGTAGTAGGGTTAGAGATGTATACCTATACCAAAGAGGAAGTAGAGCATGGTGTAGTGAACCAAAAAGTGTAGGAAAGGGCTTCATAGTTTTGTAGAACTTCAAGGTTGAAGAACGAAATCCTCTCACAAGCCTGTGGACTTGGAAGGGAGGTATCCTCCAAGAAATCTCACATGAAGGAGACCACGAAAGTACCTTATAGACCCGCAAAACTATAAGGGAGGTATCCCCCAAGAACTCTCACATGAGGGAGACCAAGTAGAGGGGAATCCATGAAGTCAAGGACAGTGACATGTTTACTCGCAAATAGAACACGCCAGGAAGCAGCCGCGTAGGCTAGTGAACAAACAGTCATGCAGAGCATTGCCAAGTTGAAAGACTTTTAGAGGGGTCCCTCAGGATCCCTTCAAAAGGAAGAGGATCCACTCAAGGGATGCATTATTTTAAAAGTAGGGTCTAGTTAGGCTTCCCCCATGCTAGATGCAAGGATTTGAAGTAGGTCTAGTCAGGCTACCCATAAGCTAGACACCATAGAACTTATCAGAAATAATTTTTTTTTAAAGGGGTCCCTTAGGAAATTTGTGTGAAGAAAGGGGGTACACTCCAAGGACACACTACACAAAATCCAATGCCTTCTTTCTTAAAAAGATTCATCATCAAGGAATCCTTTCAAAATATGTTCACTTCATCAAGGAATTCGAAAGGAAGGATATGCCCCCATGTGAGGGGAAGATCAAAGGTGTTCCCGCTTCAGAGGAAGGTTTCCATGTCCTTTCTTTATGAACCCATGATGAATAAAACATATTATGTTAGGGTTTCAAGTCGAGAATGCAATTCTAACAAAGAAGTGTGTGAAGGGTTCTATGAGAAAAGATTCATTTGGAAATGAATGTATTTTTGAGAGACCACGTAATGTAGAAGTGGCATTGTAACACATGAAAGGGATAACTCAAGGAAAGAAGAAATAAAGATAAAGAAAAAGGAAAGAGAACATGAGAAAAATGCACAGTGGGATCTGGTTTCATGGGGTAAGATCTGCCTTTATTTATATATATAATAGGTAACCACAGTCAGAGGTGAAAGATCATCAATCCCCAACCAGATCAGGAAGAATGCATAGAAGATATAGTAAAAATAAAAAATTGAGTCAACATGGAAGGAACCCTAAATTCCCCCAACGCTTTTGTATCATCCCCAATTTTTTACAATTCAATCACAAACAAGGAATAAAGATGAAACACATAGAAGAAGGTTTACAACACAAATTCTATGCCTGTATCTAGGAACCAACAAGGGTGACGAGGGTCATCCAAGCACATATATCATGACCAAGGGGGAAGCACATCACAAAACAAACACATCTAATCTAAAGATCAAGAAGAGGGTTTCCCCTAACACTGGTCAACCAAGAGGTCATTAGCTTCCCACTCTAGATCATCATAGGGGGAAGGATGATGAGCCTACAATGGTGTAATGTTAAGCGGAGGAGCTTCTATTCTTCCCGCAAAAAGGGCCAAGACAAAGGGACTTGTGAGGTATCCATCACTCAACTCTTGTGGTTCTAAGGTCAACGACCTCATGAAGATCACATACAAGGTCATAAATTCATCCACCAAGTTAAACGTGCATTTAATGAGAGTTCCATGTTTTACCTCAATGGATGGGGGAGTTTGAACCTAAGGTTCATTGCTAGGCTCACCGAGGGATTCAAGAGCATTGATGAACTCGGGAGAGGCTAGGACTAGTTCTTTCACTAAGACAAAACAAGTCAGTGCAAGACCACCTTTCAGAGAAGGTGGGATCCTCTTACGTCTTGCATTGCTAGAGGGACCACTCGAATTATTTTTTTCATCAGAGGAGGCGAACTCCCCACAAAAAAAGAAAGAAAGGTGGATGAAGGGGAAGAATTAACCACAATATATAAAACTAAACTGCTAATCATATCTATGGGCTTTGGAAAAGGTGAGACATTCAGAATGAATGTCAACAAAGGTAGATCCACGGAAGGAGTGATGAACACTTGCAACTTTCCACGTGCATGTGAAATAACAATGAAAGTTGGAAGAGACACATAACTAGTTTGGATAGAAGCAGAAGGGAGGAGAGAGGAGGACACGGTGGGAGGTCCTGATAGAGGACTGGTAATCTCCTCTTCCTTCTTCTGTTGGGTGACTTGCTCAAGTAGAAGAGCCTTTCACTAGTGCTTGTGCTCATGTGCAAGGCAGTTTGAGTGACTCTTGGAACCAAAAGTCAGGGTTTGTGAAGGAATGAAGGGCTCCTTCTTGGCCATGGGAGTATGCTCCATGACTATTTCCAATGGAGGGACAAGCTTATGAATGGGAGTAGGAGGAGAAGGTTTAGAAATGACAACATGAATCAACTCTAGTGCCTCGACAATGAGCCTCTTTTTGTTCATTATTTTAGGAGCAAGAACAATAGGAGGTTGTGGAGGTCAAGACATAGTGGACTCTCCATGAGGGGATTTATATCGACCATAATGAATGGGCCTAGGATCTATGGGTAAGATAGGAAGATCGAATGCAAGACACTTGGCCTTTTGGCAAGCAGGCATGATGGGATTCTCTCGCAAGCGTGGAACAAAAGTAGATGGTACCACAATAGGCGAGAGGAAGCATCAAGCTAAGTATCAGAAGGGGATGAAGGAGGATCTTGGGACCACTTCTCTTCTTCTCTTCTATGTGCCTTGGCGGTATAACTGTCAGCTTTCAAACAAGCCCTATGTGAAATAGCATAAGGTGAAGGAGGGTATCTTACTTTCAGCCTAGAATGTCCCTTCCTATAGTTTTTATATGTGTGATACAAGAGGTCCTTCCTGGGTGGTAGAGGACCAATAGGTGTAGGCCAAAATTAATCTAAGGTATAGTGCCATGTGCAACTGATGGTCTATTACCAATGTAATGGACAACATGTACTAATCCTCCATGAACAAATTTTTGACACTTGTGCACAACTGATGGAATTGCATTCATAGCTACCAGCTAGGGGATACCTATCTTCACTCTTAAGAGTTCATATATTTAGGTGCATCAAGGACCAATAGGACAATACTCCATATAGGAGGTACAAAAAGTCCATTGTGAGTGTAGACAGTGCTTTTAGGTGCATCATACCCATCTTTATGAAGGAAGTTAATTAAAATGATCTCGTCAATTATGATATTCACTTGAGATGACGGATCAATGAGAAAACTTGCTATGGTATTCCCATTTATCCTCGTAAGAATGTAAAGAGGAGATGGTTCATTATTGAAGCCCATCGGAAAGTCTTGTGAAGTAAAGGTTATGCTAGTACCACTACTCATAGTTTGCATTGAGGGAATAGGTTGGTTTAAGAAAGAAGCCATCAAGCACATCAAATAGTACTTCTACAGAGCCTCTTAAATTTAATGAGATAAGACAATGATCCAATTAAGGCTTCATTGCACAACACCATCAGATCATTCCAACTACGCCTACTAGGGGTCACAGGTTGGGTTGGAAGGAAAAAACCTCGCAATGCTCACACCTACAATGCTCCTAGCACATGAGGAAAGGGAATTTTAGTGTCAAAAAATGGAACCAAAATGGTTCATGTCGGGTTCACCAAAAATGTAAAAGAGGGGGACCAAAAAATGCAAGGCCCCATGTCGTGAAAGGCCAAGAGAAGTATGGCTGCTCTAACTTACCTCAATTTAAAGGAGTGTTAGAATGAACAAGATGACAATGATGAGGACTATAAGGTCCTTCGTTCACTTTGCAAACCCGAGAGTGGAAAGTAGACTAGGCAAGTCAGTTTTCAGGGTCGACTCTATATTTCAGATAGCTCTCTATTGGAGAACAAAAACATGGTTCTTGAATGACAACACGACATGTTGGCATCTCACAAGTGTGTTGGTGTTTGTACTACTAGAAAACCAGACAGACAAGACTTAACCCCTAAAAAATAGACTAGTGATGTAGTTTAGGAATTTCCAAATGTACAAAATGAGATTGAGAAATATGAAATATAAAGACGGATGTGATAAAGAAAGTAGATTACCGCAAGGGTGACGAAGATGATTTCACACAATAATCTTTTCACCAGCTTGCTCCAAGATCTCTCCACCTACACACAACAAAGAGGGAAATTTTTGGGGGGCTGTATAGGGGTCTGCCTCAGTCAGACCCCCATTTTCGTGTTTCCACTTCCACGAACAACCTAGTTTACAATGATAGAAATAATGAAATAAAGAGGAGAACACAAGAAAAGTATACAAAAGACACTACAAAATAGTATGTGCTTACTCAACCAAGCAATAGAGAAGATAAGAAGAGATTACCACCTATATCCAAAGCACTCCAGGCTAAGCCTGTGCTGCAATGGATTTTTCCTATGCTTGCTCTATCGAAGTGATGGAGTGATAGATTGTTGCAATGAAGTGTGAAGTGCTACTACAAATCATGCAGATGAATGCTTGAAGTTGGGAGAAATTGTGTAGGCTTCAAAAAATGATGTCTATAGATAAAAATGGATGAATGTAAGGTGAATATGAAGAAGGAATGGAAGAAAATGGCCATATTCAGGTCGCCCAAGCAAAGAAAGGCATTACACAATGACTCCCAATAGGAAGTGTAATGTTTCTGTAGTCTCCAACCATAGGAATATTCTAGGGATGTAAGTGTGCAACACGGGCATCCCTAACATAAATTCCTCCACCGACACTCAAAATAGGCACCAAGTTTGATGTGAACAATAGGCTTATGTGGAATTAAGCCTCTGAGTTTGGTTTTCAAAAGTGTGAAGGGGTGAAAGTGGAATTTTTCTTAGGGGTGCAAATTCGCTCCTATACAGGATGACAATAACCAAGAGGGTGGCCAAGCCCCTAAGATCAAGATCCTATGACATACCAACACAGGCACAAAGGAATAAACAGACAGATGATATATGAAGCCATAATCTAATCGCAAACATACACCATCAAAGATAGGAAATTATTTTTTAGGAAAATGAAAAATGCAATGGATCAAGCTTCGACTGACCATTTGACACAGTGCACCAGGTCTAGGCTATTAATCCAAAAAGGTTTACAAGTGGAACGTTTTGTCCACTATGCAAATAAAAGTGCATGCTCACAAGCACTAGTCAAGCTAGTTTTTCACTAGGTGAGCCGTAGGAAGTCCATATCAATGTCATACCCCCATGACTATGATAAGGACCAAAATAAAATGCATACTCATAAGGGCTAGTGAAGCTAGTTGTTCAATAGGTGAGCCCTAGGAAGTCCATATTAAATCCATACCTCCATGACTTTAATAAGGCACAAAAATGCATGCTCACACAGGCTAGTGAAGCTAGTTGTTCACTAGGTGAGCCCCAAGGGGCCATATCAAATCCATCCCTCCATGAATTTAATAAGGCACAAGATGCAATGTAACAATAAAGAGGGATGTTCAAAGGGTTTTTTCTTAGTTCGTGCAAGATCTTAATCTTAGGAGACATTATTCCTAATGTCTCCAAGAGAGGGCCAATCAAAGGATAAAACATTCGCAACTTAGGGAATGCATTGTGTTGCATCACCACTAAGAGGAATGCAATATGCTAAGATAGATCACACTCTTGAAGGAAATTACTCCCAATGTCACCACAAAGAGAAAAACACATTATATGAAATAAGAAAATCACTTCAAGGAACATGAAAAAAAATTATGCAAATGAAATCATGCCAAAATAATGCCAATGTATGCCCCCACTTTAAATAAATTTCTAACACCATGCTGTGAGAAGTTAATTTAAAATAGACAAACAAGAAAAGGAAAAGAGGGTTGCCCCCCAGAAACTCATAAGAGATCTTTGGATTCAGTTTTAGTATTTGTCTTTGTTGCAATGATATTAGAGAGCTCAAAAATATCAACATTCCCCAAATACACTTAGAAGTTGAAGAATGACATAAAGAGAGTGAAAAAAAAGGAAAACCTTTTGGGTCAACATGGAAGAGACATAGGGTGTCTCAACACCTTGTATCAACCCCAAAAGAAAAAAAACAAGACAAACATGAAAAGAGAAAAGAAAAGATAAGGAAAATATTTTGGGTTAACATGGAAGAGACATAAGTTGTCTCAATGCCTTGTGTCATCCCCAAAGGAAAACACAAGACAAACATGAAAAGAGAAAATAAAATATAAAGAAAAATATTTTGGGTCAACAAGGAAAAGACATAAGGTGTCTCGATGCCTTGCATCATCCCCAAAAGGAAAACAAAAGATAAAAGTGAAATTAAAAATGGAAAAAAGGTTATGACATACAGAAGAATGAAAGTAAAAATAGAGGAATGAACATAGCGAAGGAAGAATCAAACAAAATATCATGGAGGTTAATGATAGACATATGCAATCACACAAAAGAAATAAAAAAGACTAGCAGAGGACATGCAGATCAACCATCCAATAGGTCATCTGCTCCCAATCTTGTTTGGTATATGCAGAATGCAGATCACCAACGAGAGGGATCACCTTAAGTGTTGTACTAGGACAATCACCAAGTTCAACATGTGGTGCATCACTTCATTTAGGATGATCATCACAATTATTATCCTCTAATCTCATAGAAGAATAAAATAAAAAAATCAATTCATTATGCACTTGTTCATCAATTTTAGCTATTTCTTTACTGACATCCAAATTAACCACAAGTGGAGGAAGATTGATAATAGCCATAGAAGGTGTTGGTCCTTGTTGCGTTGGAGGCATAGGATAATTTTTTTCATGTAAGAGAGGAGGGTCATCATTTATTTCTTCTGTCAAATTTGTATTGTGATTTTCAATGTTTTTTTCTTCATTCATCTTTCGAGCAATAGAAATATGTCTACACCTATGCTCTCGAGCATTTTTGTTAGTTGTATTATGGTTTTCAAGCTGTATTTGGGTAGGAGTGGGTTTTTCAAACATAGGTTTCATTTCTTCTTGTGAGGGAAGAATGAAAGAAGTCATGGAAGGTTGTTCAACCACTTTCTCTTTAGCGTTATAAATTTTCTTAGGAGGTGGATTAGGACTTGTTTGGTTTTCTCTTGGTCTTCTGTATGAAATAGGAAGGGATTTTTAATGGTTGGGTCTTGGTTTGATGGAAGTTTTTTAAGCTCACTATTGTTTTCTTGAAGAGGTGGAGGTTCAACTATGGGTGGAGGAAAATTTTCAAGGGATAACTTGGCTATGCATTTTTCTTTGAAATTTTGGTAAGATAGGAAAATGAAGTCCTCATGGGGTCTTATAGGTTCCATGGGATTGGGCTAGAAATAGTCTAAGGAGAAATTTCGACAAGAAGATGGATGGATAAAGCCACTATGATTCACAGTGAGTATTTCATTGTTGATTGGAAACATTAAACACTTATGGACAACAGAAGGGACCAACTTCATGTAGTGAATCCATTTGTAGCCTAACTTCACACGAAATTTTTTGAATTAGAGATGATAGATAATGATACATTTTTTTTTAGGTCCTAATCTCAAAGGGAGTTTGATCAAGCCTATTGTAGCATGAGAAAAACCATCATGCATTTTAATCCATGCTTTAGGTTTTCCATATCTATCTTGAGTAAATTCATACACATATAAGAGTTCTTATGTGATAACATTCTCTCCACAGATGAGATCAATTAGAATCCTAGGAATGGGCTTGTTATTGATTCTATCAGCTATGTAAAGAGGACCATCAGGTGCATGTTCGATTATTTCTTTCGAAGAGAAAGTAATATGAGTAGGAATTATAGTTTGTGGTTTACAAGGATCATTGTCAATAAATCCTATCATTGTACTAATAGGACTTTAGTCATCAGTATCCATAGGATTTTATTCATTATTATCCATAGGATTTTTTTTATTATTGCTCATGTTATCATCATCTATGTCAATGTTCATCACATTGGGCTTAGTTTCACTAGCCTTAACAAATGAAATATTGTGGTTAGGAATGGGATTGGTAGGGATTTGCAATTTTTGATTGGGAGGAGATAAAAACTTATTACCTTTGTTATTCACACCTCCAATTTGAATATGATTGGAATCAATGAGTTCATGCACAATATGTTTAATAAACTTGCATTGTTTTGTATCATTCCCATTGTGTTGGTGATAAGTACAATAAGCATTGTGTCTAAAAAATAGAGGCAATCATTTGCTAGGGTCAAGAGGTTGAATGGGAGGTAAGGTAAGCATATTGTTATTTAATAACTCAGGCATTGTGTCTAAATATTATAGGTAATGGTTTTCTAGGGTCAAGAGGTTGAATGAGAGGTAAGGTAAGCATATTCTTATTTGATAATGAAGATTTCAAACAAGTGGAAAGAGAAGAGCACTTAGAGGTTGAAGACCTTGAAGACATAAAGAAAAAAAATGTAGAGGAAGATTGAATGGAAAAGGAAGAAGAAGATGGAGAGTTGGTATCTAAATCAGATAAAGAATAGGGCAAGGATGGATTGGATTTGCAGATACAAATTTGGCTACCAACGTAT
Source organism: Sequoiadendron giganteum (assembly GCA_007115665.2). Classification (NCBI taxonomy): domain Eukaryota; kingdom Viridiplantae; phylum Streptophyta; class Pinopsida; order Cupressales; family Cupressaceae; genus Sequoiadendron; species Sequoiadendron giganteum. Next base: position 583,888,520 of record CM021105.1, read on the forward strand.
GAGAATGCAATGCATACTTCATTGTTTCATAAGGAGGTTAATGGTATTTTAAATTTTATTAAAATAGAAGTTTATGCTTGTGATGAGGTAGAAGATATAGAGACATTATGGTTGATAGAACAAAAGGAAAATCAAGGTACAAATTTTGTGGATGACTTTGAGCATGTACAAGATGACAAGATGAAAAGAAAACACATTCTTCTTGTTGTGTTTATAATTTCAAGGAGGAATAAACCATGGGTCAAGATGAAGATACATTTCAAGGAACCAGATTTATACCCCTCACAATGTTTTGTGATTGTAGGTGATCGTGAAGATACTTTTCTTTTCTTGGTCCTTTACTCTTTGTTACCTCAAGAGACTTGAGTTTTTTCTCCAAGGGGAGAATGGTGCAGGAGCACCATGTTGCATTCAAGCCTCCATGAGGCCTATTTGTAAATAAGTATTTAAGAGTGCTTAGGGGTAATTCAATAAGGTCTTTCAAGACCATTTTAATGTGTTTAAATCATTTTATAGGTATTTTCATAGGTTTTGTGGTCATTGGTGTCATTTTGTCAAAATTGGCCATATTTGCAAAAAAGTGTAAAAAGTTGTAAAATTTCTTGTAAATGAATGTGAATAATCAATTTCATGACGAAAGAATATGTAAGGTAATATAATACCATATTTGATGTATTTTGGGTCTTATAGGGGTTAATGAATCAAAAAGTGAAAATATCTTGTAAAGTTGCTAAAATGAAAAATTGTTAAAAAAGGAAAAATGGAAGTTTAAGAGTCGTGGTAGGTGTGAAGGTAGTTTTTTCATTTTATTGGAGTTGGTTATGATTGTGAAGGAATAAATAAGCCCCTTTTTATTCTATGCAAGAGAGGAGGAAGTGCATTTTAAGTTATGTTATTGAATATCACAAGAGAACCTCCATTTTTCTATATTTTTCTCAGAAATTTGTAGTTGTAGATCTATTTGTACGGTTTCATACTTCAACATTTTCAAGGGGAAGTGATTGGAATAGTTGATACTATGTTTCTAATTTATTTTTCAATTTATTTCACTCTTTTTCATGGATATTTGACTGAGGTATGGAAAGTTTGGTGGAAACAGGTTGAAACCCTCTTAGGGTAAACAATGAGTCATTAAAATTGCATAACTCTTTTTATATCTAGTGGATCCTCCTAAAAATTGGTGTACATGCATATTAGAATACGTTATAAATGGTTACAAACATTTAGAGGCTAAGGATGATATTTTTATTGGCTTTCTAATAATCCTCGGTCTGGAATTGATGCTACAAACTGGTAAAATTAATAATTCAGTGACTTTTGTGGAGTTTTGATCATGGAATATGAATCCCCCATGAGTTTTATTGTTCTAAAAGGTTTTTAGGTTGAATTTGAGTCATTTACCTAAATTTGGTTTGGATTATTGTTAGATTGGAGGCCATTGTTTCATGACTATCCTATTGGGCAGAGTTGTCACAATCATGTTTGAGGTCAAAAGTGTAGGTTCAATATGAGAGCTCGTTAAAATAAAATGAACAGAGGTTGGGTGAAGGGTCTCAATGGTTGAAAAGACCCTTTTACACTTGTTTGTATTATTATAAAGGAGTTATGGACTTAGAAAATTAAATTTGTCTATAGTTGGGGTGTAAAGGCCTAGTTATTGAATTAGGATAGTCTACCTTTTGGAGAGTTCTCATGTTTGAGTTGTCAAAGTTGGTGTTGGGATTTGAGATAGTTTTTTTTAATGTTGTTTAATTTGTTTTGAGGAATCAAAAGAATATTGTATCCATTTTCTCATTTTGGAGTCTTGAATCAAGAAATTTGTGAAGAAAGTTTCCTTGAAGGATGGGGGAATGAGGTGAAACCCATTGTTGTGAAATATGTCCCCAAGAGTTTAGGTTGTGAATCCTCTGTATTGCATTAGATAAGAATATTATTATTTAATAACCAAATCATGATATTGTGAAGGGTGTCAGGTAAAGGTTTGAATTGTCTTTGTGGATCCCCAAATATATAAGGATTACTCTTTTTGATAGTAGCTACTTGTGTATCAACTTGTTGCATGGGTTGGGAGGTACGGTTTTCTTGAAGGAAACTTTTATTTTTTCTTCAAAAAGGCTAGTAGGTGTTTTGGTTTCATTATTCAAACTTTTCAAGATAGGAAAAATTGGTTTTTAGTTCATTACTACCTATAGAATTTTGATAATCACGAGGGGCAGTGCATAGGTGTATGGAGGAAGGGAATTTCATCATTGTAAGTTTGTCTCATATTTTTCTTTCTAAATTTTCTATGGACATATTTTGGAGGTGAGAATCAAGAGCCTTCACATTGATTTGGGAATAAAGCGATTAGTAGTGTGGAATAAATTTGGTGACTTTTTCACCCTCATTTTTCTTACATCTCATCAAATCAGCTAATATGATCATTTCAAGAACCATATGCACTTAGAAATGGTTAATAAAGGATTCAACAATATTCTTGAATGAGCGAATTAAGTTATTCAGTAATGCAGAAAACTAATCCAAGGCAATGTCTTTCAAGGATCAGGGAAAGAGCTTAGCCAAAAGTTTATCCTCTAGGATAAAGTCACTACATAAAGCAATAAAGGTATTTACCTGATTAGCAAGATCTCCCTTTCCTCCATATCTCTCAAATCTAGGGATCTCTATACCTTGTGGCATCAAAGTTCTCAATATCTCCAAGGATAATGGGTTGTTTTTGATATAGTATGAAGGTGGGCCATTTTTATTTTTATTTATGGTGGAAACTTGACATTGAATGGATGAAGGGATTTGTACGAGGTGGTTAATGATGGGGTCATTTATTGTGGTTTGTGATAGAAGTGAATATGGTTGTGGTGTGTATTTGTTGGAAGAAAAAGTGAATGGATTGCTTATGGGAGGAGGTATGAGATTAGAGGCCACATAGGTATAAGGGACACTAGTGGAAATGTGTGAGGGAGGAAGGATATTGCTAAATGGTTGCATTTTTGTGGTGAATTGAGGAGCTGTATAGGTGGGAATGGATGTTATGGTTGAAGGGGGATGATTTTGATTTCCTCCTTGGGTTTGCACATTGTTTGAAGCTTGAGCACCATTAGTGGTGGAAGGAAGATGTTTTCCAAAGATGTGAGCTATATTATGCACAACTTCTAGTCCTTCATCACTTTCGATCATGTGGTGAAGACTATCTGTGGTAGGTATAATAATGTTGCAAATCTTTCCGGTACTCACACTATCTTGTAAATGGGTTAGGTCTTCATGCATTTTCATTAGATATTCTTGAGGAATATCGTCAATCACTATTTGAACACTTTGCATAACACTTGCGGGTAAGGTAGGCATGGAAAAATAGGTATCAAAGGTATGGTCTATACCTAGTGAACTAATACCAACACTAGGAGTAAGAGAGCTTGATAACACAAGATCCACAACGATTGTTTTATTGCAGGATGTCATGAGTCTCATAGTTCATCTAACCACAATATTAGTAGTAGAAAAACAAGTAGTACAACTCATACATAGGATAAACCAAGGAAAGTTCAATGAAAACAATATCCTAGGTTTGCAAGTACACATGAAGTAAAATAAATTTGAATAACAAAAATTATATAAACTATAACAAAAACCTAAAGTAGCCAACAAAAGCACATAAAAGCAATTTGAAACCCTAAAAACTATAAAATTAAAGTCAATAGGGACTAAGACACCTGTAAGGGTGTCTTGGTCCTACTGATGAAATTTTGAAGTTCTAGGGACTAAAATAAACAACAAACAATAGAGATAGGATTATAAGCCAAAAACCTTGAGAGGGGTCAAGACGCCAGGAAGGATCTTTTAGTCCTAGAAGAGGTTTTGTTTAGATAAAAAATAAATTATGAGTTTTCTACAATGTTTACAGGTTTCCTTTTTTGGGATCTAATTTTTTGAAACAAAAAACTGTGCAAATAGATGTAAGGAAATGTAACTAATAACAAGTAATTGAGTGCAAAGTTGGATGCACTTTTTTCAATTTTTAATGCGATAACAATATTTCTAAATGCAATTGGAATGATTAAAAATGCGATTTTTAGTTTTTTAATGAAATGAAATGATGCAAGAAAGTAAAATTGCAACCTATATGCACTTTCACTAATGAAAATATGAGAGACCCTATATGCAATTTCACTAATGCAATATGCAAGAAACCCTAGATGCACTATCACTAATGCAAGATGGAATGAATTAAATCTAGATCTAAGAATTTTATGGACTCCAAATCAAAAAATAAATGCTCAACAAGGTCCGATTCACCAAAATGAACCATAGGTAAAATAGGGGGATGCAGTTCCCCTATTCTCTCCAGGTCATTCAATAATGTCCTAAGAGACCTAATTAGATTGAATATCAACCTCACTAGGTGAGTCAATTCTTAATTAGGAGGACCTACGAAGGGGGTTCTTTAAGCTTTTATGGGTTCACCACCAAGAAAATGCTTGGAAATTACAAATAAGAATTCAACCTACAAAACCTAGTTATTCAATCTAAATGAGGGATGAAAATGATAAAATTATGCAACAACAAGATAGGATGTGTGTACCTAGGAATTTTGGAGATGTGACGAGGATTCCAAAAATGCAAAGAAGTTGTCCAAATATGGTAGGCATGAAAAATGTGCCCTTACTATTGTCCTAGTCCCACTGTTTTTTTTCGGGGGATATGTGGAATATTTGGATCTCGAAATAGAATCTCAAAGAATCTTTGAAAATATCCCTGGGAGAACTAAGATGCCCTAGGTGGTGTATTAGTCTCGTTTTGGATTTCTAAAAACTCTGAATGTGATCTTGAGCACCAAATTCTGCACTCACTTCCTCTTAGATTTTAGGTTCTAAGACTTTTGGATTTGACCTATAGGTGAGTTTCGATGAAGATGACAACTTTGTAATGCAAATTTGCAACTTTTTAATCATGCACTCCAAATGATTTTCAAGTCTTCAGCCTAAATCTTCAATCACAAGCATGCAAGAGGGGAAAAAAATTGTTGATTGTTAGTAAATGGGGGTTTACCTTAGTCAAACCCCTCGTTGGTAATTAAACCTTGAAATGAAATGAAATAAAGGAGGGAAATGATGAATGAACAACATGCAATAGGAAAACTCAAAAAACCCTTGTTGTAAATTTTGTAACCTTGTGTTAAATGGATAGCTTGAATGTAGACCTTGAATAAAAGGAATGCTTTGATAAATCTTCCTTGAATTTATTGCTTGAACCAAAACCCTATATCAAAAATGTTGTCACAAAAACACACATGATGCAAGAGTAGCTTTTGATGTGATCCTTGAATCTTGATGACGACTCCAAATGCTTGATGAATTTTTCTTGAATGTATAAACTTGCCTTATGAATGAATACTTGAATGTTTGTTAGATTAGAGATGAGGTACGACATGAAAAATGAGTGGAGGAACCATGTATTTATACTTGGGTAAAAGCACAAAGCTATGTCACACATTCAACCAACTTATCAACACAAGTGAATTTAAGTATTTCTAACTAAAAATCAATTTTGGTCAAATATATGATCTAGTAAGGTTCATTCTAGCTAAGTTAGATACTTCCACAACTTTTTCAACTAAAATTGTTGGCTAAAAATATATGGAGCACCAATTTGCGTCAAATTCATGAATTTTTTTTTGAAAAACTTGAAGTTTTAATAACTCCTACTAATGTAAATAACATTTTTTTAAAAATATAAAAATACCATTTTGTAGATCCATAAGTTTAGTTTTCAAAAATATATTTATTTTAATAGTTTAATTATTATTTATATTTTTTATTTATTTATAGTAAAAGTAGGTTATCAACACAAAATATTAGGTTGATTACCATGCCAAGGAAAAATACTAAAACTTATAAAGAAAATTGAAAAATATATGATGCACTAGATAAAAGAATCTATTTAAAGATGGCATAATTTTTTTTCCATTTTAGATAAATATTTAATATCAAAGTAGATGTTTGATTGAAAAACATTTTTTTTTTAATATTTATTTAAATATATATATAATTGGAAAAAAATATATTCATGCACTAAAGTTTCAAGTTATAAATACATGCAAAAAATTTAAACGAAAAACATAAAATTTACAATAAAATTTTTGACATCCCATACAACTTTATTTTTCAGCATTTTATCAACAACTAAATTATAGTGTTAATTTATTAAAAAATAGTTTAAAATAATTTTTATTTAAAAAAAATAACAAACATAAAATATACTAAAAAATACATATTTTACTAGTTTACATCATTTCAAAATTCAAAAGATATATGCCACTTTTTAGTGATTCAAGTTTAAAAGTCGGATCAACGTTGGCTATTTCCTTTATAAAGTGTGACACAAATTTGTGATTTTACCCACCTATCTATGCTTAATATCTCGAAATTACATCACTCCAAGCTTACATAGGAAAATAATAATGAAAGGATGCTAAATCCCACCATAATTTGAAATTAATTCCCAAAAATAAGCTAAAGAGGACTAAGATGCCCTTGGTGGTGTCTTAGTATAGAGGCTCAAATATTGGGGCACATACTCTAAAAAGGGACCTCTTCAGGTGTATTCAAAATCAAGGTCCTAAGACCTTTAGGGGACTAAGATTCCATAGGTGGTGTTTTAGTCCCGACCCAAAAATTAGGGACATGCTGACAGAATCATTAAATGATCATTTTCCCTTTGATGATTGTTAGGATTAGCGGGAAAAAGATGTAGTTTATTAGGCTTTTCGATGCAAAATAGAACCAATTAAGACATAAAGAAGGATAAATAAAGCAAGGTGGCCCAAAAAAGTGTGAAAATGCAAGGGTATACATTTTCCTACACTACATCAATATACACATTATAATTCGAAAGCATGGATCAAAACACATAATGGTTTCTGGTCATGTCCCCGATTTTGTAACACTAAGAGATTAAACGTTAGAATACAAATAAATAAAATTACTAGTAAAATACATATTAAAATGTAATTACTATAATAATTTTATAATTATAAATACCAAATATAATATTATAAATATTAAAATATATAAAATTTATATTTAAAATCATTAACCAATTATTGTTATGATTATAATTGTCTCTGATAATATTATAATCATTAATATACTGGGCATTAAAGTATATAAAATTAATATAAATTAATTAAATCAATTTATTAAGTAAAGCATACAATATATATATTATCATAAGCATTAATAACCGTAAAACAATTACAAATCAAAGACGATTAAATAGTGAACTCTTGAGATGGTGAGAAGCCACAACTGTCCTGGGAACCAACGGAACTCCCTTCCAGGGTCGTGGGTATTTAAAAGGAACTATATGATCTCCCAAAGGGAGGAAGGTGAAATATAATATATCAGGGCTAAGAATGTCTTCTAGCTCTACAAGGTCAATGAGGGGAAGTCGACTAAACTCATCGAAATTCTTCCTTCCCAATTCTATGAGTTACTCTTCAATGAATAGCAACGCATATACTTATGCAACTATCATCTCTGAGGAATAGTGTGGGATTGAGTCCAGTAAGAGGAGGTTGTTTAGGCCCTATCATCTATTGCCCCGACTAAGGAAGCATCAAATAGGAAGGATGAACGCGTAGCTAGAAACAACGAACTTATTTAAGGGAAATTGGTGATAGTGTAAGGAGAATATCAAGGACATTAGCATTCATATGCAACGACCAGGAAATGAACCGTAGTTGACACCCGATCAAGACCATGGGCAGTGGTGAGATCCCATACACATAGCCTGAGAAGTGTTGACGCCATCGCTCAAAAATTAAGTAATAATTAATAAATGATCAATAATGCATCGATCTGTTATTGAAGGGTGTTCTTGGAAACAAGAATCCCTTGGGGAGAGACACATCTTTTCGTTGAGTGATGGAGGTATAGAATAAAGGAATAAATGAAGTACAAAGGATTTTGGAGGTAGAAGTATCAATAAATAATCAAGTCATAAATGTCCCAAAAAGGGACATTACATTTTTCTTCTCCTACAATTGGATCGATAGATCTCCCTTTGAAATTTGGACCGAAAAAAATAAATGTCTCATTCACCATCATCCCACAATCAAACCAATTCCATGTGAAGTTAGGCTATCCATGACTTTGCTCCATGAATGTCCCTTCAATTGTGCATAAATGTTTAAATTTTCCATTTGGCAATGATATCTTTACTATGCATCATAGTGGCTTTAATCCCACATCTTCCTAAGAAATTTTTTCATTAGATTTCTTTTTTCTTGAGCCTATGGAACCAATGAAACCTCGTGAAGACTTCTTTTTAAAATCATATCAAAAGTTCAAGGCCAAGCACATAGTAGAATTATACCTTCAAAACATGCCACAACCTATGACTAAACCACTCATCCTTGACAAAACAATGATTGAATTGAAATCCCTTCCAAACATACAAGAGAAACCTATAATAAAACCTCCTGTAATTTATTATAAGATACCTTGAGATAACCAAAGAAATCCTATTTTCCCTCCTAAAATTAAAAAAGTGTATAAATCTAGAGAGAAAGTGGTTGGACAACCTCCTATTGTTTCTTATGTTGCTCCAAAGGAAGATAAGAAACCTATGCTTGACAAACCCACTCTTAAACAAAAAAAAATTATAATAGATTGAAACAAAATTGAAATGCCATAGAGCACAAGCGCAAATTTCATGCTATTACTCATATGTTAGAAAACTAAAGAAGAAAAGAACGTCATAGAAAATCAAAATACGAACTTACCTGAAGCAATGTACGATGATTCTATACCCTCACTGCAATGTAAACAATAAAATTTCATGGACATTGTCATTCAACCTCCCATTGTGATTAATCTAGAGGATGACATTTATATTGCAAAGATAGATGAACAAGTGCATAATTAATTGAATACACTATTTTCCTCTTCTTTGAGCTTAACTGAAAAGTGTCCCAAAAAGAGTTTTGAAATTGGTGCTTCCCCTAGTTTGGAACTTGTCATTGTCCCTTTGGCTAGTTTTCCACCTTTTATTTATATAGACCAAGATTAGGATGTGGATGACCTACTCTAGGTTGACTCGCATGTGCCACACTAGTCTTCTACTTTTTTATGTTTCTTTATGTGATTGCATGTGTGTAATGTGATCCACCGTGATGTTTTGCTTCATGTATCTCTCTCTTTTTGTGCATTCTTCTATATGTACCTACATTGTTCTCTATGTCATAAGCATTTTTTATTTATTTTTCCTTTTGGCGATGACACAAGGTGTCGAGACATTTAGGTCTCTTCCATGTTGACCCAAAATATTTTCCTTTTATCTTTTTCAGTTGTCTTGTGTTTTTATTTTGGGGATGACGTAAGGAATCGAGACATTGAGGTATCTTCCATTTTGAACCAAAATATTTTCCTTTTATCTTTTTCATTTGTCTTGCGTTTTCCTTTTGGGGATGACACAAGGCTTTGAGATATTTAGGTCTCTTCCATGTTGACTCGAAAGTATTTTATTTGTTTTCACTCTCTTTGTGTCATTTTTCTAGTTGTATAAGTATTTGGGGAATGATGATAGTTTCGAGCTCTATAACAACATTGTAGTTGAAAGGTCGAAAATTATCATCCTATGTGTTTAGGGGATATGACAACACTTTTCTCCAAGTTTCATTCAAGGAAACCATAGAGATCTCAATATTAGGATAGAAATGATAGAAATATATCTATAGTAAGGTGTACTAGGGTGTGATTAAATATTAAAAGGGGGTTCACCACCAAGCTAGGGCTTTAAAATACTAGTAACATGCAAAACCTAATGATGAAACCTAATGAGATGAAAAACTCAAGTAAAAGATCTAGAAATGAATGCAACTCATAATAGTACACTATAAAAGTATAGAGGTGCACTTGGAGAGTTGAATGTGCTTGGAACAAGATCTAAAATCCTAAAATCATGTTGTTTGATCCCCACTGGGACTCATATGCTATTCTAGGCAATTTAGTCCTAGACTAGGGTTTTTTGTGCAAAAAATGGAATCTATCAATGACTAATCTGTATCTCTTGAAACTTGAAAATGGAAGTACTAGGAATAATATTCCAAAAGTGGTGATTTAGTCCCAATATTATGGTTTTTCTAAAATTATCGTATTCTCTGGTGATTTCTTTTAGCTTCCTTCTTGCCAAATCTCCAAGTTTCAGACCCTAAATTCTGGCTTCTAGGTGACTTTCCATGGCATTGCAAATAAGGGGACAACTCCAATAAATTTCTTCAATCTCGCAACCTAGTCTTCAAAGATCCTTCAAGCTTCAAAACACCTAGATCTGCAATCACCCATGTAGGGAGAGAGAAAACTTGTTGATTGTTAGGAAATAGGGGTTTTCCTTGGTCAAACCCTGTTTAGGTAATTAAACCTTATGATGAAACAATAAAATATGAACATAAAACATGAAATATGAAACATGAAAAATGATACCTTGCATGATATCTTGAGATGTAAATAAGCAATATACCATGAAGTGGCCATGAAGAATTTAGATCTTGATCTTGCATTTGATATGAAATAATACTTATCTTGGATCTTGAATGCTACGTTACAACACTAGCTCAACAACATGCTTGATTCTTGATGACTTTGACCTAATGATGGACCTTGAATTATTGCAACAAATGATGAACAAATCTACCCTTGAATACCTTATAAATTATCTTGTGATGTCTTGAATGCTCAAATATTTATAAATTAGGTTGATATCATGAATTCTTAGTGAAATAATGATTTGAAAGCTTTTTTATATAGTCATTTCATCTAACTTATCATTTATTAGATCCCAAATGTTGAATTTCATAAAATTTGAATTCAAAAATGTGATTTCCTACTCAAAACCTCAAAAAGGGGCCAAATGGGACTCATACACCACAAGTGGCATATAGGTCCCGTCTGGGTGGGACTCATATGTCCAAGGTGGTGTATGGGTCCCACTAGGCCTTTTTGGATAGAGGAGTTAGTGGGGAGTTGAGATATTAAGAAAATTTATTGATTATCTTGAGATCTCGATTGAAATAAGCCTTAACGTGAATAATAATGGATCTTAGGGGCCTATTAATGATGTTATGAAGGTCATAAATGCAAGAATCCCAAAACATAATGTGACGGTGTAAATAAATACACTTTACAAAACTAAATTAAGGAGAAATTAGGTCTATTTAGCTTAAAAGGGCCCTAAATATAATGTGAATGTGTAAAACACATTACAACACTAGATCAAGGTGACATTATGTTCATTTTAATGTTAATAATTCATAAATTGAGTGTGAAATTCTAGCATCTCCAAGAGTATACAATTTTCTACACTACAGTATCAAAGACATACTGACCCAAAATCCATCGATCCATTATGTGTTTTTTGGGGTAACCCTTCCCTCCTTGTTCATGGTGTAGCTTTATTTCAGAAACATATGACTTGGCATAGGGTTTTTTGAGGAAAGATCTCATGTCTTAGGATAAAACATTGGATACTTTAAATAAAATGGTCGCAATAATGGTGTTAGACACCACTTTAAAGTGGGGGCATACATCAATGACATCTTTCAATATATTTCATGGCATGATTTAATATTTTCTTGTGGCATGTCCTTTTCTTGGTAGTGTCATTGGCTTTGATATCCTCCAAGAGTGCGATATTTCTGAGCATACAATCTCCCTTAGTGGCATGATCTAAAGAGAGAGGCATCCCATAAGTGGCAATCTAATACTCTTTGACTTGTCCTCTCTTGGAGACATTAGACATGATGTCCCCTAAGAAGACCTTACACAAAAAAAAAAGAAAAATCCCCTTTAACAAAAATCTTATAGACATAAAACTCAAAATAATTCATAATCATTCAAAAGCATAACATTGTGTTGCCTTATCCAAGTTGTCAGGAGGACAACTTCAGTATGGCATGGGAGGCTAATATGACTCTCTCATTTGCCACCTTGTTGGGATAACTCACCTAGTGGATGGACTGAGGTTCCACTACCATAGAGTGAGCACACATAGTACAGATAAAAAAACTAGATTTGGTCCACATAGTGTTGGAGAGACTATCAAATCTTGATCCTTTTTCTCAGATTAACAACCTCATTCCACATTGTAAACAATTGTGCTTGATCCTTTATTTTTCTTTGCTTCTCTTGGCCTTTGATATGGTATGACTATGTAGCATTTTTATTGCTACATACTTAAGTTTCTTGAGTGTATAATTTGGTGTGAGTTTGTCATGGGGAAAAAATCTCACTAATTTAGGGACAAAATCTATTAATGGAAAAAAGTATCCCTTTTTCCTATATTTAGAAATAATTAGCGACAAATGAACCTGTAGTGTAGTAAAATGCATACCCTTGCATTTTTATACTTGTTTGGACCCACCTTGCTTTATTTATACTTCTTTATGTCTTAATTGGTCCTATTTTTCATCCACAAGCCTAATAAACTACATCTTTCTCTAGCTAATCCAGAGAATAATCAAAGGGAAAATGATGATTTAATGATTTTTTTTGTGTGTTCCTGATTTTTGGGTTGGGACTAAAATGCCACCTAGTGTGTCTTAGTCTCCCAAAGGTCTTGGGACCCTGATTTTGAATACACCTGAAAAGGTCCCTTTTTGGAGTCTATGCCCCAAGATTTGAGCCTTGGGACTAAGATTCCACCTAGGGTGTCTTAGTTTTCCTTGGCAATTTCATTTTTTGGCAAAATTTAGCCTCCTTTCATTAATTTTTTCCTATGTTAGCTTGGTGTGATGTAATTTCAAGATATTAAGCATAGATAAGTATAAATATAAGGTTCCTTCACTCATTTCAAATCAAGTCTTTTGTGAAATAATTCCTAACAAAAATTTGGATTCTACAAGAGAATTCAAGAACAATTCATCAAGTATCATGTCAAGTGTTTAGTGCATCCATTCATGTTGTTGAGCCAAGATTGTGGATGTAGCATTGAAGATCTATTTGCATTCATTATTCACATCATATCCAAGGATCCAAGATCTACATTCTTCATGTCCACTACATGGTAGATTGTAGATTTTCTTCACAAGACATCATCAAAGGTGATATAATTTACATATTTTGTATTTCATGCTTCATTTCATTTATTTCATCATTTGGTTGAATTACCTAAAAGGGGTTTGACAAAGGCAAACCCCCACTCACTAACAATCAACAAGATTTTCTCCTCTTGCATGTTTGTGATCACAAATTTAGGTTGAAGACTTGAAGATCATTTGAAGTGCAAAGTTTTCAAAGTGCAAAGTTGCATTGCAAAGTTTTCAAAGTGCAAAGTTGCATTGCAAAGTTTTCATCTTCACGAAAACTTACCTATAGGCTAGATTCAAAAGTTTCAAAACCTGACATCAGAGAAGAAGGAAGTGCAGATCTTAAATCTCAGGACCACATTCAAAGATTTCAAAAATCTAGAATAGGACTAATACACCACCTAGGGCATCTTAGTCCTCCCAAGGGTATTTTATAGAAAATCTTTCAAATCCGGTTCCAGCATCTGGAGACTCCACATCTACCCCGAAAAAAAGCAATGAGACAAAGACAATAGTAAGGGCATATTATTCCTCCATACAAATTTTTAACAACATTTTTATTTTCCAGAATCCTCATCACATCTCCAGACTTCCTAGGTACACATATCCTATCTTGGTGTTGCATAATTTCATCATTTGCATCCCTCATTTAGCTTGCATAACTAGGTTTTGAAGTTTGAATGCTTACTTGTCTTTTCCAAGAAGTTTCTTTGTGGTTAGCCCCTAAAAGCTGAAAGAACCCCCTTCCTAGGTCCTCCTAATTGAGAATTGACTCACATTTTGATGTTGATAGTCAATCCAATTAGAATTCATAGGAAATAATTGAAGGTTAGTTGGAAAATGAGTGATGTTCTATGTCTTAAACCCTAGAGCTCCCATTTTCAACTAATCATTTTGGTGAACTCAATGTCTTTGAGCATTCATTTTTCATTTGGATTCAATTAAAGTCCTAGATCTAGGTTGCATTATTTCTTGCATTGATTCTTGTATTAGTGAAATTTCATCTAAGCTATCTCATATTTAGTTAAATTGCATTAGGGTTTCTCATATTTACATTAATGAAAGTGTGGATAGGTTGCATTTTTGCTTTCTTTCATCCTCTCATCTCATTAAAAAACTAAAAATGACATTGTTCATGATCCTAATTGTATTTAAGAACATTCTTATTGCATTCAAAATTATAAAAAAATGTATTAAACTTTGCATCCAATTTCTTGTCATTAGTCACTTTTTCTTGCATTCATTGGCATAATTTTTTGTTTCTAAACATCAGGTCCTTGGATAAGCAACCTGGGAACATTGTAAACAACTTAGAATTTGTTGTTTTTTTCTTAAAAAAAGCTATACTAGGACAAAAATGCCTTTACTGGCATCTTAGTCCCTCTCTAGGATTTACCTCAATATCTTGTCTAAGTTGATTGAACTTTTTTCCAGTTCCAGGAAACTTCAAATTCCTTCAGTAGGACCAAGATTCCCTTACTATAATCTTAGTCCCTATTGAGTTGGGAGCTGCAATTTCTAGTGTTTATATTTTCTTTACAACATTTTTCTTTGTTGTCATTGGTTATCTGTTTCAGTGGGTTGAATTTTTTGTTACATGCACTTCACTAAATCTTGTTTAAAGTTCTTCATTTATTCCATTTCTCAATTCAAAATTTTCATTTACAACATTGCATCCTTCAAATCATTGCATATTATAATCAGAAAATTACCTTGTTTGAAATCTGAAAATTGCATTTTTACATTCCATTTTGGGACTTTACATTGCATTTTGAGTTTAGATAGATTACTATTCAAAAAAATTAGCATCTATTCTTTATAAATTTGTAAAAGAAAAATTTAGTCAATAAGCATGTTATTTATTCATTAAATGCATTACCTAGTTATGAGAGTCTCTTAGCGTAAGAGAGTGAAAATGGTGATGCTTTCCTTAAACCAAACCCCCTCTTGTCTCTCCTATTTGTGGGAATAATGTGATAGAATATTTTGCAAGCATAGACAATAATGATAATAATAAAATTGTTCTTCTCCCGATAACTCTCCTTTTAGAGACAAAGGTATCCTAGTGAAAAAAGTTACAATCATTGAGAATCACGAAGGTATTTCTTGTTCTTCTCCTCATCCCCCTTGGGAATATATTATAGCACAAGAGAAAGAGATCATAGAAACATTCCTAAACATCACCTTACCTAGCCTCCATTCATCCCTTGCTTGTCACAATATCCTAGTAAAAGAGGATGAAAACATAGATAAACATGAAAATAAAATATATTCCTCTCCTAGTTGTGAAGACAATACTATTATTGTGAAACATATAAAAATGGTGTCCTCTCTCTTGATCATTGAGGGTTTCAAACCTAAAAGGAAAGAGGCTATTTTCTCTATTTCACTCAAGAAAAACCCTTCAGATTCCAATGTAAAGGTGATTGAAATTTGGCAAAGGGTATGTTCTAGGGGATGGAATGATGTAAATGAGGGGTTAACTAGCAAGTGTAAACTTGGAAAGACAATGAAATGGATGATGAAATGCAAAAAAAACCTAATTTGATGCAATGATTCAAATAATAGCCTAGAAATGAAAGCAAATATCAATAGAAAATTGTGAAACTAGAGATGTGCACCTACGAAACTGAAGAGGGTAGAATGAAGGTTAGAAACCCTAGAAAACCCACTATTGAAGCCAACTAGGACTCATTCGCCAAGTTGGATGAATCAGACCAGTGTCGAGAAAATTGCGTCGAAACAAGTTTAAGATAAAAGGGTACTCAGATCTACAAAAACCTCTAACAAACAACAGTAGTGGGACTCATTCACCAATAGTGGAGAATTAGTCCACTTTCAGATTTCTAGAAATTCAAAGTTGTATTATCTAGCCCTTAGTCTACTTTGACTTGCTTTTAAAACTTTTCCACTCTTTCTCTTTGATAAATATACAACCTATACCTGCAAGTCACATGCAAAGAGAGGGAAAAGTGGTTGTGGGGTTAGAGGATGGGGGTTTTCCTCGGTCAAACTCCTTGTTGGTAATTAAACTTTGAAATAGAAAGCAAATGAAAAGGAGATTGATGAATGAACAAAAGGTAATGTTGCAACTCATCAAAAACTTGCAATAAAGTGCTACAATTCTTCCTAAAATTTCCACAATGGATGTGGTTCTTGATTCTTTCTTGTAGGAGATAGATCTTGAATACAAAGTTTGCCTAGATCATGAAATCTACACAATAATTGTAATAATAATGACAAATATGTCGAATGTGATTTTTGACAAGATGATTGATATTGAAGAATTATTTTGAAAGATTGATAATCTACCCTTGGAAGCCTTGAATTCTCTTTCTAAAATGCTCTTGTGAACTCAATTTTCTATTAGGATGATTACTTGAATTCTTGGGGTGTTAGGATGAAAATGAGAGAAAGAACCTTGAATTTATACCAAATTGTGCAAAAATTCCAAAAATTACAACACTACAAGCTAGCGTTGGATCTCAGAGAATAAAGTCCTACCAAAGATTTAAATTTAATTTGATTTTTGAGTTAAGGGGGACTCATTCGCCACCTTGGGCGAATGGATCCCACCTAAGGGAACTCATTCACCCAGAATGACAAATGAGTCCCACCTTAGGAATTTGAGGTGGGTTTTCAAGGATTTGATATTTTAAATGCCATTTGTCGATATTATCATAAAAAAAAACCAAAATAAGGCTTGTGGATACAAAAAGGGGCCAATTAAAGCATAAGAGAGCCCAATTATTACTGAAAATCCTAGAGGAATGTGAAAGTGTGTTAGAACACTTTACAACATAGAAAATAAGGCAAGGCTAAGAGAAATTATTATGGAAATAAAGTTAATCATGCTTAAAAATCCTAGAAAAGTGTGAAAGTATATCACAACACTTTACAACACCTTTATAAGGCATCATTAAAGTACACTAGTTCACATGGGCCCAAGACCTAATGTAAAATTTTTATCCATATTACAACACTAAATCAAGGCGAAACTGAGCCAAAATCGACAAGAAGGAGCTAAACAACTATAAAAAAAGGCTAAGGACCCTTTTTTCGATGTTACATTTGTCCCCCACTTTAGCGAGAGGATGAACTTGCTTGAAACTTACACTAAAGTAGAAAAAAATGCATCAAGGGAGGGTTCCAATGTAATTATGCTAGTAAGATGAGATGACAATGATTAGAGGGGATGATCAAGCCCCCAGGATTAAGATCTCAAGAAAAACCAACACAAGTAGAAAGGAACACATATGAAAATGATATAAAGAACAATGATAAGGCCAGTCATACGATGCTAATTATGAGAAAGAGAAATGAAGGAGAAATCTAGAACAAGATCTGACCATTTATCTAATGTGATGTGGATTAGATCTAGGCTATTTGTATGAGAAAAAAAATTCAAACTCACTCTGTGGTGATGAAACTCATGACTATCCATTGGGTGAGAATTCAAAAAAGGGGTGAGAAACATACACTCATGGCCGATATGTACTCACATACACATGCAAGTGTCTATGGGGAAATTCATGCCACTGGTTGGGCTTCCTGCTCAAACCATACCAAAGTTATGCCTCTTGATAACTTTAATAAGGCACCAAACAAAAAGAAGTGATTTGGTTTTCAAGGTTCATGAGACAAGCAAAAATTTGTATGCTTGGATCCCATGAATAGACAAGATGGTTCCATAGGCATGCAAGTTGTGTTATGGAAGGTGGCCATAAATGCAACATAGGAAATATTCAAAGGAGTCTTTCTTAGTTCATGTGAGGTCTTTAACCTAGGGGACATTGTGTCTAATGTCTCCAAGAGAGGACCAATCAAAGAATACAAAATTCACAAGTTACGGGATGCACTGTGTCACATCAAGCCACTTAGAGGAATGCAATATGCTAAGAGATATCATGCTTATGAAGGACATTACACCCAATGTCATCTACAAAGTGAAAACTGCATTGTATGAAGAAAGAAGGCTACACTAAGAACTATGAAAATGAAAAATGCAAAAGAAATAATGCCAATGTATGCTTCCACTTTAAAGAAATTTCTAAACACCATGCTATGCGAAATTACTTTAAAGTAGGAAATAAAAAATGCTAACTAGAAGAAAGACATGAAAGCCAACTTGGAAAGCCTTATGCTAGTCATATGTTTCTAAGGTTGTGTCATGTGAGCAAAAAAGAAAAGAAAGAGGATTTTTCTCAAAAATGAAAACACAAAACACATAAGGGATCTATGGATTTGGCGTTAGTATGTTCTTTGCTGCAATGTTTTAAAAGAAGAGATCAAAACTATCATCATCCCCCAAATACACATAGAACTAGAAGAATGACACAAAGAGAACGAAAAACAAAGAAAAACCTTTTGGGTCAACATGGAAGAGACATAGGGTGTCGATGCCTTGCATTATCCCTAGAAGGAAAACACAAGAAAAGAAAGATAAAGATGAAGTGAAAAAGGAAAATAAAAGAAACCCTTTTGGGTCAACATGAAGGAGACATGAATGTATCAATTCCTTGCATCATCCCCAGAAGGAAAAAACAAGAAAAGAAAGATAAAGATGAAAAAGTGAAAGGGATTCATGACATATAGAAGAATGAAGGTACAAATAGAAGAATGTCAAAAAGAGAGAAAACAAAATGTTACGGGGGATCACATTACGCACATGGAATCACACAAAATAAAAATGACAAAGAAATAATGCAAAATATTAGTAAGGAAAATGCGAGTCAACCTATGAGCAAGTAATCTACCTCCCAATCATGTTTTGTGTATAGTGAAGGCAAGTGAAAAGCCAAAGGGACAAGAGAAAGCATCAAAATAGGAGAAGTTATGGGTTTAGAAGATTTTCCATTTAAGTTCATGGAAGAGGAAAATAATGTGTTCAGTTCCTTATGCACCTCTTCATCAGTTTTGGCATCCTCATCATCATCATATAAGTTAATCACATGAGGAGTTCAAAGGATAATATCCATAGAAGAGTTCAACTCTTGTTGTGGAGGATGCATAGAAATTTATTGCTACGACTAGGGAGGAAGAACATCATGTGTTGCTTCAATCAAGTTTGGCTCTTGATTTTCTTTTAACTCATCATGGAACTTGCAAGCCAGGACATGACATCTACGTCTATGCTCCCTAGTACCTCTGTTTTATTTATTTTTGTTCTCAATCTGTATAGGAGTGGGTTGATCAACCATATGTTAATTTTTTTGCCTAGGGGGAGGAGTGGAAGGAACCACAAGGGGTTGTCCAACCTCTTTCTCTTTGACTATGTAAACTTGTTTTAGTCTTTGACATGTGGTGAGGTTGGTTTCATTATTTCTTTGTCACTTGTAAGAGGTAGGTAAGGTTTCTATTTTCGGTTGGTCTTGGTTTTTTTTTGGTCTTGTTTATGTTCAAGCATGGTTTCATCAAGGATGGTAGGCTCAGAGGTGGATGGGGACATGTTTGAAAGAGATAATTCTGCTATCTTCTTTTCCTTTAACTTTTTGTAGGACAAGAAAAATAAGTCTTCTTGTGGCTTGATAGGTTCCATGGGCTCAAGCCAAAAGACATCTAGGGAAAATTTTCCTTTAGATGACAAGGGGTTAAAGCCACTATGGTGAATAGTAAATATCTCATTGTCAAAGAGAAAATTCAAGAATTTATGCACAACCAAACAGATGGATTTCACGGAGCATAGCCATGGGTGGCCAAGCTTCACATGAAATTGGTCTAGCTGTGGGATGATGGAGAATGTAACATCTAATGTTTTTGGTCCTATTTGTAATGTTATGGTGATCGATCCAACTGAAGGGAATTCAAAACCATTATGTGTCTTGATCCATTCTCTCGATTTGTCATAATCATCTTGATAGAGCTCATGTAAGAGTAAGAATTCCTTGGTGATCATGTTCTCTCCACAAGAGGGATCTATTAATATCCCATTAGTGAGCTTCTCATAGATATGGTTGGCTATGTAAAGAGGACCATCAGAAAAATGTTTAAGTATGTCTTTAGAGGAGCAAACAATATCAAGAGGACTCTTAGTTCGTCCCTTACGAGGGATGACGTATATCACCCCTATCATTTCATCAATAGGATTAACATTAATAGCATTATTTGGAACGTAATCAATGGGTTCCTCATCTATATCAACATTCATCACATCATTCTTAGGCGTGTAACTAGCTTTAAAAAATGAGAAATTATGTTTTGGCATGGGATTGGTAAAGATTTGTAAGTTTTGGTTTAGAGGGGAAACAAACTTATTTACTTGATCATTAGTACCTATGATGAATAGACAATCAGAATCAATGAGTTCTTGTACAAGATGTTTAAGAAACTTAAAATGTTCCATTTCATGTCCATATTGTCGATGAAAATGGAAATAATCATTTTCTTTAAAGTTCAAAGACAGGCTTATTAGGGTCAAGTTGTCTAACACGAGGTAAGGTAATCATTTGTTGGTTTAGGATTTGGGACATGGTATTATGAAGGCTATTGGGTAAGAAATTAAATTGTCTTTCTAGATCTCCATAACTAAAGGGCACTATAGGTTTGACAATAAAAACTTGGTTATGGACATTTTGAGTTTGTTGTTGAGGAGGGTTGAACTAAAGGAACCCTTTATTTGGTTTTCTAAAGGGTTGGGAAGTGTTGTGGTATACATTCTCAGATCCTTCAACTCGGCTAGAAGTGAACTTTGTATCGCAACTAGAAACCAAATTTTGGTAATCTCAGAGAGCAGTACACAAGTGCATGAAGGATGAAAATTTCATCATGGTCAACTTGTTTTGGATTTTTTTTTTGCAAGTTTTCTATAAACATATTTTGAAGATGTGAGTTGAGGATCTCAAAATCGACTTGGGAATAAAGTGATTGATAGTAGGACATAAAGTTAGTTATCTTTTCTTCCTATTTTTTCTTACATCTCATCAAGTCGACCAAGGCCAATTTAGGAGTCATCTTCACTTGGAAATGATTTATAAATTCATCAACAAGTTCATCAAATGAATGAATCGATTTATTCAGTAAAGAAGAGAACCACTCTAATGTAGTGTCTTTCAAGGTCCTAGGAAAGAGCTTTGCCAAAATTTTATCATGAAGGATAAAGTTACTACATAGGGTAGTGTATGAATTAAGATGGTTAGAAGGATCTCCCTTCCCTCCATATTTCTCAAATCTAGGAATCTCTACACCTTGTGGCATTGGTGTGCATAGTATCTCCAAGGATAATGGACTAATCTTCATGTAATGTGTGGGTGGACCATTTTGATTTTGATTGATGGTGGAAACTTGTTTTTGAAGGGATGACATGGTTTGTAAAAGTTGATCTCTGAGAGGGTCAGTGCTTGTATTATGAGATGGAAATGAAAGTGGTGATAGAGTGTATGTGTTTGTGGAACGAGTTCAAATGGAATGCTTATAGGTGGTAAGGTAGTAGGAGATATGAAATGTGATTCCACGTAGGAACTAGGGATGCTATCTAGAATACGCAGGGAAGGAGATACATTATTAACTTGTTGCATTGTTGTGACTTGAGGAAGGGTGTAAGGTAGGTATTGAGATTATTGTTGCGGGAGGAGGAATTTGAATTCCTCCTTGGCTATAAGTATTATTTACGGGAAAGGGGAAACTATTAGTTGAGGGAAGATGCTTGTTGAATATTTGCACTATGTTTCTCACAAGGTCAAGGCCACATTTAGTTTCCAGCTATAACAAATATTTCGGCACCTTAATAATTTCTTACACTTCTAGGGTTTTTCACCTAAAAGGAGAAAGATGGGCCAAAATACATAAGTTACGTTCAAAGATAACATGTTTTAAGGTGTGTGATTATTTCTAAATGAAATAGCCTATGTGGTGGAAATGGATGAAAGAAACTAAATGCTAATGTAAAACCTAGAAAATAGACTAAGTTTGCAAACACAATGTTGTATGTAAGCATAAACTAGAATGACCTAAAAATGCAAAATTTAACAAAATAGAAAACTATAAATAAAAGAGGAGTACTTCAAAATGTATTGCAGACTTGGGGGAACTCTGAAGTTTTGAAAATATTGATTTTTATACTTGGTGGGACACTTGTGCCAGGATGTGCGACCTAGTCCTTCTTCGAGGTGATTTCGAGAAACTAACCCAATACTTGTTTCAACCAAATGTGTATCCAGATCCACATAAATATTTGGAAAATAGGCACACTATGAATACATTGCCACAACTTGTGGGAATGTCCCTTTTTCTGTTTCAGAAGATTTGAAGGGGGAATCTGTAAACCTCAACTTGCACTTCTTCTCCTGGTAATTTCTCGAACCTGAAACTGCAAAAATCTGCCTATAGGTGTCTATTTGTGAACAATGTGACCTAGTTGACAAGGAGATCCCCTAACAAGTCTTCAGTTTGTCCTTGAATGATCTCAAAACTTGCAAAATACCTAGATCTGCAAATACACACAAAGAAGGAAGAAGAAAATTTTGGATGTTAGAATATATGGGTTTGCCTTGGTCAAACCCCTTTCTAGATACTCAAATCAAATAACAAAATAAGAAAATAAAGCATGAAATATGGAATAGTAGATTTAGTACCTTGCCATGGAGATAGATCTTGAGTTGTTGCAACCATTCAACCCTTGAATGCTTCAAAAAATGATATCTTGATGCCCTAGGATGCAAACCCTAGCTTTCTTGAGAAGAGAGGTGGATGAAGAGTGAATATTTGTGAATAATGAGTGTGTATAATTATAACTTAGGGTTTTGAGGCTTATTTATAGATAATGTACCTAAAAACATTTGTTATTTAATCCGCAAGGCCGACATGAAGGAGAAATGAACCAAAACCCTAACTTTTCCCACTCAGAACCTCATAAATGGCTTCAATAGGACTAGGTCGCCATCTTGGGTGACCTAGTCCACCTGGATAGGACTAATTCACCCAGATGGGCAACCTAGTCCTACAAGAGCCCTTTTTCTAGGTAGATTGTTCGAGAGTAGAGAAATCAACTTTATATGATGATTTTATTAGATATTTGATCAAATTAATGCTTAGGATGCACAATAAGGGGTCGTAGGGGCCTATAAATGATTATGTAAAGGGGTTATTTAGGTCCAAAATCCATAGGAAAGGGTCCAAATGAGTGATAAGTGTCAAATGCTACACTCTTTGGTGACATATTTAGCCCCCACTTTAGTGAGAGGATGAACTTTCTTCAAACTCACACTAAAGTAGCCAAGTGGAGATGGTGAAGGGGATCAAGCCCCTAGGATTGAAGATTCTAAGTCGAGAAAAAAGTGAAAATGGCCATGTTCAAGGGTGAATGATTTGAAGAAAAATGAGATACATGATCATGCAACGATAATAAATAGAGTGAATAGAAGAAGGAAAGGTGAAAAGATGCGCTCACTTTGGGGCCATAGCACATCAGGTTGTCTGTGGGGTGAGTTTTTCCAAAGAAGTGGTTTAGTGAGAATGTGTCGGCTTGCCACCATATAATGAGAAAGTCATGCCAGTGTATCAGCTTCCCATTATACTAACCATACCAAAGGTACCTCGCTTGATAACTTTGATAGGGCACCACAATGATTTTGTAAGTCTTTTTGAAAATTATATGAAGATTTTGTTGAAGGGGATTTTGCTTTGTTCATGTTAGGTATTCTTCCTAGGGAGAATTGTGCCTAATGTCTCCAAGAGAGGAAAATTCAAGGTGTTAGATCGTTATTCATGGGATGCCTTGTTTACATCAGGCCACTTCAGTTGATCGTACACTCTTGGAAGGCATAAAACCCAATGACACCCCCAAGAAGAGGACACATCACAAGGAAAGAAAAATCACACCGTGGAGTTTTGGTAAAGATTGTCTCTGAATGCCCCCACTTTAAAGCAGTTGCTAAGACCATCACTATGAGAAAGTGCTTTAAAGTAGCCAAGGATAGAGGGAAGGAGACATGAGAGGTAAATTGGAAATATCTATGTTAAGTCATATGTTTCTGAAGTAAGCTACATCATGAAAAGGGGGAGTATGCCACATGCGATTCGATCTTAAGACATGTCATCAATGTCCCAAGGTTTATTTTATAAGTTAATGGAAGGTTAACGATTAGTCAAGAGAGATGAAAACAAGTGAAATACGAGGACAAGGATACTCAACCCATTGTCCCAACTTAATGCAAGACAAAGGTGAGCTTGGAATGGATGATGGTATGTTTCAACTCACAAAGGATAAAAAACATGCAATAGTGAGTTTTCTATGACCCTACAACTATTAGAAGGCAACGAGAAAAAACTAATTTTATTTATATGGGTAAGGAAACAAGGTTTCAACAAATTTAGCCTTGATAGTATACAGTTTGTCACATATGTGAGGAATTTCATTGTAACGTGGTTGATGTGAAACATTAGTCTTCGGTGGGTGAAGGATTAGAGGATGATTTGGAGGTCCAATAGTAGATGGGGATCTAATGGAAACATGTGTTTGCATAACCTTGATGGGCTTGGGTTGGTGTATCTCTAAGAAAGAGAAATTGAGTATCATTATTTTACTATTACCGAATGAAGACATATGACTAGTATGGGAAAGGAATGCAACCATGTTGTTTTATTCCACCATGACACCTTTCCTAGTAGGAGAGTTTATAGGAGAATGAAAAATAGGATGTTTAGGACTTTCATTGTTGGGTTCTACACTATTGACTTCATCGTAACTAAGGGAAGGATCTATGGTTGAAGTGTCTTGTTCCATTATAATATATTCCTCACTAATAGGAGAGATATTAGGAGAGGAGGAAATTTGATTGTTGTGATTGTTGGTGGTTGCATTATTTTTCTCTAAGGTTTCATTCTCTTGTGCTATAGTATCTATCTTAAGAGGAGATATTTTTGGAAAGTGAAAAACAATAGGTTTATCACAGGGCATGATTAGATTTGGTAAAGTATCTTTATCGCTCATAGGATAGGCATTAGGAGAAGAATAACTAGGAATTAGATGGTTACCATTGATTGGACTGTTTTGTTCAAATAGACCCTTCCAAGTGTGAGGAATATTAGGAAGAAGAGAAATAATTCTATAACGCTCAATCATTGGAGTATTTGATAGCAACTTAGCCTTAGTTATTAAACCATTAACACAAATAGAGGAGGTGTTGGGAGAGGATGGAAGAATAGGTAAGGTAGTAATCATGATTTTAGCTTCATGTGTTAGAAGATCTTTGCAAGGGGGAGAAAGATGAAGACAAACAAAACCTTCATGATCTTCAATGATTGTGTCTCCTTTGCACAAGATACCTTCATCACCAATGGGAAAGATATCAGGAGAAGAAAAAAAATGGATATCATGATTATCAATGCTTACATCCTCTTGTGGGAAATATTTAGTGGATGAGCGAGGAGAGATGAAGTTGTCAAGTGCTTCAACTAACATGCCCAAGTCATCGCTACTAAAGGTTTTAAGAAGAGTGTGAGTGGGTGCTTGTGATGTTGCTAAATTTTTGTTTTCGTGTTGTAATGAATTTGATCTAAATAAACTAGGAACTAATGTTGAAAATGAAAAGTGTAAAATTATAATACTATCCATAAGTGCCATGAAATGAAATACAATAGAAGGGTATTTGTAGGATCATCATGGAAAAAATAGGCCCTTAAGTGGCAATAAAAATTCGGAAAATTAGAGTTAGGAAAATTGACGTAATAATTTGAATAAGTTATCTATATTATTTCGAAAATATTTAAGAATATAAGATGTAGAAAATTTAATGTAGTTTCTAAACTACTAAGTCTATTTAAAAATAAATAAAAATCCATTTGGCGAAAATTTGAAATTTCAATACAATAGTACTTAAATTTCAGGGGAAAAATAAGAAGTAGGTGTTTATCTGACCACCCTAACTAAAATAAAATGATAATATTTTTTTATAATATTTGAGATATAATTAGGGGACTCACATCTTGATGTGATGCATATTTTTTTGTAATTGTTTTCCAAGTAAATAATAATAAATGATATACAAGAAGGGAAAGAGGATTCCCCTTATTAGGCCCCTTAGGGTTTCTCACCTAGGAGCACTTGGTTTGGAAATGAGTGTTCTTTCACCTAATGATATGATTTTTGGGTGAGTTCATTCAAAGATATGGGTTTTGTTGTGTGATTATGTCTAAATGAAATAGCCTAAGTGTTGGAAATGGATAAAAGAATCTAAATGCCAATGTAAAACCTAGAAAATAGACTATGTTTGCAAACACAATGTTGTATCAAAGCATAAACTAGAATGGCCTAAAAATGTAAACTTTAACAAAATAGAAAGTTGTAAATAAAAGAGTATCTAGAAATTTGTATTAAAAACTTGGGGGAACTCTGAAATTCTAAAATTATTGTTTTTTATGCTTGGCGAGACACTTGTGCTAGTTGGGCGACATAGCCCTTTTTTGGGGTGATTTCGAGAAACTACCCCTAGGCTTGTTTCAGCGAAATGGGTATCCATATCCATAGAAATATTTGGAAAATAGGTGCACTGGGACTAGGTCACAACAACTTGTGGGAATTTCCCTTTTTCTTTTTCGAAAGATTCAAAGGGGGAATCTATAGACCTCAACCTGCACTTCTTCTCCTAGTAATTTCCCAAACCTGAAACTATAGAACTTGGCATGTAGGTGTCTTTTTTGTGAATAATTTTCCCTAGTTTACAAGGAGATCTCCTAACAAGTCTAGAATCCATCCTTGAATGATCTCTAAACCTTCAAAATACCTAGATCTATAAATACAAAAAAGGAAGGAAGAAGAAAAAGTTGGATGCTAGGATATACGGGTTTGCCTTGGTCAAACCCCTTTGTATATAATCAAATCAAATGATGAAATAAGACAAGAAAGAATGAAATATGGAATAGTAGATTTAGTACCTTGCCATGGAGATAGATCTTGAGTTGTTGCAACCATTCAACCCTTGAATGCTTTAGCAAAGGATATCTTGATGCCCTGGGATGCAAACCCTAGCTTGCTTGAGAAGAGAGGTGGATGATGAGAGAAGAGTTGTGAATAATGAGTGTGTCTAATGGTAAATTAGGTTTTTGAGGCTTATTTATAAGTAACACACCTAAAAACATTTGTTATTTGATCCTCAAGGCTGACATGAAGGAGAAATGAACCAAAACCCTAACGTTTCACAATCAAAACCCTGAAAATGGCTCCAATGGGACTAGGTCGCCACCTTGGGTGGCCTAGTCCACATGGCCAAGACTAATTCACCCAAATGGGTGAACTAGTCCTATAGGGGCCCTTTTGCCAAGTAGATTGTTTGAGAGTAGAGAAATCAGGTTTATATGATGAATTTATTAGATATGTGATCAAATTAAGCCTTGGGATGCATAATAAAGGGTCATATGGGACTATAAATGATGATGTAAAGGAGTTATTTAGGGCCATGATTAATAGGCAAGGGTCCAAATGAGTGAAAAGTGTCAAAGGATACACTTTTTGGTGACACACCAGCGTATGGTGAATGTTTTCAATTATAGGAATTGTAGTGGTTGAAATTTTTTCAAGGCTAATTTGATGTTGTAAGTTCACTAGGTCCTCATAAATGTGAATTATGCTTTGTTATAGAATGTTATCATTCTTTGGTTTAACTTGCATGCTATTGGAAGGAAAAGAGTTACATAGGGTGTTATCCATGCCTAGTGTACTAGTGTCAATACTAGGAGTGGAAGTTGTAGATAACCCAAGATCCACAATGATTGTGCTATCGTGGGATGAAATGAGTCTTGAACTTCATCTCAATATGGTATTACCAATAGGACACCAAAAACTCACGGAAAAGCTACTAAATGCAGGGTGGGTGCAAATGCAATGTAAACTAATAAGAATCAAATGCTTGTAACTGAAATTCTACAAAGTAAAATTGAAATGAAGAAGTAGCAAACAAAAACTCAAAAGATGAACTCCAAATGCCAAAAAATAAAATGCAAAATATGCAAAGAGACCGATTCGCCCAAGGCAGCGAATGAGTCCAAGTATGGATTTTTTTGAAAATTTTCAATTTTTTTGAATTGAATTCTATGATTTTTATGTTTTCTGATGCAAATATAAGATGCACATGTAGAATTTTATTGATTTTTTATGAGAATAAGCGAAATATTGCAAGCTAAATTAGATTTTCACTAATGCAAAATTGAAACCCTAGAATGTAAATTAACCAATTCAAAACCTAATGCAATATTAAAGCAAGATAAATCTAGGATGTAAATGCACTCCAAATTAGAATTATGATCCTCTAAATGCAGGTTCACCAATATGAAACCTAGAAAATGGTGTCCTCTCTCTTGAGCTTCTAGGGTTTAGAACCTAAAAGGAAAGAGGTTATTTTATCCATTTCACTCAAGAACAACCCTTGAGATTCCAATTCAAAGGTGATTGAAATACGGCAAAGGGTGTGTTCTAGGGGATGGAATGTTGTAAATGAGGGGTTCACCACCAAGTACAAACTAGGAAAGGAAATGAAATGAATGATGAAATAAAAATAACCCCTAATTTGATGCAATGCTTCAAAGAATAACCTAGAAATGCAATAAAACAACAACAAAAAATTGTGAAATTGGAGATGTCCACGTAGGAAACTGGAGAAGATAGAACAAAGTTCTAAAACCTAAGAAAACTCACTATTGAAGCCAATGTGACTCATTCACCGAGTTGGGTGAATCAGTCTAGTATCACAAAACTATGCCAAAACAGGTTTTGGGAAAAAGGGTACTCAAATCTAAAAAAACTTTTGAAGACAACAACAGTGGGACTCATTCACCAATAGTGGTGAATTAGTCCACTTCTAGATTTCTAAAAATTCAAAGTTGTATTTTGTAGCCCTTAGCTTGCTCTATTGCTCCCAATTTAAATCTAGATTTGAAACTGCTAAATTCAACTTGTAGATCTTCTCCAAGCTCCTCCATGGTTTGTTCACAATCTTGACCACTTTGACTTGCTTTGACAACTTGATGAAATTTTTTCCAATCTTAGTCATTGATAAATCTACAACCTAGACGTACAAAACATATGCAAAGAGGGAAAAATGGTTGTGGTGTTAGAGAATGGGGGTTTGCCGTGGTCAAACCCCTTGTTGGTAATTAAACCTTGAAATAGAAAGAAAATGAAAAGGAGATTGATGAATGAACAAAAGGTGATGTTACAACTCACCAGACCCTTGTAATAAAGTGCTATAATTCTTCTTGAAATGACCACAATGGATGTGGTTCTTGATTCTTTCTTGTAGGAGATAGATCTTGAATGCAAAGCTTGCTTGGATGAACTCTACACCACAATTGTAATTACAATGACAAACATTATGAATATGATCTTTGACATGATGATTGATCTTGAAGAATGATCTTGAAAGCTTGATAATCTATCCTTCGAAGCCTTGAATGCTCTTCCCCAAATGCTCTTGTGAACTCAATTTTATATTAGTATGAGTACTTGAATGCTTGTGGTGTTAGAATAAAAATCAGAGCAAGAACCTTGTATTTATACCCAGTTATGCAAGAATTCCCAAAATTACAACACTACAAGCTGACATTGGATCTTGGAGAATAAAATCTCAACAAAGATTTAAATTAATTTTTATTTTCTAGTTAAGGGAGACTCATTTTCCACCTTGGGTAAATAGGTTGCACCTAAGGGGACTTATTTGACTAGAATGGTGAATGAGCCCCACCTTAGGAATTTGAGGTGGGTTTTCAAGAATTTGATGTTTTAAATGCCATTTGTCAAGATTATCCTCAAAAATACACCAAAATAAGGCTTATATATGCAAAAAGGGTCCAATTAAAGCATAAGAGAGCCCACTTATTAACTTAAATCCTAGAGGAAAGTGAAAGTGTGTTACAAAAATTTACAACACACCAAAGAAGGGAAGGCTAAGAGAAATTACGATTGAAAAGTGTGAAAGTGTATCACAACACTTTACGACACCTTTACAAGACATCATTAAAGCGCACTAGTTCACACGGGCTCAAGACCTAATTTGAATGTGTTATCCACATTACAACAATAGATCAAGGCCAAACTGATCCAAAATCTGCAAGAATGAGATAAACAAGAACACAAAAGGCTAAGGACTCTTTTTTTGATGTTACAGATTGATGAAAATCTTATGTGTTTCTCTTCCCTAGAGAAAAAATCATTGAACAAGAAATTCCAACCATTGATAACTCCCTTGAATGTGATGCAGTCATTGTAGAAGAACCAACCTTTGAATATCATGAACATTTAGTTTTTAGTTCTCCTAAAAACTATCCCCCTTTGGAAGATATCATGTTCCAAGAAACTGAGAACAGTGACAATAGTAACTCCTTATATGAAGATGATGAAGTAACATTAGACTCCTTTTCACCTAGAGATCATGAAAATAAGGATAATTCTTCGAAGGTTATGCACATTAGATACCCCTTGGAGTATTCTCCTGAGCCTAAAATTTTCATGTATCCACCCTCTTAAAAATCATATGTTCAAAACAAACCTATCTATATCCTTGAACAACCTAAGAATAATTTTTCACAAAAATCGAGTTATAATACCATTGCTCATACATACAAAACTAGGAACAATCTGCCACCAATACAAACACCTTCAATATCCCTACCATTGCCTAATCCTATCTTGCCTAGTGCCCCTTGTTTGCCTTCACAAAGTGGAAAGGAGTATGATCTTGTTGAACAAATTAAGAACACCCCTGCAAAGATATCCCTTTGGGACTTGATTAAAAATTCACCTAACTATCACACTATGCTTCAAATTCCTTACCGAAAATTCCCATGCCTTCTAATACACAATTGAATGACATAGAAGACATGATTCAAGGAATAAATACTAATATTTTTTTCCACCAAACTGAGATCCTTGCTTTGAAAGTACAAAAAAAATATGATGCTTTCATGATTATAGCTCAATACAATATCATAGGGATAAAGTGAACCCTTTTTGACAATAGCTCAGGCTTAAATGTGTGTAGTTCAAAATTTTTGGATAATAAGCATGATGTTGATAAATCAAAAATTCAACCTAACTCTTTGTCTATTAAGGGATTTGACAATGTTAGAAAATAAGCACTCAGAGTGATCACTTTACCTATTATAGTTGGAAAAGTATACCTTACAAACCCCTATTCATGTTAATGCCTTTCATATAATCTTCTTTTGGGAAGGTCATGGATCCATGAGATGTATGTGGTTTATTCTACCCTTCATCATAAAATGAAGTATGCCTACAACAACAAAGTATATACATTGGACATTAATAATGAGCCTTGCAGTGCTTTGCAACTTGAGAAAAACAAGGAAAATCCTGTGAAAACATTGCCACCAACTACACAAGTATGTTGGAAACAAGATACACTAAGAGGGGGGCATCAATTAGTGTTATGCAAAAATTAACTTTATTAGCCTTTATCTTCAAAGCACTTGCAACATTCAACCAAAATGCATGAACAAGAAGAAACAAGTCACAACACCAAAACACAAGAATTTTTACATAGAAACCCTATTAGGGGAAAAACTAAGGTGGATGGCCAATCCGCAATATAATTTGAGTATAATCAAATGAAGTTTGTAATATGGGGAATAAACTTGTATTCAAACGCACTGCCTAGAGCTCACTACTCAAAGAAGGCACACTATCTCACAAAGAAAGCTAGATTAAAACCATTTGAGAGTTTGAACTGAGAAAATAGTATCTACATATGCTTGATTATAGTTTCGGTTAGGCTCAATATTCAATATTTTGTCCTTCAGATTGACTCTGCACTTCTAGTTTGTTTTTGCTCACACTCGCAACATAGATCGTTTATGCACAAGTGAAACTATGCATTATCACTCTTCTACTTTTCTCTTGTTTGCAATTCACATCCACACACTACATACACAATTCAAAATGATGTGAACGATCTCTTATATATCCACAATTAAGAATTAATCATCCATATGTTGACATCAATAGACCAAAACAATATTCACAATTGTCAGCTCAAATCATGAGTAAACCTTAATGCACATCCACAAAGGTCAGGAACAACTTAGCTAGGACCCAAACAAGCATGCACGAACACAAAAATACTTACATGATTTCTTCCCAAACATCTGTGACATGATACATTCACGAAGTTCGCTCCAATACTAATAAAATAGAGAATTAGCCAGCCAGATCTTCTAAATCGCACATGGATCAATACGAGGCACTAAGATTCACGGATAAAACTAAACATACATTGATTTACCTTCTCTCAGATATGCCACATAAAATATTTTTAAAAATTCTTCATGTGAATCAATGAACCCAAAACTGTCAGATGTTGTGTTCTTCCTTAACTGTTTGCAATCTGACTACCGATAGGATAAAATGATGATGCATAGATCCAATCACTGAATGGGGTTTCCATCAATGACAACACCAAATGATATTCATAGTGTCTCTTTCCAACAATCTCCCCCTTTGGCATTGATGGCAACACTTTTTTGAAAAATTACTAAGTGTCGGATTAGTACCAACGTTAATTACATTGCCAAAATTTCAAACACCAAACTCTTCTCTAAAATACAATTCTCCCCTTGAGATGATTATGAATTTTTCACTCTTCTCTCTCCCCCTTTGACATCAATGGAAAAGGCA
Source organism: Sequoiadendron giganteum (assembly GCA_007115665.2). Taxonomy (NCBI): domain Eukaryota; kingdom Viridiplantae; phylum Streptophyta; class Pinopsida; order Cupressales; family Cupressaceae; genus Sequoiadendron; species Sequoiadendron giganteum. The sequence continues at coordinate 583,921,216 of CM021105.1, forward strand.
AGAATCTGCATAACAAAAATTTAACAAAATTGTTATGAACAAATTGCTTATGTACAAATTGAAATTTCTGAAAAATATTTCTTCAGCAGAGCCAAATTCATGTCCCAAACTCTTTTGAGACTCTCCAAGATCGTTATGTTTCCACAAACTAGGGAGGATTGTGTCTTTGTAGATTCAAGGTTAGTAGGAACACCCACTCCCTTAGCATCTTCTCCTTCTTTCAATGCACTTGACATAATTTCTATCTTTGGGCCAATTAGACCTCTATGTTCACATACTTTGGCAAAAATCTTGTCATTTTCATTATTTAAGCTCTTTATTTTGTCAAAAAAAGATCACTTCAAATTTAATATTTCCAACACTACCAATTAAACGATCAAAAGTATCAAAAATAGTAGCTAATTGTTTTTCCAAATCCTTAACCTTCTTTTCATTGTCATCAATAAATTTTGAAAAAGACAAACATGAATTGTAAATATTCCCACCTTCGGATAGATCATTTTGGACATTTTCCACACAGGTGGCTAGAAAATTTGTATCCTTTGTTATCATTTCATTTAGCCCATTTAGTCTTTTAGCATCAAATTCCTTTTGCACTTTAATCATAGCTGATTTTTCAAGTGACTCAGAGTGAGTGCTTACTGAGTTGATGAGCCTCTTTAGTTCACCAGAGGAGGAACCAGTTGGATATTTCACATGAGTGGGCATTATATTTTCTAGGACTCCAGATGCAAGATTGAGAAGTTCACTATTCTTAATGTGGGACTTCAATAGTTCTTCTCTAGATTTTTTTTGGGTGAACGATGTTACTCTCATTTTCTTGAATTGGACTCAGGGTAGATAGGTTGACTGGACCTTCAATCAATTGAGGATCAAACTCTTCTTTCTATTCTACCAAAAATTTCTTCACTGCCTCTGCAGCATCTCTTGCTTCTACTAGAATTGCCTTTACATCAACTTTCTTCTCTTCAACCATTGTATCCTCAGTTGTAGGTTTTGACTTATCTTCAGATATCTCCACTTTCTAAACTGATACACTTTCTGGAAATTTAATTTCCATAGGTATTTTTGCATTGTCGACTTCAGGAGGGATCTAAATATCCTTAGCTACATCTTGTTTCTCTTCTTCTTCTTCTCCCAGACCAGATGAAACATCATGAGTTCCTTCAAGGACAACATCAATTTTTTTAATTAACAATTTTTTTTTCAGAATCTGTTTAGTTTCTTTAGCAAGTTCTTTGGTTTGGAAAATCATCAACTTATTCACTCTTGTGTTGCTTTTGAATTATTTCTTGGCTTTATTCATTATTGAATTCATTTCTTCCATAGATACCACTAAACATAATTCAGCAAGAATTCTTTCTCTCATCTACTCTTCTTTTGATCTAGCATTAACTCTCCTCATCTCCAAAATGTCGTATAAGCTTTTAGCTAAATTTGGCATTATTTCAATCGAAACTTTATTGAAAATATTCAAATGTTTTATTGTTGCCTCCTCAAGAATTCTCTTATCAGATTTACCAAAAGATTCATACCATTTGCAAAGTGGCTTGAGATTCCCATCCTTAACCAAATCTTTTTCAACTTCTTCCACTAACATACTTGGTTGGTCAATTTTTTCCTTTTTCTTTGCTTGATCATCTCCACAAGATGGTTTTCTTTTTGTAATTTTTGTTTCCCTGGTTCCTTGATACTTGATTTCTCTAGCTGCATCTAATTTTGTTTCTTCATCCTTAAAAACTACTATATACACTTGTTTACTTTTATCATTCTTCTTTTTTCCTTCCTTACCAGGTCCCTTAGAATGAATTTTCATATAGATTGGCTTTGTTGTAGGGGTGGATATGGATGCAAAGCTTTTAGTTGACCTAACTCGGGGAAATGGTGTTTCTGAACCAGCAGATTCAATTTTTACTGCCTCTTTTTCTATATGAGCTTCTTCTCTTTTTCTTCTAGCTTCTTTCAATTTTTTTGTCGGTATGCCCATACTTTCTGCTAAGACTTCCACCTCTTTTCTAATTCTTGTAACAATCACAGGTTTTCTGAGTTCATTTCTATACCTACATATTATTTTCAGCATAAGTGCCAAATATTTCTTCTAATTGATCTAGAGGCTTGCTCAATAAATGTTCTGCATACATTTCTAGAATGCACTCCTCAACTTCATATCCCATCGACATGATCCAAATTGTTCTGGGATCAACGGCTTCCATCATAAATTTATCAATATCTACCATAAAGCAAATTGTATGCTTATATTTCTCTACAATGGAAGTGGGAATCCTCTCTCTAGCCTACATCATACTCTGAAAACTTTTTAAATATCCCCAGATAGTGGCATTCTTTGTCCTAATGTCTACAAATCTATGAAAGAGATCTCTGATCTAAGAAGCTACCGGTTTGTCTTTTTTCCAATGAACCTTTCTCAATCTCGGAACCTCATCCATGAAGTAAAAGAATAAGCATAATAGCAAGTTACCATACTTAAAATATTTTTTCTTATCCTTCTTGATCTTCCCAATATTTTCCACCAGTTGACTTCTTAGCAATTCACAAAGATCATAGTTTGCATTTTCCTTTACCATTTGATAGGTAGCATAAATGGTTGCACCAGACACAGATTTGTCTCAACTGGAATGATAGATTTTGTACCCAATAACCATAGATGCAAATTAGAAATCTACATCAACAATGCCATCAATTGTCAATGATCTTCTGTCATACTTAGAACATGTTGCATCAGTGATGGTTTGATTCTTTCACTGATTTCAAAATCAGTAATCCACTAGAAGAATTTAGAACTGTTACAACACTGATAGCCTCCTTTGTGATTTTGAAGGGTATACTTAACCACATGAACTCATCATGGACTTGACTCAAGATGTAACAAATCCATTCACACTCTTCAAATATGAGAAATTTAACAATTTGTGTAAATTTATTTTCTTCTAGGGTTTTATATTCTGGCTTCACACAAAAATCTTCACCTATGATATGATTGTTATACAGATTTAGTAGCTATGAGCTTCTTATCTCTTCAATATTAGTGTGAATATAAGCCCTAATATCTTTTGTGTGTATCACACCATACGAAACAGATGAAAAAGATCCTAACAGGTTGGTCTCAACATACTTGTAGGGATGCCATTTAAATTTGGGACGGGGTTTGTCCTTAACTTCTACTACCAATGGAGTAGCCATATTCACCAATTCACAAGTTCACAGGGTTTTTCTGATAAATACCTTTCCGTCATATCGCAGTTTGTTTTCAGAAAGCTTCTTCGCACTTGAATTTCACCTCAACTTTCCAAGATTCACCTCAAAGCTCTTCAAACTTCTTTTCTTCAAAATGGAAAGTGACAAATGAAAGATAGAAATGACCTGTATCACTTGCATAGTTAACCCTTTTTCTTGTAATAAATTTTTGTAACCTAACTCATCCAATTACACTATTTTCATGCACTATGATAGATAAATCTTCTGTAAACCTCCAATACTGTGTACTACTTTCTCCAACGAGTTCAACAAAATTTGTAGAACATCTATGCACTTATTGAACTTATCCACATTCCGGTGTTGGTTACTGGTAGGGGGTTAAGATATTTTCTTGATAGCTCCCCCTAGGCCAAAGGTCTAAAACTAATTCCCAGATGAACTACCAGAAGCAGGTTCTAGTGCTGGTACATTTTCTTCATTGGAGGGACTCTTCTTCACTCATTTATTCTTCATTTTCTTCTTGACCACATCTGTAGTGACTTTTATTTTTCCCTTAACATCCTTCTACATGTTCCTTCTTTGATTTTTGGACCTCTTCTATTCCAATAGAATCTAGCAATGTGATCAAATGTGTTGCAATTGTAGCACACAACATTTTTCTATCTAGACCAGTTATTCCACTGATTTTCTCTTGATCTACATTGGTTAGCAATATGACCAAGTCTATTGCATGTATAGCATCTGACATTTCTATGAAATTTGTTCATCACATTTCTGCATTCATTTGACTTATGACCAAACTTATGACAATTAAAACACTAACCTCGGAATGATGGACCACTTTGATTCATCCTGCTTCTACATTGAGTAGCCATGTGTCCAAATTTATTGCAACTGAAACAATATCCATTAAAAATCTAAGCATTAGGTTTCCTTACCGGATACCTTCCATATTTGTTCATTTGATTTCTTTGCCTGAATCTCCTTTGTCCTGATCTGGAACTTTCTCCTTCTTCATATCCAAGACCTCGCTTGTCACCATTTGTCCTTTGAATGCTAACTAGTTCATCAAGCTTGGCTGAGCTAATTTTGAACTTCTCCTTGTACTCATTTTCAGTAGCAAGTTCATCTTTGAGATCATCAATCTTCTTTTCAAGTACTTCCTCATTGTTTTTAGATTGTTCCAATTCATTGTCCAATCGATTGCATACTTTAGATTTTTCTTTCAGAGACTGTGCTAGGTTCTCTTCGTTCTTCTTTCTATCTTCAATCTCCTTAGTCATCCTCATCATGATATATTCCATTTCATGCTTTAGGACTGTATTATCTCTGGTAAGCTTTTCACATTCTTCTATCTTTTCTTTCAGGGCTTGACTGAGTTGTTCATCTTCAATGCTCTTACTATCATTCTGCTTAATCTGATCATAGAGTTCCTTTCTCTTCTCTCTAGACTTATTGATTTTGTCTTTCAAAGACTCAATGAATTTCTCAGCATCCATGAGGTTTTCTTGAACTTTATAGACTTCAGAATTTGACCGATCAAGATCATCTAGGGACACCAAAATTTGTTGTTGAATATTGCTTGAATCCATTGAAACACTTTCCAAGATCTCCCCAAGTTGTTAGACTTCTTCTGAGGAACTAGCTTTGATAACAATTGTTGGAAACAAGCTACACTAAGAGGGGGGTGAATCAGTGTTGTGCAAAAATTAACTTTATTAACTTTTATCTTCAAAGCACTTGTAACATTCAACCAAAATGCATGAACAAGAAGAAAACAATCATAACACCATAACACAAGAATTTTTACGTGGAAACCCTATTAGGGGAAAAACCACGGTGGATGGCCAATCCACAATATAATCTAAGTATACTCAAATAAAGT
>CM021105.1:583926613-584009247 GCA_007115665.2 Sequoiadendron giganteum
TACCTAGAGCTCACTGCTCAAAGAATACTCACTATCTTACAAAGAAATTTAGATGAAAACCACCTAAGAGTTTGAACTGAGAAAATAGAATCTACATATGCTTCTTTACAATGCAAGTTAGGATCAATATTCAGTCTTCTATCCTTCAAACTGATTCTGCACTTCTACTTTGTTATGCTCACACTCGCAACATAGATCCTTTATGCATAAGTGAAACTTTGCATTATCACTCTTCTGCTTTACTATTTTTCTCAATTCACATCCACACACTACATACACACTTCAAAATGATGTGAATGATATCTTATATATCCGCAATTAATAATTAATCATCCATATGTTGGCATCAATAGAAGACAACAATATTCATAATTGTTAGCTCAAATCATGAGTAAACCTTAATGCACATCCACAAAAGTTGGCCACAACTTAGCTAAGACCCAAATAAGGATGCACAAACACAAAAATATCTAGATGATTTGTTCTCAAACATCCGCGACATGATACATTCATGAAGTCGGCTCCAATACTGATAAAATAGAGAATTATCCAACTAGATCTTCTAACTCACATATATATCAATAAAAGGAATTGAGATTCATGGATAACACTAAACACACATCGATTAACCTTCTCTGAGATATGCAACACAAAATATTAATAAAAAATATTCATGTGAATCGATGAACCCAAAACTGTCGGATGCTCTATTCTTCCTTAACTGTTTGTAATCTGACTTCTAGTAGGATAAATTGATGATGTGTAGATCCAATCACCGACTGGGGTTTCCATCAATGACAACACCAAATGATATTCACAATATCTCTTTCCAACAAGTAGAACCCATGCAAGAGAAACAACAAGATAGATGATCTAAACCCTTCACAATGATATCACTAGATGATTTGGGATCATTAAATTTCAAACCAACATTGATGGGAGAATACAAGATTATAAACAAAAATTTAGACAAGGGAAATAAAAAAGTGGTAATGTGAACACAAAACTCAGAAGACCCTTCAAAATCATCCACCTCAACCACTTTAGAAGACAAGTAAAATTACGCAAGAAACTTGTATGAACTTAATCATGAACAAAAACCGAATCCAAAAGAGATGGAGAATCTTTATGGAAAAGGTTATGAAATGATGAAAAAACTTGGTTATGTGGAAAAGGATTTGTTGCTAGAGAACAAGATATTTGCATCCCTATAGATCATCAAATGCAAGTAAAGACTAGTGGACTTGGTTATTGTCCCTCGAAAGACATAAACAAGACTTCACTTAATATCAATGCTATTTTGAAAGATTCCTCTAAGCCAACTTTATATTTTACACCCTCTGATAAATGAGAGAACAAAATATCACAATTTAAAGAGTCTTGTGTAGGTATGACAACTAATACTAAGCAAGAGACATATTTGTCACAAAATAAAGCAACATCCTCTCCTTTTGACAAATAGAGTATCTTGGCAAGACTCCTCCAAGATTGTTTGATCTCTCTCCCCCCAATAGCACAAGACATTTTATTACAAGACTTCATTTTATGCATATCACAGAGTTCATGGTTATTATACTAATGAATGTAAGTCTTTGACAAACAAAATTCAACATATTAAGGATGGTGGTACTCTCTCTTGGATTGAAGCACCTAGTTACTCTTTTTATTTTGGCTCATCCTTGTCTTGCACTAATTGGGGTCAAGGGCTTATATATCCTTGTCCTTGTATGTCACTTGTTGTTGTCTCTTTTGGCTAGTTGACCACCTTTCATGTACATATAAGAGCAAGCTTGGAATATGGGTGACGTGCCTTAAGTTGGCTCACATGTGACATTTTGGGCACAACTCCTTCCCTTTTCATGATGTATCTTATTAGAAACATATGGCATACGGCTTTCCAAATAAGATCTCATGTCTTCTTCTACTTTAAAGCAATTTCTCTCAGAAATGGGGTTAGCAACCACTTTAAAGTGGGGGCATACATCGACACTCATTTTTCATTATACGATTTTCTTTCTTCCTGCAATGCATCCTTTTCTTGGTGGTGTCATTGGGTTTGATTTCCTCCAAGAGTGTGATATTTCTTTGACTTTTCCTCTCTTGGAAACATTAAGCATAATGTTCCCTAAGATGATACCTTGCATGAACTAAGGGAAATTCCATTTGAACATCTCTCTTTCTTGTTGAATTTTTCTTTTGTACCTTATTAAATTTATTGAGGTCTGGCTTTGATATGGCCCATTGGGGATCGCCTAGTGGAAAAATAGCTTCACTATCCCTTGTGAGCATGTATTTTGCTTTTGTCGCTATCATAGTCATGGGAGTATGACATTGATATGGACTTATTAGGGCTCACCTAGTGAACAAATCGCTTCACTAGTCCTCATGAACATGTGTTTTGTTTGCATAGTGGAAAGCATTTCACACTTGTAAACCCTTTTGAACAAATAGCCTAGACCCAGTCCACCGTGTTGGATAGCCAGTCAAAGCTTGATCTATTGCAATTTTCTATTTTTTCCTTTTCCCTTTTTGTATCTTTGATGGTGTATATTTGTGATCTGGTTATGGCTTCATATATCATTTGAAAGTGTGTTCCTTTGTTTTTATGTTGGTTTTCCATAGGATCTTGATCCTCGAGGCTTGATCATCCCTCCTGATTGTTGTCATCCTATCTTACTAACATTGGTACATTTGAACCCCTATTGATTAAGTGGTTGGATACTTTAGTGTGATTTTGAAGCAAGTTCATCCTTTCACTAAAGTGGGGGCTAAATGCAGTGTAGTAAAATGCATACCCTTCCATTTTCACACATGTTTGGGCCTACCTTGCTTTATTTATCCTTCTTTATATCTTAATTTTTCTTATTTTGCATCCATAAGCCTAATAAGCTACATATTTTTCTAGCTAATCTCCAAAATCATCAAAGGGAAAATGATGATTTAATGATTATTTTTGTGTGTCCTTAATATTTGGGTGAAGACTAAAATGCCACCTAGGGTGTCTTAGTCCCCCAAATATCTTGGGATCATAATTTTGAATACACCTAAAAAGGTCCCTTTTTGGATTTTGTGCCCCAAGACTTGCGCCTAAGGACTAAGACGCTACCTAGGTTGTCTTAGTCCTCCATGGCTTATTTTCAAGATATAATTTCACATTCTGGTAGGATTTAGCCTCCATTCATTATGTTTTTCCTATGTCGACTTGGTGTGATGTAATTTTGGGATATTAAGCATAGATAAGAATAAATACAAGGTTCCTTCACTCATTTCAAATCAAGTCTTTTGTGAGAGCATTCCTAATAGAAAGTTGGAGTTCATAAGAGAATTCAAGAGATATTCATCAAGCATTTGGACCCACTATCAAGATTCAAGTATCATGTAAAGGGTTTAGTGCATCCATTCATGTTGTTGAACAAAGATTGTGCATGTAGCATTGAAGATCTATTTGCAACCATAGTTCACATTATATCCAAGGATCTAAGATCTACATTCTCCATGTCCACTACATTGTAGATTGCATATTTTCTTCACAAGACATCATCCAAGGTGATCATTTATATATTTTGTATTTCATGCTTCATTTCATTTATTTCATCATTTGGTTTAATTACCCAAAAGGGGATTGACCAAGGAAAACCCCCATTCGCTAACAATCAACAAGCTTGTCTCCTATTGCATGTTTGTGATTGCAGATTTTGGTTGAACACTTGAAGATCATTTGAAGTGCAAAGTTGTTAAAGTGCACAGTTGCATTGCAAAGTTGTCATCTTCATGAAAACTTATCTACAGGCCAGATTCAAAAGTTTCAAAACCTGAGATCAAAGAAGAAGGAAGTGCAAACCCTAGACCTCAGAACCATACTAAGAGATTTCAAAAATCCAGAATGAGACTAATATACCACCGAGGGTGTCTTAGTCCTCCTAGGGGTATATTTTAGAAATTCTTTCAGATCCAATTCCAGCATCTGAAAATTGTATCTGCCCTGAAAAATAGCAACGAGACTAATACAACAGTAAGTGCATCTTAGTCCTCCAAACACTTTTTGACAACATTTTTACATTTCTAGAATCCTCATCACATCTCCAGATTTCCCAAGTACACACATCCTATCTTGTTGTTATATAATTCCATCACTTCCATCCCTCATTTAGCTTGAATAACTAGGTTTTGTAGGTTGAATTCTTATTTATCTTTTCCAAGAATTTTCTTGGTGGTGAACCTCTAAAATTTGAAAGAACCCCCTTCTTAGGTCCTCTTAATTGAGAATTGACTCACCTTTTGAGGTTGATAGTCAATCTAATTAGGATTCCTAGGACATAATTGAATGTTAGTTCGAGAAGGAGTGATGTTCTTTGTCTTAAACCCTAGAGCACCCCTCTTTCAACTAATCAGAACCTAATATTGCCTTGATTTAGTGTTGTAATATGTTTTACACATTCACATTGAGTCTAGGGCCCTTGTTAATGATAAAATTCATTTAATTTTGTTTTATTAAGGGTTTTGTAAAGTCTTTTATTACACTTTCACACTAATATAAGGTTTCATTAATTAATTGTGGTTAATTGAGGTTAACTGGCCCCTTCAATTCAAATCTAAACCTTATTAATTACATTTTTCAATGATCTATCTTGACACCCATTAATGATATTGCATGACATATAACTTGCCAAAATTGGAGTCCTAAAAATCTATGCTAGGACTTATCTTTCCAAGGTTGTGAATGGGTCCTCCTAACATAGGATTCCCCTTTCTTGGAATATTTCAAATGGGTTTTTGATGTTATTTCATCTCGTTGAAGCTTGGTTGTAGGAAATTGTGCTAGCAACCATTCACCCAAGGTGGAAAATAGGTCCTCCTCACTTAGGACACCCCTTTTTGAATTTATTTGTGGTGGGATTCTAAATATTTTCAATCCTAGATCTAATGTTGGTTTGGATTTTTTGAATTTTAGGGTTGATCCTTATATTTAGTTGATTAATGGAAAAATATGTTCTTTATAAACTAGTTCATAGAACAACACTTTTCTCCAATTATCATTGAAGGATGTCCTAAGAACCCTAGTTTGATTGATCATCAACCTAACAAGGTGAGTAATTTCTCAATTAGGAGGGCTTAGGAAAGGGGGAGGGATGCTTTATTTTAGATCTTTGAGGGTTTCAACACAAAAAAAATGCTTGGAAAGACAAATAAGCATTCAACTTACAAAATCTAGTTATGCAAGCTAAATGAAAGATGTAAATGATAAAATTATGCAACAACAAGATAGGATTTGTGAACCTGAGAAGTCTGGAGATGTTGTGAGGATTCTAGAAATGTAAAAACATTGTCAAATTATGTTTGGAAGGACTGAGACACCCCTATAGTTGTCTTAGTCCTACTGCTATTTTTTGGGGCAGATAAAAAATCTTCAAATCTTGGAACAAAATCTCAAAGAATATCTTAAAATTACCCTTAGGAGGACTAAGATTCCCTAGGTGGGGTATTAGTCCCCTTCTAAATTTTTGAAAACTTTGAATGTGATCCTAAGCTCCAAGGTCTGCACTTGCTTCCTATCAGATCTCAGGTTCTGAAACTTTTGGATTTGACCTGTAGGTGAGTTTTCATGAAGATGAGAACTTTTCCATGAAACTTTTCAACTTTGAAATCTTGCACTCCAAATCATCTCCAAGTCTTCAACCTAAATCTGCAATCACAAACATACAAGAGAGTGAAATATTTTTGAATGTTAGTGAATGGGGGTTTTCCTTGGTCAAACCCCTTGTTGCTAGTTAAACCATGAAATAGAATGAAATAAAGGTGGGAAATGATGAATGAACAACATGCAATGTTACAAATCACCAAACCCTTGTTGGAAAGTCTACAACCTTGTGTGAAATGAATAATTGGAATGTAGATCTTGAATCAATGGAGCACTCCAATAGATCTTGCTTGAATTTATTTCTTGAATCAAAACCCTACATCACACATGATGAAAGATTAACCTTTGATATGATGCTTGAATCTTGATGATGACTCCAAATGCTTGAAGAATTTATCTTGAATGAATACTTGGATGATCAGAGGCTTAGATATATTTTTAGGATCTTAGACATGAAAATGAATGAATGAACCTTGTATTTATACTTGATTATGCTTAATATCCTGAAATTACATCACACCAAGCCGACATAGGAAAATATTAATTAAAGGAGGCTAAATCTTGGAAAAATTTGAAATTAATCCCCAAAAGTAAGTGAAGTAGGACTAATATGCCCTAGGTGGAATCTTTTTCCCAAGGCTCAATTCCCATGGCATAGACTCCAAAATGGAACCTTTTTTAGTGTATCCAAAATTAGGGTTCCAAGACCTATGGAGGACAAAGATGCCCTAGGTGGAATTTTAGTCCTTGTCCTCAAATCATGGACACACAGACATAAACATGAAATTCTCATTTTCCCTTTGAGTATTGTCAAAATTAACCAAAAAAATATGTATTTTATTGGGCTTTTGGATGCAAAATAAGACCAATTAAGACATGAAGAAGGATAAATAAAGCAAGGTGGGCCCAAACAAGTGTGAAAATGCAAGGGTTTACATTTTCCTACACTACATTAGTATAAATATAAGGTTAATTCACATAGTTCATCTAAGAAACCCTAGAAAGTTCAAGCAATCAAGAGTACATTCACAAGAGCATTATAGATTACTTCAAAAGAATTTCAAAGGCATTCAAAGGGTATATTATTGAAGTTTTACTACAGTAATTCAAGATCATATCATCATGTAAAAGGCATAGTGCATCAAACAAGTTGTTGAGCTAATGGTGTTGATGTAGTATTGAAGATCTATTTGCAAGCATTGTTTCATGTATCTAATTCAAGATAAAGATCTACATTCTCCATGGTTACTTCATGTTAGTCTGAAAATTTGCATTCAAAGAAATCAACCAAGGTATTATAATTTCATGCTATAGTTTCATTGTTTCATTATAAGGTTTAAGTACCTAAAAGGGTTTTGACCAAGGAAAAACTCGTATTCTCTAAAAATCAACAAGTTTGCTCCTATTTTATGTGTTTTTGTAGGTTTCTAGGTTGAAGATCAAGTGGAGAACAAGATTGAAGCAAAAATGTCAAAGTTGTCAAGTTGCAAAGTTATCATCCATATTGCAAGAACATAAAAACAAGGCAAAAAATTTTTTTTCATGCTTTCAGGACTCGAGTTTCGATGAGTTGGAAGTGAAGAGATTGACGAATAGAATTCATATCTTTGTTCTTAGAAATCCTAATGGGGACCCATTCGTGAGTAAAGGCGAATGAGTGTTTTGTGACCTATAAACAACAAGTTTTCAACAAGGTACACATTGTTTCAACCTTCCAAAACTTCCCTTATTGTTGCTATAACAGTTAGGAGGTTTTTCTGATTGTTATTTATGCATTTTTTTCTTCATAATTGTATGTTTCATGGAAAAAACTTGAGGTTCATCATCTTGATAAATTGATTTTGATAAACAACCATTTTTTCTTTTCAGAAAAATTGGTATGCTTTAGATCAAGATCTTGGTAGGTTTCAACTTGTGTAGGTGGCATAATGATAGTAGAGTGTTGGATGGGCTCCTCAGATGGGGGAGACAGAAGGATGGAGGATTCATGAAGTTCATGGGAGTGAATTTTGGTGATACTAGGAGTAGGAGGAGTGGATTGGATTTGGGTATCTTCAATGGATTGGGTGTCTCTATGAGTAGAAGATTGGGATTTAGTATATTCAATAATGATACATGTGGGATGGACAAGAGCCTCATCACTAGTGACTATGCATGAGAGAGTGGGAAGGCATGGATCTATGACTTCAAGATGTGGATTTTGGGATGTCTTCTTTGTCATGCATCCTTGGATGATATTTGGAATGGGATAATTGGGTATTGTAGGATTGTATGGTGTGGTGGGAATAGATGAAGGATTATGAATGGGTGAAGGACTAGGATTATAGATTGGTTGATTAGGAGTAGATGAAGGAATGAGATGGGATGGAGGATTAGGATTGGTGTGGGATAAATATTAGATGGAGGATAAAAGGTATGATAGATTGAAGGAAGGATTAAGATATGATGGACTAAAAAATTGAGTGATATAGGTTGATGTGGATGGTGGATTAGGATCATGGATTGGAGGATTCGGATTATATATTGGGAGAGAGTTTGGAGAACAATGAGATGATGTATTGGGATTAGATGGAGGACAAAGGTACAATGGATTGGAGGGAGGATTAGGATATTCTCAAGTGAAAGATGGAGTGACATAGGAGGATATAGATGGTGCATTAGGATAGGAGGACATGGATGGTGGATTAGGATAGGACATGGATGGAAGATTGATACAAAAATGTGTGTCAATGGAGGATTGATGGTGGGGAAAGTAGATGGGGAATTAAGGTAGGAAGATTGGGATGGTGTATTAAGGTGGGAAGATTAGGATGGTGGATTAAGGTGGGAAGATTGGGATGATGGATTAGGATCATGCATTAGAGGATAATGAGATGGAGGATTTGGACTAGGGGTGAAGGTTATAGTGTTTTCATGGAAAGATGGAGGTTCAGATATGACTAGAAGAGAAGATGGAGGTATGAATATTGGATGAGATGGATATGTAGGTGATAGATAAGAGGGACATGTGGATGATGGATAAGATGGATACATGGATAGGTGAGGTAATGGATTTCCCTTGTAAAAGGTAGCATAAGGACTAGTAGTGGGTGTGGATGAAGGAATGATGGGATAGCTTGGGTGAGTGATTGGATTTTGGATGATGGTTGGTGAAAGCTCACCAAAAATTATAGCATCAAAGGGATCTATTTTATACCCATCTTTATCAACAAGACTTTTAATGTAATTGGGATCTCCTTTGACTAGTATTTTTAGTTTTGTAGGAGGATAACAGTTCATGATGGTGGATTTTATAGACATGGATTGAAAATATGGGAATAGGTGATTAGAAGAAAAGGAGAGATGATGAAAAGATAAATAGAATGGATTAGAACATGGAAGAAGGGTTCTTAATATTTTTTTCACTATGAGAAGATCTTGAATATGGATGGACTATTTATCTCAAATTGGGATGTAGATTAAGCTCGGATTGGGATTTGATTTAAGCTCAAATTGGGATTGGATTTAAGCTCAGATTTTGATGGTACACAAGCTCATATTAGGATTATTGGAAGGTATGGTGTGAGGGGATCCTAAGTTCAAGGATGTAGCTAAAATGATGGGATGATTGTTGTATGGATGAAGGATAGGTTAGCTAACTCTTTCTCAAAGGGGGTGATGTTGTGGAAAATATTGATAAGATGAAATTCATCATTTAGAGATGGATATGAAGAGGAAAAAAATGATTGGATTATGATTTTGGACTTAGAAATATATAGGATAATTGTGTTATGATGGATTGAATCTCTAGATTTTGGATGGGAAGCCGACTCACCCAAGAATAGAGCGTAGTTTCCTTTGTAGGTAGTGAAAATTCCTAAGTTCATAAATTCCTATCAAATTAATGGATTTTCCTATGATGGAATGACCTCGATAATGTTTAGATATAAGGCAACATGATCGCCCATCTTCAAGAACATCGATTCACCTTATTAGGATGACCAAGTGTATAGATGGATAACATATACGCCTATGAATAGAGTGTAAACACCAATAAGGGATGATGATTGTATGGAAAAATAAGGTAGATTCTCCCAAGAAAAGAGAAAAATATCGTTTGGGAAACATGGGATCACCTATCTAAGGTCAAAGTATAGACTAGCAGCATAAAAAAGGAAGTGAAATTGACTAACAATATGTCGAAATCGCTTGTCTAGGGTGACAGTATGACCAGAGAGATATGGACACACAATAAAAATTTCCTATCGAGCGATGACACAAGAAGATTAGATAAATCACCTCTATAAGGAGCAGAATAACCCAAAGGATTGATAGACTAGACATGTGTATTTGCCTCTATAGGAGCCAAAATTGCATATCAAGTATGACTAACTAGATTGAAAGACTAGACTATGAAGTGGAATTGCCCCTTGGGGGTATAATCACTCATCTAAAGTGCAAAATAACCTTTGTGAAGAAGAAAATTCACCCTTATGGACAAAAGGGACTATGACAAAAGATAGATGACAAAAAAAAAGTAGGCACTTGAACTAGTATCATACAAGAAGACAGTTCAAGAAACATAATACTATATTAGTCAAAAGGGTTTACAAACATGATGTAGGTCCACCACTTCAAAGGGTTAATACTTCATGATAATAAGGTGGAAACACCCTTTCTCGTCAAGGCATATAGGTAGAGATCCAATGGCATAGGGTCATCAATGTGCAACATGGGCTCACCTTCTCTCTCTCCTCGAGAACTATTATAGTTCACCACAAGGATTTCTATCTCAACCTAAAGGAGAATGTGATGAGTAGCTTCAGAGTGTCATCCACAATCCTTGCACTACACCAAGCCACGACTAAACACATGTATTAAATAAGGGTAAAATAAGGAAAATGAGGGTATTCTCAATACACGAGGATGGTGCATGAGGCACATCCATGAACAAAAACCTACCACAAGCCTAGATCGGGAGCCCCAATGAGGTACTAAAACCTTAGACAAACCCTTCAAACCTTACTAGGAATCACCCTAGTATCAATGCTTTTCCAAACACGACGCAACTGTATTGGTGTATAACTTTTGTTCTCCCCCCTTTATATACCCCTCCAGTACATGTGGTTTAGATTGTCCCCCAACTAATGAAATCCTAGGTAGGTCTCCTATAGGGAAGAAAATGTTAGACATTTTTGATCCCCAAGCTTGCATGTAGTGCAAGGGGAGACCATAAATGTACTAGCACTCCTAGGTAGACACAACTAGACTTGGGTCTATCTATGATATCTGATCCCCAAGCTCATGAAATGATGCAAGGAGAGAGCATACATCGACAAGAGACCCCAAAAACAAAAACAAAAAGTTCTTTAACCCTTTAAATAAATTAAAGTGTGCCTAATTAGTTTAGGAAATCAACTAACTATTATCTTCGACTGCTCACCCTATAGGAAATAAGTTATTAGTTTTATCCACTAGTCTTTGATAAATGAGAGCAAGCTGCACTAAAGGATGAGTAGATGATTGTTAGCCCAAGGGGGAACACCTAACCCAACAGAAAGGGGGTGTTGTACAAAATTGAAGATTTTTATACCTTTTATGTTTGATGTTGGAAAGAGTAGAATCACCTAAGAACATAGAAAATTCACCTTTGTAGACTATGAAAATTCACCCCATGTAGATTGTAGGTTCACCCCTTGAGAGTGCAGGTTCACCTCCCTAGAGCACAAGGTCACCTTTGTAGGTAGAGACAAAATCCCCTATGTAGGTTGTTTAATCATTCGTTCTAATTGCAAGTTCACCTAACTACAAAATCACCTATTTAGAAATGAGTGGGAGAAAAATCGCTCGTTGAGTGACTGAGTTCACCTTTCGAGCAACAAGATCACCTCTACGAAAGGACGAAGGAAAGATTGATTGTGAAAGTCAACAACTAGATGGCCAAATGAGTAATTGCCTATGTAGAGGAGGGGTGAGAACATAATCTCCCTTTGAGAGAGAAGATTCGCCTTTCTAATCTGGTCAAGAAAGGGTGAAAATGCAATCAACCTTTTAGTGAGTGGGTTTGCCCTTGTAAGTAAGGTTCTAGATGATCAAGTGCAGGATCGCCTATTCAAAGGAGGGGCAAGTGCATAATCACTCCTTTAGTGAGTGAATTCACCCTTGTGGTTAGGAAAATTCACCTTTGTGAACAAACAATGTTAAGGACTCATTATGTGGGTCCCACCGAATGTTCCAAAGATGTGTGCAGTGTTTTTAATCTACTAAAATGCAACAAAATCAAGAAAAATACTAAAACTAAGGAAAACACTCAAGATTGGGTGATAATGAGCTCAAACTATCATATAATGCCTCGTGTTGTGTATATTTTCCTATGATGTGTGATTAGATGTGTGCTCACTCAAAAATCTAGCAGCATAACAATGCTCCAAGGAAAAATGGGTGTGAGAGAGATAAAATGGCCAAGTGTTTGGATAAATAGATTAGAGGATTTTAGATGCAGGGATAGAATTGAAAGTTGAAGATCAATGGTGGAAATGAGAGGTGATCTCTCAAGCCACAAGATTGTACCAAGTGGCACAAGGAGAGGGATTGAGAGAGATTGAATCCTTGAAGGTACAAGCCTCATGTGATTGATGTGATGGGGGGTTGACACACTTAATCAAGGATTAAGTGTGTGTACATGTTTAGTGGGTAGCTTAGGTGGGGATTATAATTAAGTTTAGTGGTTAATGAAAAGTGATGGAGGATGTGATGTTTGAGGCATTAAATAAATAAATAATATTTATTTATTTCAGTTATGGGATAGAAGGGTTAAGGTAGGATAGGTGTAGATAAACAATTAAATTATTTACCTTAGGCTAGGATTTAGGAAAATAGAGGAAATAAATTAGAATAAAGGGATAAGGGATAATGAATATTAATTAAATAATAGGTTATTATTTAATTAATATAGAGGATAAGAAATTGGTTGAATTAGGGATAAATTGATCGAACAAAGGTGGTGAGTTTTCAGTGTCTGCAGTTATGTTTCATAGTGCAATCTTCTTGCTTCTTGCGATGTGTCTTTTTCTTGGTGGTTTCATTGGTTTTGATGTCCTCTAAGAATGTGACCTTTCTTGGCATATGAATTTTCTCTTATTTGTGATACTATGTGTTGCATTCCCTAAGATGTGAATATTTTATCCTAGACTTTTCCTCTCTTGGAAAAGTTAGATATGATGTTCCCTAAGAGGAGACCTTACATGAACTAAAAAAAATCCCTTTGAACATGTCTATTTGTATTTTGTTTGTAAGTGTTTAGCATAACATAGCTTGTTAACCTTATGAAGCTCTAAATTCATATTTTTGTGGTCTCTTATCAAAATTATTAGAGGTATAAATTTGGTATGGTTAGTACGATGAGAAGATTGTAGACTTGGCACAAATTTCTCATTATACAGTGAGAACCTGTAGACCTGGCGTGACTTCTCACTTAGCCAGTCTTTCGGGGCTCACCTAGTGGACAACCTAAGGTTCCATTAGCTTGTGTGAGTGTGAATTGTTTTTTGCATAGTGGATAACGAGTTTCGCTTGTGAAAATTTTTGGACAAACAATTGAGGCTTGATCCACATCAAGTTAGACAAATAGTGAAGGCTTGATCCAACCTTATTTTTTTCGTTTATTTTAGTCTTTAATAATATATGATTGAGTATCTTGTCATTCCTACATACATATATATTTTGATTATCTACTTTAGTGTGAGTTCGATGCAAGGTCATCCTATCACTAATGTGGCGGCTAAGTTTAGTGACAGAAAATGCATCTCATGTCACATTTTCTCACTTTTTTGGGCCCTCATAGTTAAGTTGGACTTAATTTTTCCTTATTCAATGTTGTAAAATGTATTTATTTACACTTTCACAATTTATTTGCGGATCTGTTAATTAATTGTGCTTAATTATGCCTTAATTAAATTTCCAAGCCTATTTAATTGTATTTTCTATAGAGGAAACCCGATATTCATTAATGTCGTAACATAACACTTCTCATTGAGCAATGTGTGTCCTAGGTTTAGGGACCTAGGACCCATTTTCCCATGGGTGAATGGGTCCTCCCTAGACCTTATGACCTAAATGTAAATTATTTTTTTGCGAGATTTTAATGTCTCTAAGTGTATATTTAGATGTCGATTTGTGATAACTAAATTTTGGAAAATTAAGGATACATATCTAAAAATATAAGGTTATTTCACTATATTTCATCTAAGCAATTTATGATTTTTCATGCAAGTTTTCAAGAGATAAAGCTATGATCAAATACATTCAAGAGTAGATTAATTAGATTTTTATTGCAGCAATCAAGACCTAATTTTTGTATCGAAGTCTTCTTGCATCATGCATGTTTGTGAAGCTCCCATTGTGATGTAGGTTTAATAATCCAAACAAGTATTCAAAGCACTATTTAAAGAAAGATCCAAAGTTCAAGATCCACATCCATTGAATCCATTTCATGCACGTTCTAGATCTATATTCTAAGACTTATTCAAGTTTTTGTTGAGTGGTAACATAGATTTTTTCATTCTTCATTCATTTTCATGAATTTATTCATTTTAAGGCTTGATTAAAGAAATGGGGTTTGACCAAGGAAAACCCCCATTCACAAAAAAACAAAAAAAAAAATCCCTCTCATGTTGTGTTTGTAGATCTAGTTGGAAGAAAGCTTGAAGATCTCTTGAAGAGAAAATTTTGAAAATGTTGAAAAAGTTGCAGAAGTTGTCATCTCACAGAAAATCACCGACATGAATTATTTTTGGCATTCCGACACTACCACTTGGAAAAATTGGAAGATTCAGGTTTCCATCAAAGGCTCTCAAAATTTGTAGAAAACCCCTAACATAGGATCCATTTGGTTTAGAAACTAATAGGAAAGGCATGGAGAATAATGGTCCCCATGGTAGAACCGATAGTTGTGAAAGGAAACTTGTGGTTGGTCAGAAGAATGAAAAAAAACATCCTAACTTCTACACTAATATACTTAAGGAAGTTTTTAAATAATCAAGGCCTTGGAAAAAATATAACTCTATATGTTTTTTCTCTATTTTTTTCTTTTTTTTATTCTGGGTGCTATCTTTTGGACCAACTAATATATAGCTGAGAAATTTCTTATACAAGATTTTAAGACCCCTTGAAACCCCATCTTTAATATTTATCAAATAAAATAAGAAAGGTACAAATTCTAACATTAAGAAATTGATGAAAAGTATATAGTATATAACCTAGCACAAAATAGAGAAAATGATTAAATTCAACAATTATATATGAAGAGGCTATTGCAGTAGTCCAACAATATTATTATAAATTTATAAAAATAAAGCATCATAGTAGGACAAAGTAAAAATTGATACATCATTCCTTGTTTATGGGTTTGGTCACACTAATCTTACCACTAGTGTTAGAAAGAATATAAAATGGGAACCCCCAGAAGCAAGGTGGCTAAAAATCAACTTCAATGGGGATACACATGGAAATTAGGGGATGAAAGGTGAAGGATGTGTCATTAGACATCATGAAGGAAGGCTACTTAGAATGGAAGGGGAAAAAATCAAAAGGGCTATATATGATCTCTCACACAAATTAGAGAGGTAATGAAACTACAAATGACATTGGTGGTAATGGTTATGATGCAGGATGATATCAAAGTTAAGTCACTTGGAGATGGGTACATATTCCTCAACCACACCATAAGCTCATAGGCTATATCCCATGCATAATACTAGAAGATGGGTTGGCAAATATAAAGAAATGATAAATTAGTGAGGGAAAGTATGAAAAGTTACCTAGAAATGATTATGGTTGGCTTATTTAGCAACCAATAGATGGGAATAGAAATAATGTAACAAGTGGTAGGAAGTATGGACACTTACATATTCTTGAATTCAAGGAAGAGGAAAATGGCCTTCTATTGGGATATCTTTGAGAGGAGGTCAATGGATGTCTTTAAGACCTGAGTTCGAATGGTGTTGCATGTTTTGCATATGGTGTTGGGTGATGAATACCTAAATGAGAATTAACGATACCACATCAATTTTGAAATCACCTTAATGTTCTTTGTAATATTGTTAAATGTAGAGGAAATAAAACAATGGGAGGAGGACATAATGTTAAAACTAGTTTGGGCACAATGGTGTGGAGGGATGAAAGTCTATTTGCAATGTGCAATCCTGAACTTAGGGGAATGGTGCCAGAAAAAATATATAGCCAATTTTATGTGACACTAGGAAAGACCCTGTATAAATATTTATAATTTAGGGTAGTGGTATCAATGTTTTTGGGAGGTGGAATCGAGAATGGGAAAGCATCAACTTTCTAAAAGGGGTGAAGGTTTGAGATGTTCGTTGGAAATTTTCCTTAATGGAGGAAGTGGGAGAGGAGTTGGAGAATGTTGTGAAGGGTTAGTTGTATAATGATAGAGGAAATGTAATACAGGTAGCCATAGTTATAGTCCTCATATATTAAAAATTAAAATATATTTATTAAGATAATGAAAGGTAATTTGCATAAGGATAAAAATGGCTTGTTAGGTCACAAGAGCCAATTTTGGATGATGGCTTCACTTTATAAGGGGTATCTCTATGACTTATACTCTTGTTGAGTTGGCAATGTAATATTTTTATGAAATTAATATATGGATGTGACCCCACAATGTCACATATATAAATAAATGATACACCATTGCGATCTCACCACCACAGAGGAAATATCTGAAGAAAGCACTACATACAAAGGATTCTACTATAAAAGGAATAGAAGCACAAACTAAGTAGGAAATAAATGTTAGAGTAATCATGCATTAGCTAATAACGAATTACTCTATAATTGATTATTAGTCTAATTTATTCCCATGCACTTAATATAAACTTAGGAGTTCTTTATTTAGTTAACTAAGTGTTTTTTAATTAATTGAAGTGGGAAATCATTAGGGTTTCTCCTATATATTTCACTCATCCGTCATTGTATTATCTCTCAAGCTTTCATATATTTTGATAGTTTCTTGCTTCTATAGATTTTTCTTGTTGAGGGATATTACATATATATTGTTTGTAAATCTCTTGCATGGAAGGTGTATTTTTTCTGTTTGATCCTATCGCTTAGGGATTTATGGTTTTTCACAATTATAACATGCTATCAAAGCCTCAATTAAATGAACCCTTTCTCAATTTATGAGATTTTTTTCTTCAACAAGGCTTATAGGCTTCAAATCTGAATCCCCTTTGCATTTTTTTGAAATTTTTTGAGGTGGACATTGTTAAGTGCATTTTGGTGTAAGAAGAACCTCTCCATTAGATTCAATTTTTTCTAGAAATTTGGATTTACCTTTTGTTTCACCTAATTTGGTTTCATGATGCCACATCTATGAGGGTTTGAAGTGAGTACTCTTTTCTTGAATTCAGAGGTTAGCTGTGATTTGGCGCAAAAAGGACCTCAATGTTAGATTTAGGAGGTAGATTCCATGAATTTTGACTATAAATCCTCCTATATTCAGTGTCGGGATCTTCTGAGGCAATTTTTTTTCCCTAGGGTAGTATGGCCTCCATATGGCCCCCAAGACACAAAAATCGAATTATTTTTTAAGAAGAATTTATTTTTAGGTTGGTGTTTTTTAAAAGTTTATTATTGTTAAAAAATTCAAACAAATAAATAAAAAAAATGGTGTTTAAAGTTTTGTTCAGGGCAATTTTAAATAGTTCTTTTTGGGGAACTCATGTAGATTATAGTCTCCTTGATCTTGACATTTGTATCTTCAATTTCAAGATATTTTTCCTTTGTTTTCCATTTGATTCGAATAGTGCCATTGGGGCACTCATGTAGATTCTTGTTATCTTGATCTTGATCACCATTTGATTTAGAATAGGTTATTCATTTCAACACCATATCAGTCATCATTCGATAGTAGTCTATAAATTCTTTGTGCTTTTGCGATGTTCTACATGTTCTTCTTTTTTAGGACTTTTTCTGGTTGAAGGATTCTTATTCCTTCATGCCTATATTTAAAGGTTCTTTAGACCTTAATTTTTCTTTCTCTATTTTGTAGATGAGTTTTCTCCTACCATGGTTTTCTCCTTTTCTCTAGTTTTGAGAGATATTTTGTTTGTACATGGGTACCTCACCAACCCTTGTTTGTTGGGATCCATAATGCATTCTCTTTTTAGGCTTTTTAGCTACTCTCTAAGTTCATCTTAAGGGGGGATTCTAGAGTAATCATGCATTATCTAGTAATTAATTACTCTTTAATTGATTAATATTTTAATTTATTCTCATGCACTTAAGCTAAACTTAGGAATTCTTTATTCAGTTAACTAAATTCTTTTCTATTAACTGAAGTGGGAAATTATTGCGGTTGCTCCTATGTAGCACTCAACCCTCATTGTATTATATCTTGAGCTTTCATATATTTTGATAGTCTCTTACTTTTTTAGCTTTTTCTTGTTGCAAAATATTGCATACTATTTGTAGATCTCTTGTGTGGAAGACACGTATTTATTTGTTGTTTGATCATGTGGCTAATGGATTTGTGGATTTTTCCTAATTGTAACAATAAACCAAGAGAAGAAAGATACTAATGATAGCCTATGAAAATAAACTAAAGGAGATAAGGAGAATTAATAAAAAATAGTAATAGGGGAGGCCTCAACAAATTTGATCACTCTATCCAAACTATGATTGATAAATTCAATGAGTGAGATAAAGAAATATTTGTCTCTAGAAAAAAAATTAGCAAATTTTAAGAGTGGCAATAAGTTTAAACATATGTCTATATGACCCAAAACCATCTTGAAACATATATAACCAATAAAAAAGATGGATTTAGGAGAGGCATTCACTAATAGTACAAAATATGATCTAATGCATAATAATATCATATTAGAATAAGGAAAATAGAATATTATCCAAGAACATACAACACAAAACACAAATATAGATGGATTCATTAGTAGTAATGGAAACTAAAATAGAAAGATCAATGAAAGTATTTATATACTATATAAGTAGTTACAAATAAGAAAAATAATATTAGGAAACAAATAATGGTATAATATGTACAATAAAATCTGCCTTGATCATAGTAGAATATGAACAATTAGATGTTTTTGGGAGTAATATCTCTTTGTTATATCAATATTCCAATAATTGACTATTGAACACCATGAGCTACAAAATTAAATAAATACCTTAGAGATTAAAATTTAAAAAATTTCAAGAAACTACAATATCATGGCTCACTTAGTTTGATCATAATGATAATAACTATAAGATATCCAATCAAAACATAACCAAGTGAAAAAAGAAATTAAAAAAATCAGAAAAATGAAAGAGTTGAGGTTGTGGGTAGACATCCACGCATCATTTATATCTAAATTTCTCTAGGAAATACATTATATTGTTACAATATGTAGAATTAGCTACTCTAATGACTATAGAGAGAGAGACTATGTAACTTTAAATAATGACATAATCATTTAAGTGTATTGCATAGATATGTGAATGAATATGAAGAGATAAATATTTTTTATAAAAACATAATACCTTAGATAGAAATTGAGACAAATTTTGATATAAAGCCTCCAAATTTTAAATTAAAACATTTGGTGACGATAAGAAAAAGGATTAGGTCATGAGAAGATTTTGGTATATGGGAAATTACATAGAGGATAAACCAACCATTAATGAAATATTGGTGTAGTAGCATATAACATCATGTGGTATATTTTGAAGGATATTTAAAGACACAATAGAGATAGGACATGTATCCATACTGGGTGAAGGATACATATAAGCATGTGTTCTCATTGCAAAGAATATATGATGATGTAATATGAAGAAGGAAATATATGTAATAGATAATACCCAACAATATGTGACATTTGTATTAACAAAGACAATATACTACATAAGAGTATATGATATAAATATATAAGAATGACTTCCTTATGGTTTCCATGAATATGTATGGTATTTTGAATCCTTAAGTTACACATAAAAATCTACCAAATTATTATAATATCATTCTTATTGAATCACATTAGGGTTAACTTGTTCGAGATAAATAATTAGATAGACAATTGGCCTATATGTTATTGTCAATAATCACTATATTTAAATTCATGAAGAGTTATTATTAAAACATATCAAGATATAATATCTAGTTAATATGATTTATCATTTTTCATTATGTTATTTATATAGATACACAATATTTTAAAAACCCTACCCCTCTCAAACAATATGACACCTATAAATATGTTATATATCTAATCATATGGATATGATATAAAAGAATAAGTGTAGGAGTGTGTGAAAATGGGTGGGTAGATATAATATCACAAGGGACATAAATTTGAACAAAGTTATGTCATTTGTTCATATGTTTATGTATCAAAAAAAATTCCTCAAAATAAGTACAAAACTAAATAAAAATGGTAGAGATATGTAAGTTTCACCATTATATTTTACCTAAATATGAGGTACATGTGAATACATGAATTATTGTCCATCTAAAATCACATTAACTCATAGACATGCATACAAAGAAAATATATTAGACACATAAATTATGATGTTAGAATTCTTAGATGTTGTGGTTGGGTTGTTGATATGTGGTTGTCATTGATGTCAACACTATTAGCATTGATGATTCTGAAGGCTGTATATGTCGAGGATATTGAGAAAATTAGAATAAATATGTTACAAGTAGTCTATGAAGTTGTGTGTTGATCAGAATGGTGGTAAGTTCTGTAAGTTTGTAATCAAAATTTTCACATTAAAGGGTTTGTTGTTGAATCTATCTAGTATGTTTTCTGAAATTTTCAGTGGTACACATCAATATTGGAAAAAGTTGTGAGTCTCTGAGTTCGTACAATTATTCTGTTACTGTAGCAGGTGTTTATAGAAGAAGAGAATCCAATTTTGGTAAATTGAGTTGTTTTGTATGTTGTTGAAATGTTTAATGATGTTTCTAGATCGTTCTCTACCATTGTGTTATGTCCACGTAGATCGGTGTGCTCGTGATCAAAGATTTTCCTTTGTGTGTTTCAAGGTTTTCATGTTCTTGGTCAATGGATGGTGGGAGCGTGTTGGGGATCCTTATGGATTAAATTTTTATTGTTTTGCATGTTCGAGGATGTTGATTTAGGTCTTCATTATGATGTGACCGACTTAGGTTGGTGCGCATTGAGATTTGTTCATGAATTGGGCTGATAGTTGCAATTTATTCCTCATTTGTGGTTGACAGAGTTGTTGATGTAAATTCATGTAGTAGATATATATAAGAGTGATTGATTCTTAATTTTGAAGTGTTTGTGTGGTGTGTATTCTCGGTGAATGAATGTGAAATGTGTGAATAAATATTAGATCATTTGATTTCAGAGCAGAGTGTGAAGAATATTGAGCAAAGAGTGAAGAAGTGTTTTTGTGCCTAACCAAAACTGCCATTAGGCTTTTGTAGAAGCTAATTTCTCAGTTCACCCTCATCGGATGGATTTAATTTGATTAATTTATGTAAGGTAGTAAGCCTTCCCTTTGAGAAGTGAGCTCTAGGCAGTGTGCCTAGATGCATGTGCATTCCCTATTTATTTTTCATTATACTGCTAACAAGGTATAATCTTGTGGACTAACATCCACCGTGGTTTTTTCCCTGATAGGGTTTCCACGTATAAAATATTGGTGTTCATATGTTTTTGATGTGTTCTTGATTTATGCTTTCACTATTAATTATCAGATCTAAGATTAAAGGTTGATTAAGGTTGAATAATTTTAAATTTTGTAACAACGGATTCACCCTCCCTCTCAATTGTCTATCCTTTTTTTTGTGAATAATTGGTATCAGAGTTGGTTACTCTAAAGAAGTTTAATAGCTTGAGGTGATCCAAAATGGAATTATGCAAGAAGGATAGTCCCAGATTCGATGGTACAAATTAATCTTTGTGGAAATTCAAAATGGAGTCTCATTTTAAGTGCATTGGTGAACCCTTCTAGAAGATTACAAAGAACATATGGGTATGTGTAGGATCATCATGGAAAAAGTAGGCCCTTCAGTGGCAAAAAATTTAGAAACATCAGAGTTAGGAAACTTCACGTAAAAATTTGAATAAGAACTATCTATATTATTTAAAAAATATGTAAGAGGGTGTGTACAGGATCATCATGGAAAAAACAGGCCCTTAAGTGGCAATAAAAAGACAAAAAATGACAGTTACACAACTTGACATAAAAAATTGAATAAGTTATCTATATTATTTCAAAAAAATGTAAAAAATTGAATTTGTAGAAAATTGAATTTAGTTTCTAAAGTACTAGACCTTTATTTAAAAAATAAAATCTATTTGGTGAAAATTTGAAATTTCAATGCAATGGTATTTAAATTTTAGGGTAAAAATAAGAAGTAGGTGTCTATCTGACGACCCTAACCACAATAAAATGATAATATTTTTTTATAATATTTTAGATATAAGTAGAGGACTCATGTCCCAATGTGATGCATATTTTTTATAATTTATTTCCAAGTAGATAATTAATTATGATTTTTTTATTACAACTTTTAAAAAATATAAAAGCTCGTCTGTCTAACCACCTTAACTTGGTAAAAAATTCATGAAATTCAATTTTAGTTTTTTTAATGCTATAGTATGAGAAGCATAGAATGTGATGCATGTTTTGGATTTAAAAAATGTGACACTGTTTGAAAGTTATAGATGTTTTCAATCAGCTTATAAATCAAGACTTTATTCGTAATTATAATATAAAATGAATAGTAATTATTTATTGAATTCAAAGTAAATCATAATTTATATTGGTGGAAAGCTAAGAATCTCCTCTAAAAACCCTTTTTGTTTCATCAATTTTGGGTAAAAAAAAAGTCATCAGCCACATGGGTCATCATATGGCTTACATATCGCCACTTTTTGGCCCATCATGATCCTGCACATACCCAAGAGTAGAATTTATAGAAAATTGAATTTAGTTTCTAAACTACTAGGTTTATTTTCAAAAAAAAAATCTATTTGGTGAAAATTTGAAATTTCAATGTAGTAGTACTTAAATTTCATGGAAAAATAAAGAAGTAGGTGTATGTCTGACCACCCTAACCACAATAAAAAGATAATATTTTTTATAATATTTTAGATATAAGTAGAGGACTCATGTCCCGATGTGATGCATATTTTGTTGTAATATCTTTCCAAGCAAATAATTAATTATGAATTTTTTACTATAAATTTTTAAAAATATAAAAACTCGTATGTCTGACCACCTTAATTTGGTCAAAACTTCATGAATTTCAATTTTCGTTTGTTTAATCCTATAGTATTTGAATCATAGAATGTGACACATGTTTTGGATTCAAAAAATGTGATATCGTTTAAAATCTATGGATGTTTTTCAATTAGCCTATCAATTAGGACTTTATTCGTAATTGAAATAGAAAATGAATAATAATTATTTATTAAACTCAAAGTAAAACATAATTAATATTCGTGGAAAGCTGAGAATATCCTTTAAAAACCGTTTTCGTTTCATCAATTTTGGGTTAAAAAAAACTAGTCAGCCACATTCCCATCATATTGCCACTTTTTGGCCCATCATGATCCTGCACATACCCATATATAATATTACTCAAAATGGTCCGACTACTCCTAATGAGATCAAAGAAGCTGAAAATAATATCGGCTATAAAAGAATTGCTAAGTGCTTTGAAAAATTTAGAGATAACAAATGTGATAGGTCTGAAGATAGCACATGAGATCTGGAAGAAATTGGAGACATTGTATGAAGGATATGCACAAGTGAATATTGCTAAGATAATAAGTCTGAAAGGCAAGTGGGAGAATTTGAAGATGAGTGAAAATCAAAACATTGTTGCTTTCATGCAAAATGTAAATGAACTAGTGATGGGCATTAGGTGTGTCGATGGAGTTATGGAAGAAGATAAGATTGTGGCTTAAGTGTTGAGATCAGTGTCTACCTCTTACAAAATGAAAGCTCGTGCTAATGAAGGGCCCAAGATAGTAACAAAAAAGAAAAGAGACATGTTGATTGGTAAATTTGTTGCCTTTGAGTTGAGTGAGTTTGGTGAGTCTACTCCTAAAATAGAATCTGCATTCAAAGCTATTGTATCCAGAAAAAGCCAACAGAGATATGATCTAGGAGAAAGTTCCAGAAAGACATTCAAGTATGAAGATGAGATGAGATAGATTGAAGATGAAGAAAGAGAGCTAGAAGAGATAGAAGCATTGATTGTGAAAAGAGAATCCAGAGGACATGGTAATTATAATGGAAAGTTGCCTATTTAATGTTTCTCTTGTAGTAAGATAGGTAATTTTGCGTCAAGGTGTCCTGAAAGAGTTTCTAAGTATAAACCTGACAAGTCTAGATTTCAAAAGAAATGTTATTATACTAAAGAAGGTGTTACTGATGATGAATCTAATAAAGAAACTAGAAATGAAGATGGATGGGTACTGATTTCTATGAAGGAAAATGGTACGGTATCCACTAAATCTGTTAACAATCAAAATATTGAGAAAGCTCTTGTAGCCAAAATTGATGAAAAGGATGAATGGGTGACTAATAGTGGATGCTCATATCATATGACTGGTGACAAAATAAAGTTTCTAAGCTTGGAAAATTATGATGGTGGTGTTTTAAGATTTGGAGATAACAATGCTGGTGTGATTTATGACTGAGGCACTGTTTCTCTTGGTGATAAACATTATACTGATGATGCTCTTTATGTTGAAGGATTGAAGCATAACTTATTGAGTGTTGAATAGATGGTAGACTAGGGATACAATATTTAGTTCAAATATGGTAAGTACAAGATATTAGGATGCTCTGGAAATGTAATTGCTTCAGGTACAAAGACAAGAGGTAATATTTTTCACCTGAGTGATGCTAGTGAAAGTTGTTTAATTTCTCAAGTTGATGTAAGTTGGTTATGGCATAGGAGGTTGTGTCATGTGAATTTTGATAACATTGTCAAAGTAAGCTCCAATCAAACATTCAGAGATCTACCTAAGGTAGTGAAGCCTACTAACACTATGTGCGAGGAATGTCAGATGGGAAAGCATACAAGAATTTATTTTAGGAGAAAACAACATCATTCTAATCGAGTTCTGGTGTTGGTTCATACTGATCTATGTGGTCCATCCAGAATCAGAAGTCTACAAGGAGAAAGGTACTTTATGTTGATAATTGATAATTACTCTAGGATGATATGGGTTGCTTTCTTGAGAGAAAAACATGAAGCTCTAGAAAAGTTTAAATTTTTCAAAGATTTGACAAAAAATGAGACATATTTGAAGGTTAAGTGCTTAAGATCAAACAGAGGTGGTGAATTCACTTCCTGAGATTTCAATCAATTTTTTGAAGAGCATGGAATCAAAATATACTTATCTTCTCCTTGGACCCCTCAGAAAAACGGAGTTGTTGAAAGGAAGAACAAAATAATTCTAAATGTTACTAGAACTATGATGTTGGAAGGTAATGTTCCTCATATCTACGAGAGAGAAGTTGTAAGCACTGTTGTATACACTATAAACTGGGTAAATTTTAAAGGTAAATCGGGTAAGACTCCTTTTGAGTTGTGGTTTGGTTATAAGCCTACTATTAAATATTTCAAAATATTTGGAAGTAGATGTTATATTAAGAGAGATGGAGATATTGGAAAGTTTGATGCTAGAAGTGATGAAGGAATCTTTTTGGGTTACCCTACTAAGAGGAAAGCCTATTGGTGCTACAATAGAAGATTGAAGAAAATGTTGAAAGTGCAAATTTCAGAGTTGATGAAGACACTGTTAGATCATCCAAATACTGTGGATATGACTCAGATGACCAAAATATAGTACTAAGAATGGAAATAATGTGTACAAATAGAATCAAGTTCAAATTGTTCAGGTGAATCAAGAGAATCATGAAGAAGAAGCTAGTGGAAGTGCAAAAGAGAGAACATAAGAATGAGAAGTTCGAGAGAATCTAAAAGTTCTAAGGTATGTAAAGCTAAATCATTCTGAAAATCAGATTATAGGAAACAAAAACAAAGGTGTGCATACTAGAAGAATAATTGCAGAAGAATATTGCGTTATTTCCAAGACTGGTCCTAGTAATGTCAATGAAGCATGTAAAGATGAATATTGGATGGAAGCAATGAAGGAAGAAGAGATTGGAATAGAGAAAAATGATACATGGACTCTTGTTCCCAAACCTCAAGATAAAAATATGATTGGAACCAAATGGGTCTTTTGAAATAAATTGAATGAACAAGGTGAACTTGTCAGAAATAGAGCAAGTCTGGTATGTAAAGGATACTCACAAATGGAAGGTATTGATTTTGAAGAAAACTTTGCCCTTGTTGCTAGAATTGAAGCTGTAAGGTTATTGATTGCTTATGCTACTTTCAAAAATTACAAATTCTATCAAATGGATGTGAAGTCAGCATTTCTTAATGGTGAATTAGAAGAATAATTTTATGTTGAGCAACCAGATGGATTTCAATTGACTAATGAAAAAGACATGGTTTTCCAATTGAAGAAAGCACTATATGGTCTCAAATAATCCCCTAGAGCCTAGTATGCAAGACTGGATACATACATTTTGAAGCTTGGATTCAATAAACGTACTGCTGACAACAATCTATATTTCAAGATGGATCAAGATAAAGAGTTGATTATTGAATTTTTGTTGATGACATCATTTTTGAAGGTGATGATGACTTATGCATGAAATTTTCTGATGAAATGAAAAGTGAATTTAAGATGTCAATGATAAGAGAGCTAAAATTCTTTCTAGCATTGCGAATAACTCAGTTAAATGATGGAATTTTCATATCTCGGTCTAAATATGTAAAAGAGTTACTAAATTTTTTTGGCATGGAAGACTCAAAACTAGTTGGTACACCCATGGTAATTGGATGCAAGTTAACACAGAATGATGATTCTCCTAAGGTTAATCAAACAAGGTACTGGTCAATGATTGGTGGATTTCTATATTTGACTTAGAATAGACCAGACATTATGAATGTTGTATGTATGGTTCCTAGATATCAAGCTGATCCAAAGGAATCACATGTGACTACAATAAACAGAATTTTTAGATACTTGAAAGGAACAGGTGATTTTGGTTTTGGTATCCTAAGGATGATGATCTTACTTTGAATGCGTTTACAGATGCAAATTGGGTAGGAGATATAAATGATAGGAAAAATACAAGTGGTAGTGCATTCTTCTTAGGGAAGAAGTTGGTGTTTTGGATAAGTAAAAAGAAGAATTCCATTTCCGTATCTACTATTGAGGCAGAATATATTGTTGTTGTAAGAAATTGCGCTCAAGTATTATGGATGAAATAGATGCTGAGAGATATCAAAATTGAGTATAATTAACCTATTGCTATATTTTGTGATAACTAAAGTGTCATAAACATTTCCAAGAATCGGATGCTACATTCAAAGATAAAACATATATCTATCAAGTATCACTTGTTGAGAGACAAATTGAGTGATAAAGAAATCAGATTGGAATACATGCCCACTAAGGAACAAATTGTAGATATCTTTACTAAAACATTGCCTAAGGATACTTTTGAGTATCTTAGAGGTAAGTTAGGGGTGATTTTCCCTAATCTGAACTAAGATGCAATTCTTTGCATCAATCCGTGCACTTACAATTATTTTTTTTGTTTTGGATTGATGTTCTGGTGGCTGCTACTCAAGGGGAGTAGTCAGATGATTCAAATATGTGGTTTAGATCTTGTATGTACCTTTTTCGTTGATGTCAAAGGGGGAGAAGTGTAATGTGAGAAACTTTGTAAAATCTAAGGGGGAGAATGTAGAACAAAGGAGGATAAGAGTACTATGTGAAGAGTTAGTTGTGTTGATGGTCTTTTTCACATCATGTGTTGCCATCAATGCAAAAGAGGGAAATTTTTGGATGTTGTGGTTGTGTCACTGATATGTGGTTTTCATTGATGTCAACACTATTAACATTGATGATTCTGAATGCTAAATATGTCGAGGATATTGAGAAATTTAGAATAAATATGTTGCAAGGAGTCGATGAAGCTGTGTTGATCAAAATGGTGGTAAGTTTTGTAAGTTGGTAATCAGAAGTTACACATTAAAGGGTTTGTTGTTGAATCTATCTAGTATGTTGTCCAAAATTTTCAGTGGTGCGCATCAATTTGGAGAAATTTATGAGTCTCTAAGTTCCTATAGTTATTTTGTTACTATAACAGGTGTTTCTGGAAGAAGATAATGCAATTCTAGTAAATTGATTTCTTGCATATGCTTCCATAATGTTCAGTGATTTTTCTAGATCATTCTCTATCATTTTGGTATGTCCATGTTGATCGATGTGCTCGTTATCGAAGATTTTCCTTTTGAGTTTGAAGGTTTTCATGTTCTTGGCTGACATGATAGTGGTAGCGTGTTGTGGATCCTTATGGATCAAGTTTTTATTGTTTGGAATTTTTGAGGATGTTGATTTAGGTCTTCATTATGATGTGACCGACTTAGGTTTTTGTGCATTGAGATTTGTTCATGAATTGGGCCGATAGTTGTAATTTATTCCTTATTTGTGGTCGACAAAGTTGTTGATGTAAATTCATGTAGTAGATATAAAGAGCGATTGATTCTTCATTTTGAAGTGTGTGTGTGGTGTGTATGCTCGGTGAATGTATGTGAAATGTTCGAATAAAGATCAAATCATTTGATTTCAGAGGAGAGTGTGAAGAATATTGAACGAAGTGTGAAGAATTATTTCTATGCCTAACCAGATCTATCATTAGAATTTTGTAGACTTGCTAATTTCTTAGTTCACCCTTATCAGATGGATTTGATCTAATTATTTTATGTAAGGCAGCGAGCCTTCCCTTTGAGTAGTGAGCTCTAGGCAGTGTGCCTGAATGCATGTGCATTCCCTATTCACTTTTCACTATACTTCTCACAAGGTATAATCTTGTGGACTAACATCCACCATGATTTTTTCCGTACCAGAGTTTCCACGTATAAAATATTGGTGTTCATGTGTTTTTTATGTGTTGTTAATTTATGCTCTCACTGTTAATTATCAAATTTGAGATTAAAGGTTGATTAAGGTTGAATAAGTTTAAATTTTGTAACAACCGATTCACCTGCCCCCTTCTCAGTTGTCTATCCTTGGTTTCCCAAGAAGAATGTGGTATGCACAAAGTTATTTATCATGTGGATCACCTCCTACACATGTATTCTCCTTAAGATGAGTTACTATAAGAACCTATAACTATTTACATATCTAACAATGAAAATGTTAGTGATGACACATGCCCCCTAAAAATTGTTGTATTTATAGGATACAAGGTGTGAACCCCAATCCTTTATACCTACATAAACACAAAAAAAAAACACATAATTAGATCAATATGTAAGTTAAGATAAGGATTCCCCATGAAATCCATTTGCAATGCTTGAATAGAAAATAAAATAAAGAAATGAACAAAGATAATAATGAAATCCTATTCTAAGATGCAAAATCTTGATCCCATGGGGGAATTGGTGCCAATTGGTGTGTTGAAATTGGCCCTTTCCCAAATCCTTTATATGATTTGTTGATGGTTTGATGAGTGATCCACCTTGATGAAGATTCAATCAAGCTTCATGATAAAAATCTGCATAACCTAGCTAAGAATGTGAAGAAATGGATGAAACTAAATATGCTTGAGGAAGAAGTTGAGTAGAGTAAGTTTACTCAAGTTGTGGATGCTAGAATGAGAGGAAGAGTCTCTCATTTATAGATTTCCAAAATGGAAAAGAGAGTGAGATTGAGCAATGTGGGATCATTCAACATCCAATGGCCAAGTGCCACTTGTCAAGATGTGAATGGTTGAACAATGAGCACATTTTGGTCAATGTGCCAAAGAGGGGGAGATTTGAAATTCGAATTTGAAAGTTGGGGGGAGAGAAGAGTTGAGTTAATGTCACCTAGCTCAATGCACAAGGACATGTAAGAGGAGTGAATGCCTTGTTGGAAGTACCCATCCACTTGCATTTTTGAATTCAAATTTGAGGGAATATTGCCTTTTGATGTCATTTTGAGAGAAAATAGAGATTTAATAAATCAAATTAATTGATTTATTGTGCAAGTTGCATTCTCTAGAAGATTTTAGTGATAGAGATTAACTTAATCAAGATTTTGATTAAATTAATAAAACATTAGATGATTTGACAATTTTGAGTTAAATTGATGTATTTATTTAAATTAGAATTGAGAGGAAATGATAAAAGACTTAATTAAATAAAGATTTGATTTATTTAATTAAAGAGGGATGATGTTGGATTTAAACCAAATAAAGATTTATTTAATTTAAATGAGATGACTTTAGGGGTTAGTTAAATAAAATGTATTATTTAATTTAACAGAGACACAAGGTTGATTAAATTAAATTGATAAATTCAATCAATAGAGGAGAAAGACTTAATCAAATAGACAATGATTTATTAAATTAAGGGACAAACTATGATGAAATGTTGAGAGTATGATTTAGGAGGAAATGTTGTTAGTAATGAAGATCAAGTGTGCTAGATCGAAAATGTACATTTTCCCTGTCTACATTTTGCCCCTCTTTGAAGCAATGTACTTGTTGGATTGATTCAAAGAATAAACTGTTGTGATAAGAGTAAAAAATTTCTTTATTTTTTCAGATGCCCCACTGTTGCCGCAACAAAAGGATTATGTTGGTATATTGCCCCCTCGAGAGATTGAGTGGAAATGTTTGATTTTTTGATTGAGATTGCGATAGAATACGAGAGGAGTGCTTCTCTTGATCAAAGGACGAAATATAATTCTTTGATGTAGACAATTCAAATGATGTATAGACAGTCATCTGCCATGGGTAGCCTCATGTATATTTTGATACAGTACACTAATTTTAGATAGAAATGTTAGTAAAGATGAAAGAATAAGAATAATAAGATGGATGGAAGGAGGATCCACACAAGTTCACATTAAATTACTGATGATGATGATGTATTTCTTACCAGGAGTTAGGATTTTCAAAGGGATAATTAATTTATGTTTGATAACACACGTAGGTATGATGCATCAAGGTATAAAGGACCAGGATGGTGTTGTACCTAGTGTGATGGAATTTGACTCATCAATGAGATAGGAGTATTCTTGTTCACACTTGACATACGAAAACCTTGCTAATGGACCTAACAAAGCAAGTATTCGTCAAGTTATTTTATAAGAGTATCCAAAAAGAACAGTAGACAAAAAAAATAATGATCATTGCCCCATTCCTTTCTCTCTAAACCTGTTTTGTTTAGGCATCATCGAGAGTTTCTAGGAATGAGCGCAAAACAAGATAAGTCAAAAGACCAAGATAAAGTAAACAAACAAGTTGATGTTCTTCATACCGCTAGCCAAGACTAACTACTATGGGGTACCTGATGCTGATGTCCATCAAAGGAAAGCTTCATCCTAGGACATGTAGTGATAAGGGTTTTGATGGGACTGATTTGGGTGATAAGCTATTGATACTCTGAGTTGACCAACTTGCTTGCTTACTGACTTAGGCTTTCGAGACTTTGACAATTTGGGTGTTCACTTTTGAACCTGCTAGACTTTCTTTTGA
Source organism: Sequoiadendron giganteum (assembly GCA_007115665.2). Taxonomy (NCBI): domain Eukaryota; kingdom Viridiplantae; phylum Streptophyta; class Pinopsida; order Cupressales; family Cupressaceae; genus Sequoiadendron; species Sequoiadendron giganteum. The sequence goes on from CM021105.1 coordinate 583,957,866, forward strand.
CTAACTTACCAAAGGGTGAAGGCGATGATTGATTTTATTATGAGTGATAAAAGTCATGGGTGAAAGTGAGATGAGATGGATGCACCATTTTGGGTTTTCAGATATTTTGAGGTTGTTTTTGGTATTTTCACATTTTTTAATTTTTTTGGCATTTTCAAGGTTTATGACGAAGAGACTAACCTAAAGACCTATCCTAGGGGTCTTGGGAGTTGATCTGTACATTATCCTTGCCTACGTTATACACGAACAAACCACGTAGTTTGATCGATGACAAACTGACTTGATGAAAAGATAGATGGGAAAATGGATTGCCAGTGCGACGGATGCCTAAGAACTGACCTTACTATCTCGGGGGATGATCAAAGATCAACCTTGCCTATGTTCAAGCTCAGAGACAACATAGTTTGACAAGGTGAAAAACTAACTTGACTACTGATGAGATAGATGGGCAAATGGATTTCCATTGCGACATACACCTCAAGACTGACCTAAATGTCTCGGGGGATGATCAAAGATCAACCTTGCCTACGTTCAAGCTCAGAGATGACGCAGTTTGACAAGATGACTCTATTTTTTATGTTTTTTGAATTTTTGAGATGTTTTTGATTTTTGATATGATTTGGATTTTTGATGAATTTTTTAATGTTTTTGAATTTTTTGCACAATTTTGACAATTTGGATATGGATATGTGATGATATCAGTTCTCTATTTCAGGATTTTATTGGAAACCAATCTTAATTTTGATCAATCAGATTAATGGATTGATAGTTTGACTAAGTGTGTTAAGTCAAACAAAAGTGATAATGCACTTGTAAACTCTAGGAAGTTGTGTTATCCTAAAGTAAACTCATACATGAGAGGGTAGTTTGACTAAGTGTGTTTAGTCAAACAAGGTGGTTTTGGAATTGATAATTTGGCTAAGTGTGTTAAGCCAAACAAATATGATAATGAACTTGTAAACCCCAGCAAATTTTGTTATCCTAGAGTAAACTCGTGCACAAGATGATAGTTTGACTAAGTGTGTTAAGTTAAAAAAGGTGATAACTGATTGGATTTGATTGATCAATATTGATGAAGCTTGATTTGGAACAAAATTGTTTTGATGATTTGATGTGACACTGGCATGCCCATTAGATGCAACTAATATGGATTGTTTGGATTGATGTTCAATGAAAGATAAAGCTTGATAAAGAACATCATCCTATCAAAATATGCCATGTGCTAGTAATTTGGATTTTGGTTCACAAATTCTTTGACCAATTTGATTTCATGTTTTCCAATGTTTAGATTACTAGATAAGTTGGAGGATATATATCAAGATTTCCTCTTGAAGCGAAATGTAATTATCTGCCCCCAGTGTCTAGCAATGTATGGGAGGCTATGGGTGGATTCTTGGATATATGTGTAGATGGATGGATATGGTAAGTACGCAAAGGATGCCAAGTATTATCTTGCGATAAGATAAGGTGTTCGCATATAGGATTCTCATTTGGATAGTACTTCTTGGCTCAAATAATGTTGGCTTGGATAGGATCAAGATCAAGATAAGGTAGATAAATGGCAATGCGTTGGATAAACAGTTCATGGATGAATAGATGATATGGCCGAAATGTTGGCTTTATTATGGATGCAATAAGATGCTTTCAACTGAAATGGTGTACGTGGATGCTCGATTCTACACATGATGCTTGTTTTCCAGGTTTTCATCATGGTACATGTCCAAAGCGCCACCGAAGTGGTTTTCACTATAGGATAATTTTGTATCTTTACCATTTTTAGTATTTTTTTTTTTATTTTTTTTGATTTTTTTGTGTTTTTCACTAAAGGATTTTAAGGTCATGATGAACCACATGATTTCATTGATGTAGACACTTCTATCATAAAATTCCATCGGTATCCTTCTTGAAGAAGTTGCTTTTCTAAGATATGTGCACTGGAATGCAACTTCTAAGATCCTTGATCTGTTTTGCTGATACCGGAGTTAACTCTGTCTCTGTACACACATCATGATAAGGTGCCTTCTAAATCCTTATGATGAAGGGTCATTTCCAACACATGGTCAATGTGAGAATTGGATATCATGCGTGGAGGCGTGGATGGAGTGTGTTTAGTAATAAAATATGGATTGGTTGATAGTTTGGAACCTTTGACTCTCCAAACTGGGGAAGATGAGCAATGATGGGTGGATATGGAAGTGTGCATGAAATTAGGACCAACTGCTTGATACACTTTGTATGTCACTTGAGAAGCATGTTTTTTAATTTGTGGACATCTTTGATGGATACTTTTCCCTTTTTGATTTTGCCCCATAATTTCTTTCACTGATGGACTTTGATAGGGATAGTCATTCTTTGTATTCTTTGGTATCCATATATATTTGATTTGTCCTTCATGATTCAGTACTTCTTTTTCTTTAATAGAATTCTTCATACTTTGATTTGAATCTTTCCTTTGTTGTTGGTACCAATCCGTGGATGGGATGATGGGTGGATGAAGATTCGTGACATGGTGGGTTGTAGTATTGGCATTGTTTTCATCATAAAGATTCTTCGTGCTCCCTATGTTGATGTTTGCTTGAGATGAAGTTGCCCCTAGTTTTATAGAGGTGTCACTGATATGTTGAGATCCCTTGATTGTGGAATAAACAAGGCCTTGATGCTTAGGATTACCAATAATCTACATTGGTTCTAGGATACCTTGTTCATGCAGACCTAATCCTTTGCCTTGATAATTCATCTGCTCAAAAAATTTATTTGCAATAGGATATGATTTACCTTGGGAACAAGGTGCCAATCCTTCTCTACTCTGTGGTGGATCTTCAAAAGTGACAGCTTCTTGATTGATGAGGTAGCTTTCCCTAAGAAAGGTGAGTGATCCAACTTAATAAGTGACAAGATCCACTATATAATTATGTGGGATGAATGCCTGATTGACATCTTTAGCTTTTGTTACTTCTTCAAGTGATGTTAAAGATTCACTGTGAAATTCTTCCTCCTGATTCATTCTTGATATGCTTTCACATGATGTTTCTGATTCACAACTTCTGTAGAAGCCTTCTTCATGATTTGTTTTTGCTAGTTCTCTGGATTTATGTATATCTTGATCATGTGTACAAATGTTAAGAGTATGAGACTCTTGTTCCTTGGCAATGATATCAAGTGTATGAGACTCTTGTTTTGAATGATGATCATCTACTTATCCGTCGAGAGAAAGTATCTTGTGGATAGATGGAGGGGTATGTGTTATATGGATATGATCATCATTTGTGACATCTTGTATAGATAAAAGAGTGCCCATTATATCACTGTAGTAGCTTGGAGATGTAAATTCTTGATCTTGAATGATTTCATAATTTCTTTCGACATACTTTGGATCAAGTTCTTGACATGGGTCAATTTCAAAGAATGGATTGCTTATAAAGGATTCTTGGATATCTTCCTTAGGCATAGGCAGTTAATTAAATGTCATGAGTTAAAAGGATGTCCATATGTTTTGGAAAGGATCATTGCTAGACCTTGGTGAAAGATGTTGATCATGCTTTGGAATAAGTTCTTGAGATATGTCCTCTAACTTGTTCGGTGATGTAGACACATTGTCAACACGATCATTTGTGGATGGATCTTGGTTTATGTCAATAGGATCAAATAACATCAACACTCCTTGAAATAGACCTTTGTAGGTGAGGTCTTGATCATGACTAAAACATGGCTCTTGATGTACATTGATTTGATCATTGGATGAGGTGGAAACATCTTCAAGGTGTTCATCGATGGATAGATCTTGATTACTGTTTTCAAAAATTGTGGTGGGAATCTGTTGCAAGCTTTGCTGAGTGAGTAATGCTTGTGTTTGATGCTGAGCCAACAGCGCTTGTTGTTGGTCGTGTTGTTGTTGTTCCAACAAAGCTTGTTGTTGGTTTTGTTGTTGTTGTGCCAACAAAGCTTTTTGTTGGGCTAGCTATTGTTGTGCCAACAAAGATTTTTGTTGGGCTCCTTGTTGTGCTAGTTGTTAATGGACTTGTTCATGAATTGCTTTCAATAGTGCCCAAAATTGTGATTGCATCTTTCAAGCTTGGTGTTGGGCTTGAGCTTGTTGGGCTACTTGAGCCGCTTGTGCTTGCTGAGTAGCTAGTTGTGCAGCTTGTTGGTTTTGGAGCACCTTTTTGTGGGAAGCTTCTTGAGTGACTTGCAACATGATGGAGAATGAATTTTTCATGTTGTTTTTTAGCGGTGGTGTCGGTGGGTTGGGGATGGTGTTGATTGTTGGGGTTGCTTGAATGGTTGCCATCGGTTGTTGCGATATCGATGGAAAAATGGGAGGATTTGACATGATGCTTTGATTAATAAATGGGGTGTTGCTCATATGCAATTGATTGACGGTTGGTAAAGGGAGAAGGCTCATGCCTTGATTGCTTGGTTGATAGATTTGTAAGTTTTGATTTTGATTTAAACCTACCATTGGAAAAGATGTTCCAAAATTTAGATTGGGCATGCTTACATTTGTACCATTGATGTTTGGAGGAGATAACGATCCCATGTATGGATTATACAAATGCAAGTTTTGAAAATCAATTGGTATTGTAAGGCTTGGATAGTTTGGTTGAATTGGATTACTCATGATGTATGAGTCGAGTTTATATTCCCGCTCCTCTTGTGTTTTGACCTCGTTGACCTCTCAGGGGTTTAGGACCAATGATGAGATGAAGGATGAAAGGGGTGAATGATATCAGTGTTTAAACTTTTAGAAACTTTGGATCAATGTGAGAATTTTAGGACTTGATTTGATGTGATTTAGGATTGACGATAGTTTAGCTAAGTGTGTTAAGCAAAAAAAGGTGATAATGTACTTGTAAACTCTGGGAAGTTGTGTTATCCTAAAGAAAACTTGTACACAAGATGATAATTTGGCTAGGTGTGTTAAGCCAAATGAGTTGATTTTTGATGATGAACTTGTAAACCCTAGGAATTTGTGTTATCCTAGAGGTAAACTTGCACATGAGAGGATAGTTTGGGTAGGTGTGTTAAGCCAAACAAGGTGATGATGATTTTTCCTAAAAGTCTAGCATAAGTGATGTTTCAAAGTTCCAAAATTTGTCGGTGAGATGGAAATTTGATTGATGTTTGAGAGATAGGTGAAGTGGTGATTTTGATCCTAGATGACACTATGAGGACTTACTTACAAGACCAAGGTAATGAAGAACATGCTTTTCCCTAGGAGTAATTCAAACCAAAAGACCAATGTTTGCATGGAAACCCAATGACCCAAAAGAGACCAAGCACATGTGTGGTTCAATTGTCTGTTATCTTGCTTAGATTCGGTTCCCTTTTGACACAAGCACTTTCTTGATTATTTTTTTCAAACTGAATGTCCAATATCTAATTTTCTTTCATCCCACAAAGTGCATTATGTGGAAATCAAGGAAATCAAGGCAAAGGTTTCCTAGTGTTTAACCTTGGTGAAAACAAATGATGATATAATCTCTAGGGCAAGCAAGAGCACTTAGATTCGTCAAAGGATATTTGTTTCCTCCAAGGGGTTTGAAATTTGGATCTCTTGTGGATGTTTGTTTTTAAATTGTTTTGAGGACCAAGCAATGCATTTTCTATTTCCAAGCACATGTACAACCCTAGGATGAAGAGACAATATTTTGTTGGGTTCCCACTTGGATGAATCTAGCTGTGCATATTTTGTGTGGATGACTAGATGCTTGACCACATTGGCACCCCTCCACGACACACACTTCTTGGGTTAGCCAAGAATCAGTACCCATGAATCTCCCAAGGCATACTTTTCATCTCTACAATAAAACCGCATGTATAACGTGGGGCAGCTTCAAAGGACATGACCTTTTGCACCAACTAAATAAATAATGTTTTGGCCTCTAAACAAATTTTTTTAGTAAGGGCATCCAGTTTAGGGGGTGAAATGATAAAATCCTTATGAGAGATCTCCCAAACCTTATAACAAGGGCTTTATGCATCATAAAGATACTGGGGGAGAGTTATCATGCATCGCTTCCCATTGCCCATGGCTTTCACCATGAACACAAATTTATATAGCGGTTTGGAAGATCTTGGCTTTAGCCCATTACCACTTGAGTCGTTTCCTTGGGGTGAGTAATTTTTCCCACCAAGGCAGGCCCTCTAAAGGTACACAATAGCAAGTAAGTGCATTTGTAGTTCGATCGACCTTTGTTGAAAAAAAAAGGGAGAACACTCGCAATGCCTTTTTCTCACAGTAGACAAAGCAAGAAAGACACATGTTCTTTTTAAATCCCTCAAAGCAATAATGAGTTCTTTTTAATCACCAAAATAAATGTGAGATTATCTTTTTCAATTTTAAAACCTTTAAACAAAATCTAGTATGTTGTTCCTAAGGTTCTTTTTAGCCTTTTGCAAACTTTTGGAAAAGACATTTTGCTTGTTCTTTTTAAAACCCAAAGGAAGTTTAGTGTTTCTAAGAAAAATGACATTAACAAATTTCTCTTAAACAAGAATCTAAAATCCTTAAAGAGTGTTGAAGAACACTTTAGTGTTTAAAAACACTTTGTGTATAATGAACATGGTGCCATAATGAATCTTCTACTTTGTTTGGAAAAGGAAATTCACTTGTTCTTTATAAACCCAAAGTAAATCTAGTGTTTCTAAAGCATGAAAGTAACAAATTTCTTAGAAATGGATTATAAGTTCTCCCAAAAGTGTTTAAAAACACTTGATACAATGAGATTTCAACAATTTTTTAGATTTTCCATTTTTGGTAATTTTGCATGCATGACTTTGAGAGTCCTATTTTTTCCCAAAAACTACCCAATACTAAGATATGATGAATCACCAACTAACATTTGAAATTAGGAACATGGGTTTTGAGTTATTGACAAAAATAACTTTCTAAAACTAGGAAAAAATACTAAAATGTCATTTTAAGGGCCAAGATGAAAGTTTCAAGCCCCAAAAATGTGCCAAAATCGCCACCAACCTATCTTTTATAAGTTAGGAATCCACAAGCCACCTCATAAAGAAACCACCTGTAAAATTTCAGCCAAAACCCACATCTGAGTCAAAAGTTATGACCTCGGGAAGTTCCTGCATCACAAAAAAAGAAGTTAAAAAATCGGAAAACTGCAGATGCGGCGCAGTTTGGACAAAAGCAACGCTATATAGTGCCGATCATTTGATTGTGAGTGGCGCTCTGCAAGCACAATGACCATAAAAGCAGTGCAATATGGTTAAGCGACATAGTTTGTGAAGCGGGCCGGTTTGAAATTTTAAAATTTTCTGAGGCAGGAACAAAGTGGCACATTTGGGAAAACATGGTGCAATATGGCACCGCACTACTGAAAGTGGTGCAATATGGATTCACGGAGATGAAAGCGGCGCATTTAGAAATTTTAAAATTTTAGAGGCAGGAAAGTAGAAGTAGCACTGTTAAGAAATTTTGTGTGGTTCGGTATAGCACCGCGCCTCTAAAACCGGTGCAGTATGGAGCCGCGGCTCTCGGAGCGGTGCAATATGGCACCATGGCACTATTAAGTGGTGCAGTTTCCTATGACCTGCAAAAAAATGTTAAAAAGTGCAAAAATTTTAAAAAACGTGATTAAATTCTTGAGTCAGCCCTCCTTCTAGCGCCAAAATGTGAACCCCAATCCTTTATACCCTTGATCCCATGGGGGAGTTGGTGTCAATTGGTGTGTTGAAATTGGCCCTTTCCCAACTCCTTTGTAAGCTTTGTTGATGGTTTGATGAGTGAACCACCTAGATGAAGATTCAATCAAGTTTCATGATAAAAATCTACATAGCCTAGCTAAGAATGTGAAGAAATGGATGAAACTAGATATGCTTGAGGAGGATGTTGAGTAGAGTAAGTTTACTCAAGTTGTGGATACTAGAATGAGAGGAAGAGTCTCTCATTTATAGATTTCCAAAATGGAAAAGAGAGTGAGATTGAGCAATGTGGGATCATTCAACATCCAATGGCCAAGTGCCACTTGTCAAGATGTGAATGGTTGAGGAATGAGCACATTTTAGTCAATGTGCCAAAGAGGGTGAGATTTGAAATTCGAATTTGAAAGTTGGGGGGAGAGAAGAGTGGACTTAATGTCACTTGGCTCAATGCACAAGGACATGTAAGAGGAGTGAATGCCTTGTTGGAAGTACCCATCCACTTGCATTTTTGAATTCAAATTTGAGGGAATATTCCCTTTTGATGTCATTTTGAGAGAAAATAGAGATTTAATAAATCAAATTAATTGATTTATTGTGCAAGTTGCATTCTCTAGAAGATTTTAGTGATAGAGATTAACTTAATCAAGATTTTGATTAAATTAATAAAACATTAGATGATTTGACAATTTTGAGTTAAATTGATGTATTTATTTAAATCAGAATTGAGAGGAAATGATTAAAGACTTAATTAAATAAAGATTTGATTTATTTAATTAAAGAGGGATGATGTTGGATTTAAACCAAATAAAGATTTATTTAATTTAAATGAGATGACTTTAGGGGTTAGTTAAATAAAATGTATTATTTAATTAAATAGAGACACAAGGTTGATTAAATTAAATTGATAAATTCAATCAATAGAAGAGAAAGACTTAATCAAATAAACAATGATTTATTAAATTAAGGGACGATGAAATGTTGAGAGTATGATTTAGGAGGAAATGTTGTTAGTAATCAGGATCAAGTGTGCCAGATCGAAAATGTACATTTTCCCTATCTACACAAGGAATTATTAAAATATAGGTAAATAATACATGAAAGCTAAATATAATCTAAGCATGTAATCATGGAATCATGTATTTAGTTACAAATGTATAGAAATGGTAATAAATAATATATTGTGTAAGAAAATATTCTATATATAGGATTAGTAAAAATAAATGTTATGCCCCACATGGACAAGGGATGATGGTGTGGTCGTCAATATAACCATGGCATGAATTCATGATAAAGAGATAAATCCCATTTAAAGGGTAAGTTTAATTCTCATTAAAAATAAAAGTCTATGAAGAGACAATATATAAGAAAGAAGCATGCACTCTCTTTATGAGAAGGCTTGATTGATCCCCAATGTGATAAAAAGGGAAGCATGATGCTCCTGAATGGAAGGGACAAAGCCCTTGGAATAATAAGAGGAAAATTTTGATACTATCATTGTGATAAAGGTAAAAGGTAGCTTAATGCTCGCTAGTGCAATGAAGTGGTTTAATTTTTTACTATAATCTAATATCTAAGCATGAAACCTCATATTGGATAAGAGGTATCATAGGGAAGATCATGCAATAAGACACAAAAAATTTAAAGTGAAGGATTCATGCTCCCCATTAGTAAATATATGGAAATAAAATCTTAAATGTAAAAGGGGATGTATGATGCCCCACAACATAACTCCAATAATGTATGCATACATAAGCTTGTATTCAAAGTGTGTAATGTCTGTAGATAAGCATGGACATATAAATAGAAAATATGCAAGGATGTGATCATTAAAGCTCATAATTATATAAATACTATTATATGGGTAGAATGACATAATGGAGATTATGAAATAAAAGGGGCATGGAAATAATTATCAATGTTCAATAACCCCACCACATATGACAATCAATAGTGGTATCACCTCAAATTTGTAAGTTTTATTGGGTATTCTGTGCTATTTTCCATCAAGAGTGGATTAACCAAATTCACTACGGCCATACCAAGAAGCAATTATGAATGGATCAAACTATTAAGTTAAAAATCGCTTCATAATTTATTTTTATCACTTGAATTCACTTGAAGGACCCACTTTCAATTTAAAATTTTATTTAAATGATTCCTATATTACATGTCTTTCTTAATTGTCTATAGAATGTGTGTAATTTATCACATTCATTCACTCATCACGATGTTGCTATCATTATTGTTTCTTGTTATGGTAACTATAGCAAATTAATATATATTATGTAACCTCCTCAATCACATTTATTATGTGTTACTATATGTACTAGTGAAAAATTTATTATACCTTGCTCTTTTCCCTTTTTTTTTGTGCTTAGTTTGAATTGGATATGTACTTTATGCAATGGCAAGTGTACAAGCGGAATGGTTTCTACTAGAAGATGACACATAATCCAAACATTATCTAGTCCTAAACACTTATTCAAAGGGACTAATTTTGATCCTCAATTTACTAATTTCTTATATAGCCTTAGATCTATAAATTTCAATTCAAAATTTAGATATGTTTTGATTAGATTAAAGTTGGAAAGGGCCCGTACCATTCCAATTCAAAATTTGGATATGTTTCCCTTTCTTACAACTAGTGATTATTTATTGACTTTAAGCATGAAACTTTTTACCTACACTTTCAATTTATAATTAAAAATTACGCCTTAAAAAATCAATCTAAAACTTTCTCTATGGCTTGTGTTATCATTCCAATATCATCTCCTTTAAATTATCTACTTATATAAACATTTGATATGTATTGCTTGACTTTTTATTTGTCTTCAATATTTATCTTTAACTGCTAGGGGAGAATCTCCCCTTGCCTAACAAATCCCTCAAAGGGGTTTCTAAATGGTACTAGTTAATTATTATAGATCATAGTAATCAGACTAACAAATTCCCAATGACAATTCTACACAAATCATTTGTATGTGGAAAGTTCACGTTTGCAGACAAGCTTAGTATCTGTAACATGCGAAGATTCTGATCAGAGTCATTTTTGAAATTATAAATTAGAGCATTTGTTAAATCGAAGTGACACCCCTGTAACATTTAATCCTTATTAAAATATCCATCAAACGTATTTCTGATTGGGAAGAGAAACGTAAATAAAAAATAAAAAATTGAACAGATAATTTACTCGAGAAAGATTTATTACTGCAATATAAAACTATATATAACATAACACTATGACAATATTTAGAGAAGCCGCTGCTTCTACATTTCACCGATAACATTTCTGAGTAATAAATTCATTTCTCCCATTATCTTTCTCATCGGCGCAAACAGCATGTAGTAATACTACTATAGCTGACTAGAATCTTAACTGCCTATCCTTTAGTACAATCTTTATATTTTCCACGGATTGGCTCCCTGCAACAAAAGCAAAACAAACTTAATTAATCAAGCAGCCTTACTAGGGCCTGTACAATTGTACGTATATGCAAGAAATGGAAATGTTAATAAAAACAGAATTGTGAACTTACAATGTCTAATGAGTAGGATGATGTGGAGGAGAGTTATGGGTGGGAGGAGGATTGTACCGTCCATGCTTTGGTGGGGGCTTTGTTACTGGTTTGGGAGGAGATTTGTTGAAGGGAGGATGCGGTTGGCCATGGGCATTGAAGATAGGGGAGCCTGGCTTGTGAAATGGAGGAGTAAGAGGAGGATTAGGCTTTTCTACGGAGGAGGAAGTGGGGTGATCATTGATGTTATGAGGAGGCACTTTGCCATGCACTGGTGGAGGCTTGGGAATGACAGGTGGTTGGACTTTGGGAAGGGGGGGAGATTTATGAACATCAGCAGGAGAAGAGTAGTGACCATCTTTCATGGCAGGCTTCTTTTCAAATGGAGGCTTGTGAAGGGCAGGTGGCTTTGGAATGAAGGGAGAAGGGTGGTGAGGTTGTGGCTTTGGAAGTGTAGGAGGGTGAGCATCTTTCATGGGAGGTTTCTTTTCAAATGGAGGCTTGTGAAGGGGAGGTGGCTTTGGAATGAAGGGAGAAGGGTGGTGAGGTTGTGGCTTTGGAAGTGTAGGAGGGTGCGCATCTTTCATGGGAGGCTTCTTTTCAAATGGGGGTTTATGAAGGGGTGGAGGTTTTGGGATAAAGGGAGAAGGGTAGCGTGGTTGTGGTTTGTGAAGTGGCGGGAGGAGCGTAGGAGGGTGTTCTTCTGATGGAGGCTTTTCATTGTGGTGGGAAGGAGGAAATGGACCTTGCGATGAACACACAGAGACAAATGCCAATAAGATGACAGCTAAAAGAAAATGATGAAGAGCGAAAGCCATTCTTGCTATCTATTCAAAACATGAACTGGTGTGATGAAATGGTAGAAGGATGAAGAGTATTTATACACACCCAGGTGATGGAAAATGATGTAGAAAGCTCCAATTCACACCCACATGCTACAGGATAATGTTTAACTGTACATTTTACAACTTTTGGCCTCAGCAAGTAAATAAATAAGAGGGCATCTTTTGACGTGTCGGGAATGACAGAAACGTCAAGATCTGTGAGGCGGAGAGGGTCCACCAGCTTGACTGGTTTTCAAAGGAGCAATATAATTGAGTCCGGAGCCTACTAGCTTTACTAGAAAAGCAACAGTGCAATTGACAGTGGTTGATATTATACGGAGAAGGAAAAAGATAGGGAGCAATTATATAAAAGGTTTAGTGATGTGAATGCAAAGGGATTGGGTCCGCCTACAACGGCCCTTCAGAAACATTTAATGGACGGTCCTATAAAGTTATTCCGACACAGCGACATTTGGCATCCGTTTACATTCGTCTTATGTGGAAAAAGTACCATCATACATCTAAGCAAATTTAACCAGCTGAACTATCAAGATCCCATGACATTCTAACATGTGCACCTAGAAACGTTGCACATTCAAAATCACCAAGGTAGATTTTCACGAAAGCAAAGAGAAAAAGAAAGGTCTTTTTATAGTCCATGATACCAAGCAATCTGTTTTTTGGTCTACAAATGGCTTATAGTATATGGGACTCCTCATTTTCTCAATATGAGGGAGGCACCTAACTCTAGGCGGTTTGTTTTTGGGTCTATAGATGGCTTATAGTATATGGGACTCCTCATTTTCCCAATATGAGGGAGGCACCTAACTCGTGCTCCACAATATGCGATGTACATACCTTACCCCTGCAAGATTTGAACTTGTGACCTCTCTTTCAAGAGTACAAGTTCTCCACCATTAGACCAACTCAGGTGTACTAATGTGAATATAACGATCGTAGCCCATCTACTTTATAATGGAGGTTGTCCTAATTTGGTTGTGCATTATGTGAAATAGAACACCTTAAAGAGGAGTCCACCTAGGATCGAACCCCATTAGGGCTTCTTATATGAAATGAGCAAACCTAATCTCTAGGACAAGGTCTAATGCTGAAGGTTATAAAAATACTTAATTTAATTTAATTGTGTTTTAAGGAAATAAGTTATTGATCTGGTGTAGTTTAACACTAATCATGTGCTTTAAGGAAACATTTGTCTAATATATATAGATCTCAATGAACATACTTAAAACCCACTCTAAAGGTTACTACTATATTTAAGAGAACTAGATGCATTAACCATCAAATTATTTACAAGTATGACTATTTGCAGACATAGGATATATAAGAATTTTATAAAAAGAAAAATCAATTAAACTTTCCTTTTTCTAAAGTTTATTAAATTAATGGAATAATAATTTATTTTTTATTTTGTTAAATCATTCCTTATAAAAATATCCATATTATATAGTCCTTTTGCATTAACATATTTATAATTACAAAATCATCATTAAACTATTAACATTGGTTCTACAAAGCCTTAAAAAATGACCATCTACTTAGAACTTAATGACAATGATAAACAAGAGTAATTTATACACATACATATAAAATTATTATATTTTCTTTTTGTGCATGTCATAGGAAAATTGACATGGAAATTGATTTTTCATTTTTATCATTATTAACAAATATATTTTTAAACACTTATCCTTTTTTTAAACTAGACACTATCATATAACTACCTACAAATTAGCTAGATGGCACACGGCCCCCTTCACAATTCAACATATAGATTGTAAGGGATTTAATAGATTTAGGCATTTTCTCAACCCAAGATTAAGGCGATTTCTTGCTTTTAAGGCTGGCATACTAGGGAATTGAACATAAGGATTTGAAATAAGCTAAACCTTACCTATCTATAAGATGGGGTCGATCAACTCTTTTTAGGTAATAAAAATAAGAAACCCTAAAAAATATTCTAACACTCTAATCCCTCAATAGTTTATTTTTTCTTTTCTCTCTTTTCAATGTCCACGAAATTACTTTGGATGAGTAGAGAGATGAGGTGGTGGCCAAGGAGTAAGGAGTTTGGGTTGTAGAGAAGAGACAATAAAGAAACATGGTGACACCTTTAGCCTTTTTGGATATACGAAGGTAAGAGAGGTATGGGGAGGGTTTGTTAAGCATAAAATTTGTAGGGTGATGGTGCTAGAACACAACTTCTCTCCCTATTTCATTATTACCATCCTAAGTTTTAAGTTGCAGATTAATAGGTGGGAATTTTTAGTAGATAAAGAGGAAGCATTGGCTCCCAAGCATGGGAGAGATTATGTTGGCCTTGGAGAGTCAAGCAAAGGGTTTTTTGAGTGTCGACTTAGCATGCTTGGAAGATAGGCTATGGCACCCCATAAGAAATACCATCACCCACTCCCAATAATATTTAGAGCAAGTTAATGAACTTACATGGTGTTGATCCAACAATTTCATTGATTGATTATTCATTTTTATTTATAAAACCCCTTTATTTTGTACATTTCTTATGGTTGTTATGTATATATTTGAGTTTTTCTTTATTTATTTATTTTACTAAAGGGCATATTCAAAATTTATGGCAGTTTGAGAAATATCACCCTTTTTGCTCCATTCAAATTATTGTTGTAAACTACAATCATGACATATAGTTACTATGGTTTATTTCTCTTATGTTTTACCTCCAAAGAGGTTTGAAGTCAAGAAGACAAATTAAATTGGCAACTTGATGCTCTAATGTTCTCAAAAGTGTATGTACTACTCAAACTACTTCCAAATTGAACAACTCACAACTACATGAAAAAAGAAAACCAACACATGGATTTCAACAATAATAACAATAGGACAACATAGAAATACAACCAAAAACGTCCATAGAATGCTTGGAAAACACATTGTAAAAATGAGACAAGAATTCTATCTTGAATTAGCTCCAACACTTGAAGAAGGTTGGTATAGTTTTATATATTGCTCTTTTTCCAATATTTTCTACACAATTTATGCTTCTCTTATTTTACTCATCTCACCACTCAACAACTCCAAGAATTACACACCAAGAAAAGAAAATCCAAAAGGTCTTATTCTCACCAAATTTGACAAATAAATAAAAATCTCAAATTTCTCATCTTTCATTATGAATATGCAATTCCACTTGTTACCCTCACAAATGATCTGGTACTAATATTAAGCATCTTGCTCACACGTGTGAGAAATCCCAATGAGACCACCTCCTTCTTCAAGATGGTTTCTCAAATATGTGAGGAAGAGTATTGGAAATGTTTACTCTCTTAGGATCACTCCATGTGTCTCAGTACCTCATGCTTCACTTCAAAAATTTGACCACAAAGTCAAAACTTATCACTTTTACATATGGTGGTAGAAGGAAGATTCAAAATTCATATATGGCTTAATTTATATCTTTCAAAATGGTAATAAGCCTTAGTCCTTTGATCGGGGACCTTAAGGGACACATAATAAAGTGAAAATTATAATACATTACAATCATTTTAAACTTTGGAAAAATATTGCCTCCACAAATTGACACTTAGGTTGTTACATCATATTACTTGAATAACCCAATAATCATATATACATAGACTTGCAACATGACATTATACCACACAACCACAAAGACACATTTCATACTACATAATAATTTTCCACATAACAAGACAAATAATGCATAACAAAAGATCTTAACCTCTCCAAATAGGCTAGGTCAACTTAATTTTCTTTACACAATAAGTCACCATGCAATCTCCCCAATCCCATTGGCCATGAGATACCTTCACGATCAATTACAATTATTATTCTATCATAGTAAATTTCATAACTGAAGTCTTGGAACATCAACATGTACATATTGACATATATCATTTTCTAACTAGTAATTCTATGATATATTTCCATTTTCATTATAATATCAAATTCATCAATTAAAAATGTTTATAGGATACGTGATCATGATTACTAAACATATAAACACAACAACATGTGGATTCATAAAATTAAATCATAAATTAAATTTATAATTACAAAATCATTTGATAACTATCCACATACATAATGTGATCAAACCTATTATCAATCTAAAAGGGATATTGGCAAGTATCATATTTTTCCACATTTGGATAAGTCAAGCCATTATTTTTAGCATTATAGTTTTTCATTTATACTCATGCCATCGAGAACAAAATCGATTCTTATTCTTTTTTATTTAACCTCTTTTTTTCTCAATGATTGTCTTTTATTTGTGTGTCTCCATTCTAGGTTGATCCACCATTTCATATAGTTCATCATTGCATTCTTATGATGTGCTAGGAGAAGGAGAAGACTAGTAATCACATTATGCACTAGAATACGTATCCTCGTCCCTTCTACCAATAATCATAACACTTATTTCTTTATAATCAAACCTAGAAATTTATTTATGCTTACTGATTATGTTGTTGCTACTTGAGTCCTCAAAAGTATACAACTATTGATTTTTAATATCAATGCACAAATCACTTTTATTTGCATAAAAAAAAAATGATTTTGGATAGGTAGGTTTAAAAACCTTACCATAACTTTGAGCTTCCCATGATGAATGCCTTTATGCATCTCTGAAAGTTACATTTTCTCCTTTTTGGTATATATGATGTCTTCTTCTCTCTATCAAAAATCCTTTTAATATATTTTTTTATTGCTAGGCTAACTGAAATAGCGTATTCAATCTTCACTTGGGAGAGATAAAACATTTTCTAGTAGCTAAAACTTCATATACCAAACAAGAGAACTTCCCTTATTTGAGTTGTAGATATTTTCAAGATAAAAAAAAGTGTTATGTCCTTGGAAATGACACATTCTATTAGGTGTGAATTGATGACATGCTAAACTCACCCAAAAAAAAAATGCCCTCACAAAAATTAGAAAATAAGTTGCAAAGGTGTTTCAAATGGATGCATCAAGCTCACACTTCATTAGAAATAGCTAAAGTAACATCCTCCCCAACAATTATTCCATTCTATTTGGTATCAATATCACTACTCCATTATTAGATCCAAATCTCACTCACAAGGCTAAGGTTATCATCATGCAAGTGAAATCAATTTATAAATAGAACTATGGAGGAAACTGAGGTAAATCTATGAGACTGGATTATATCATATTCTTTGAGCTTATCTTAGGCTCAAGAGGGTATTCCTAATGGTATACCTTAACAAGTATTCAAAATCACACTAATTGAATAAATACAAGATATAGACAAGAAAACTCCACAAGATTTGTTTGTTCCAAAGATTCACTAAACCGAGAAAAATTGTCTACCATAAGAACCCCTATATAGTTGATGTAAATGTGCAATAATAACCCACATAAGATAGATTTCTTGAATAAATCTCATAATGACAAATATGTGTTTACAATACAAGGTTACAGATGCATAAAACTATGCCTACACTATTACTACTGATTAATGTGTTTATTTTGAGGTGTAAGTTTGGTCAAATGATTTCAAATTAATTCCTATTTATTTGTTATAGATCCACAAATATCAAAATAAATAGTAAATCTGAAAAATAAAGATAACAACTATAAAATCATATGCATAAAAATAACAACATCAATGTACAAAACATACTTAGTCATCCATACACAGTACATAAATCCATTTTAAACATGAGAATAGTTATTAAAAGGTTTTGATATTTAGAATGTTGGTACATTCACCAATTTCACATTATAATCATATCAACAAATGTGATAAGAGAAACCCTAGCTAAGCGAAGTCTCCTAAAGATCTATAAGTGTTCATTGAGACATTCATATGCACATGCCATGATAAATAATTTATACAAGTCCATGAGTAACATAAAATCCCACTCAAAATGGTTTGGACTAGAAAATTTTGTGCCCTATAAATTCTTGGAAGACACACAAGCATTTTCAAACCATGCCACAACAAATGTCTCCCCTAATGATAAAAATGTTCCTATAAGAACATGCCTCAACCCTAATGTTTTCTCGTCATAGCACATTTAAATGGATGACTCATATTTTCTTACACCTAGAATGGATGTTATAGATGAAACTATGGTATCTACAATCAATCCAAGTGGTTATCTTCATATTTCATAGTGATATTGTTAGCTACAAGTAAAATCCATGTGCCTTAAACCTTTGGAACCTCCTAGACTATGAAAAGAAGCATTATGGATGTTGATTTCCTTTGTCATTGATTACATACCAAGAAGGAAAATTGTTGACACCTCGAACCCTAGAAGGAACCTTCACATGCATGTGCACAATAATCCTTAGTGCTCTCCCCTTTTCCTTCAATTTTATCAATGATTTTATCTCTATCATGAACAGTCAACACTTTGGATCTCATCAAGAACTTCTCAAGACATTTTTTGGTTTTAAGAACCAAAAAAATTATGATGCATATTTTCTTACCTTTTTCTTTCCTCTATCTTCCATTTCATGCTCCATTTTCTTCCTTCATCTACACCTTCCTATGTTAGGGGTTTCATGGGAACCAAGAACCAATGGTTCCCAATTTCTATGGAACGTTCAACCACCTCATTGACTCAGGAAGATTTCTAAATTTTTGAGTTTGATGAACTTACTAAATAAAATGTGAGGGAAAACCACTAACAACACAATACAAACATTGACTCTTATATAAACATCTTAGATCATTACTAAAAAAGTATCGTACTTTATAGCCACGGGAAAGGAAGGAACTCAAACCAAGTTTGAAATGAAAAAAATGAGATCCAACACTTTGATAATTGAATCCCATGTTGCAAGAGAAATATCTCTTATGGAGGTGAAAATTCAAACACTATAAAATTAGACCTTGAAAATTTTAAATTAAAATAGGAAATTGTAGCAAAAGGTGAGAGGAGTGAGACTTATCCCTTAGCTATAAGAATCTTGGTGCATTGTGTAACTATTGTAGTATAGAATGAAATCCAATAAATTTATTTTTAATGGTGGGAGTTATAAGAAATATTTACTATATCAAGCATAGGATTTTAAAAAGATCTAGAAGAATAGTGATCTTATAGTGCATTAAATGAGGGATACAAATGGAACAAATTACTACCATATAGTATTTGAAGGAAAACAGATTAAAACCATTGATTTGAGGAATGAATAAAGAATATTCATTAATATAAACAAGAATAGAAGGATCTCATGGATTGAAATAAAATATGTTCAATGATTATGCAACCCATGGTTAGTAAGAACCAACATGAACAAAAATGAAAGATAAATTAATGATGTTAACCACATAATGATGATCCTTCTAATAGAAAAAATAATAATTTATCTCAAGGATGTGGTATAGGATGATACTAAAATGACTTGAGAAGTGCTTGAGGTAGACAAAGAATTTAGATACTAGTCTACTATTATTTTTGTAGTAAAGGTCATAATGCTAATGAATACATAAAAGAAAAAAGAGAAAAAAATAGGTTGTGGATTTTATAGTCACAATTTAAATAATGCATTCAATATTTTCATAGTTGCAAAATTTATAAGAATGGACTAGTACAAGGAAAAATGTACGTGGAGAAAAATTGGTCTAAATGCACTACACAATGCCAAAAGCATTAATAAAAATGTGAAACAAATATGGAAAAAGTTCTAAGAGATTCTAGCAAATGAATATGGAATTTGAACATGAAGCGGGAAAATATTCTATTACCAAGAAAAATCTCTTGGAAAAATAATATAAATAATGGAAAGAACAACTAAGGAAATAAACTCTTAAAAAATTTAAGAGAAAAGAGAATAGACCTATAGACATTTAACCCATGGACGATAATATACTAATAAAAACAAGGAGATAGTAAAATAAGTAGATGAAAGTTATGAATACAATGAATACCCTAATAAATATGGTCATGACATAGTGATTTTAAAATTTAAAAAATTGATAGAAAAAAGTGAACATATCAATTTGTTAGTCTGTTATTAGTCTATTGTGTTTGGTTTTTTTGTCATTTTCCTTGGTCTTGTTCCTTTTTGGACCTTGAGGTTCATCCTGTAAGGCTACAATGCCCTTAAAATTCTACTTATATAATAAAAAACATACCACACAATAAGATGTTATACTACATGTATAATGAGAAATATCACATGTCTGCACCCGAGTGCAGCAGTCGTTCAGAGAAGTGAACAAAGTTAGTCATGTTCCTAACATGCATGCCAAAGAGCTCCTAGTAGCTCGCAGGTGCGTAATTCCGCAATGCACTTGTAAAGTCGAGTTCCTCGTGAAGGAGGACTCACTGGCCCCAAAGGCATAATCTGTTATGGACCATATTCTAGAATATAAAGTTTATTGAACTATATTTAAACAATTGAGTGAGAATGCACTAAATGAAGAACTTAGAATGAAAGATTTTGACAATCCATTAGCCTTAAATGTCACAAGATGGGGAATATTTGTAAGTAGAGCATGCCTACTTGGAAGACATTGATAATTTTAATTAAGAATATCTATCCCAAAGAAGAAGGAACATGCCTACTTGATGAATATATTACAATTTAGAAAGGATTATCAAGAATATAAGCTAATTGCTAAAGGATGTGAGGCCCATAGATTCATAATCTCATATAAAAAAATTATTCTCATTTTATTTGTTAATTCATCTACACTATTATACAAAGTGTCAATTTATTGAAAGTAGCCCTCCCATCCTCTACAATGTCAGATAAAATGGTATTGTACATCAATATGCTTCATTCAAACAAGAAACATAGAGAAGTTTTCAAAAAAATTGGAGCTCTCATTGTCACATAGAACTATAATAGATTCTAAAGTGAACCACACATCTAAAAAGTTTGTATTAAGCCATGTAACATCCTCAAAATCATGAGTACTAGTGATATAATATATTTCTATAAAGTAAAAATTATATAACCTAATACTTTATCATCCAACTAATAGCACCACCAAACATAGTGAAAACATATCAACTATTAGATCTCCTACTATCAACATCCTTGACCCAATTTGAGTCTACATAGGAATGGATATTAAGAATGCCAATATATAATAGAATTAACATGATAAAAAATGGATTACTTGGAGGTACCCTAAAATATATTCAAAAACCTTCTTCACTACATCACAATTTTCTCATCTAAGACTAGCCATAAAATGACTAAGGATTCCCACTACTTAGGTAATGTCTTGTCTTGTTAAGACTAAAACATACACTAATCTCCCAATGGTACTAGAATAAGTACAATATCTATATCCTCCATGTTATCACTAGGGTAAGTCAAACACTACTATATAAATAACTTGTTCTCCTTTCAAATAAAAACATAAAATGGTCTACAAGTTGTCATGCTAAATTTACCAAATACTAAATTGGCATGCTTTGTCTATTCCAACCAAAGTTTTATTTTTTCTCTAATTATAATCTCCATACCCAAGATGAACTTGATAGACCCTAAGTTTTAAATTTTAAGCTATGTTGAAGGATGATACTACAATTCATATATTAGGTCTTTATCATTATTAAGAAACAACATATCATAAACCTATAATATGATAACAAGGAAGCTATCATTTTCCATATTATAATAGATACAATGATCTTATTCGGATCTCAAAAATATCAATAGAAATACGAAGGAATCAAAATTATTGTAGCATATGGGTATGTGCAGGATCATCATGGAAAAAATAGGTCCTTAAGTGGCAATAAAATTCAAAAAAATCAGAGTTAGGCAACTTGACGTAAAAATTTGAATAAGTCATATATATTATTTTTAAAATATGTAGTAATGAAATCTATAGCAAATTGAATGTAGTTTGTAAACTACTAGGTTTATTTAAAAATAAATAAAATCTATTTGGTAAAAAATTGAAATTTCAACGCAGTAGTACTTAAATTTCATGGAAAAATAAGAAATAGGTGTCTGTCTGACCACCCTAACCACAATAAAATGATAATATTTTTTTATAATATTTTAGATATAAGTAGAGGACTCATGTCCCAATGTGATACATATTTTTTTGTAATTTTTTTCCAAGTAAATAATTAATTATGAATTTTTATTACAACTTTTAAAAAATATTAAAAATCATACATCTCTAACCACCTTAACTTGGTCAAAACTTCATGAAATTCAATTTTTCTTTTAATACTATAGTATGTAAAGCATAGAATGTGACGCATGTTTCAGATTCAAAAACTGTGATATTGTTTGAAAGCTATAGATGTTTTTCAATCAGCCTATCAATCGGGACTTTAGTCGTAATTCAAATAGAAAATGAATAATAATTATTTATTAAATTCAAAGTAAAGAATAATTTATATTGGTGGAAAACTGAAAATCTCCTTTAAAAACCCTTTTCGTTTCATCAATTTTGGGTAAAAAAAAAAGTCGTCAGCCCCATGGGCCATCATATCACTTACATATCGCCACTTTTTGGCCCATCATGATCCTGCACATACCCATATGCTAAGTGATTGTTTAAGACCATACAAATATTTCTTCAACTTACAAAATAATTTTTATTTACCCATTTTAACATAATTCTCTTGTTATGCTATGTAAATGTCTTGTTCCAAATCATACTTAAGGAGATTTTTCTTAACATCTATTTTTTCAACCTTGAGTTTATAATGCACTTAGAGAGTCTAAGCATTTAAATGAGCACCAATAATCAAATATTTGAAGTAATTATGACAATATATCAGAACATTCAAAACTTCCATATCAAGAAATCGATAAATAAGAGAAATAATACACAAAACCATCAAATAGTAATTATAAAAGCATTACCAAAAGCCACCAAAAATATGACACCCAAATTTATAGTTAGAGAACCAACACACAAATCCAAAAATGAGTCCATATAATACAAGTAGCATATTCCTTCCACACACCATAAGCTCGTCATAATATACTCACCAAATTGACTATTGCATTTTGGCTCCATTAGCTCCATTCAAAGATATTGTACTAAACAACATAACACACATCATAAGTTATTTAGGAAGTCTAACTTCTTCTTAAAGAATTTTTATGTGTCATGTATACGGTTCTTATATTTGTAATTTGATATACCATAAGTATTTATTTAAGAGGTATTAAGTCCCTTTTTGTTTGTGTGGACATGTTGTATTACTTTACTATTTTCTCTTAGGTCCTATTCATACTAGTTTACATAGGTTCCACAAGGAATTATTAAGGCATTGTCACTTTATGTCGCAATTCATAAGATTAAGACACGTCTAATAATCTTATGTTGTTCATATACATATACGCATGTGCATTTACATCCTTTAAGTATCTTTTAATAGAATAAAATGATTCTCTCATGTTTGATCTATCTTGTACTTTCATTGACGTTTCTAGATCTTAGATGGCTACTTCAATAGCCAAATCTTGTATGGTACAAAATGGTCTACAAGTTGTCATTCTAAATATCTCAAGTATTGAGGTGACATACTTGCTTTATCCTAAAAAATCTTTACTTTTACTCTTTTTTTTAAATCTCCATACCCAAGATAAACTTGGTAGCCCTTTTTAATTCTTCATTTTAATCTACATTGAAAGTTGAGACTTCAATTTATATATTATTTCTTTAGCATTATTAAGAAATAACATATCATCAATATATAATGTGATAACAAGTTAGAAATCATTTTCCTTATAATAGATGCAATCATATGATTTAGATCTCAAAAATACCAATCCTAACACAAAGGAATGAAAACATTGGTACAATTCCTAGGTGATTGTTTAAAACCATACGAAGATTTCTTCAACTTACAAACTGTTTTTTTTTACCTCTTTAAAAACATAATGCTCTAGCTATGTCATCTAAATTTCTTGTTCCAAATCACAGTGAAGGAAAGTTTCCATCTATTTGCTCAATCTTGAGGTTACAAAGCACTTTGAAAGTTTGAGTCTTTACAAGAGTACCACTAACTAGAGATTAAAGCAATTCTAGCAGCATATCAGAACATTCAAAACTCACTATCAAAACTTTCAACTCAAAAAACTAATAAAAAGGAGAAGTAATACGCAAAACCACAAAATGTTAATTACAAAACCATGACCTAAAACCACCTAAAATGTGACACCCAAATCAATAGTTAGAGAACCAACACACAAATCCCAAGATGAGTCCACAAGGTAAAAATAGCATATTCCTTTCACATGGTATAAGCTCATTGCAATCAACTCACCAACTTGACCATTTGAATTTGGATACATTATCTCTATTAAAGATGCCATACCATACAATATAACACACATCATAAGTTGATCAAGAAATCTAACTTCTTATTAAAACTCTTTTATGTGTCACATATATTTTTTATATTTGCAATGTGAGATGTCAAAACTATTGATTTGAAAGATATAAAAACTTTTGTTTTAATTATATAACTCCCAAAACTTCATACAACAATCAGTTAAAACAATATTAACAATTCAAATTTTTTAGTCTAACAAACCAAAAGCTTTGAATTTTTTTTTTTCTATTTTACTTACCTTAATACAAAATCAATACAAAATCAAAACAAAGCTGAGACATCTCTCTTAATGCAATGTAACCTCCTATGAACATATTAAGACAAATGCCCACAATAAGATAAGTAAAACGGAGTGATGAAGAGCCACCACCATTGTTGCTAACTTTTTAAAAGAGATGGGGGGAATTATTTGTTAAAACGATGAGTATTTTATACGCAAGTAAGTGCTATATAAGGTCCCAATTCACAGGTGCCAAAAGAGGATGTTGACATGCGCATTATACGTTTTTTGGCCGCAATAAAAAGACATCTTTGGACGTTTGAGTGACTGAAAGGTCAAGATTTGCGTCCACAAGCTTCACCTTTTTTCCAATTGCACTGCTAAAACAGTACATTTCAAATTTTCATATCTGAAATAATATTTATGTGGTCTCGAAGAGCGTGAAATTTAGTAGTCTAAAACTTTGGGCCGAGGATAACAAGGTTATAGCGTAAAGGGGAGGAATATGGTTTTATCATTCAACCAAAGCTTTTATAATATAAAAGATTTAGTCGGAGGTCACCAACGTTTGGCAATGGGAACAGAAAGCGGCGCTTTCCACAGAAAACGGCGCCGCACAAAACATTTTTTCAACGCGTTTCCAATATATTATTTATTTGTTCTGTGAGAGCCGCCAATTTTAAATAGATATTTACTCTTTAAATCTATTTGTTTCTGGATTTGATTGAGTGTTAGTTTTTCATCAACGTTTCGGATCACACTCAGTGATCCATCATAGAGAGAGTTGAGAAATATCACTAAGTGTGATCCGAAACGTTGATGAAAAAGTAAAACACAATCAAATCCAGAAACAAGTAGATTTAAATTCATATGGATTGTGGAAATCTAATTACATAGATATTTACTCTGTTTTCAACCTACTGTAATTGGAATGGACCTCAAAGATCCTTGTATTTCTTCTTTTTCTTCTTTAGAATTAAATATATCATTATTATAACAAAAATCAAATAGTAATTGGAATTGTTTGAAAGAAATTTGAGTGAAGTTAGATAGTTCCAAATTTTCAAAAAGTTATCACTTATTTCAAGTTGAATGGGTTGAAAAAGTTATCATTATTATAAGAGGGAGAGACCAAAAATGAAATACTAATTGGAATTGTTTACAATAATTAGAGTGAAGTTAGATAGTTCCAAATCTTCAAAATGTATATTGTTTAGCAAATTTTATTCCCTTCTAGATAGTTAGTTCAATGGTAAATTGATCAAATTTGACATATTTATAAGAACATTATTGAGATCTATACTTTCTAATAAATAAATTTATGATTGTGCTTGGCTCTTAGCAGAAGAGGTTCAGCCCAAGAAGGCTCGTGCTCCTGTATCGGGTAGCAAAAAATAATTTGTGGATGACTTCCGTAAAAAAAAAGAAAATTATGATCGTTGAGGAGAAGAAATGAACCTCCAAACTATTAAGAAAGATGGTATTATACACATTGTACAAGAAAATACATATTTATTTGTGGCACATCATAGAAGATGTGTTTATCTACATTAAATATTTATTTGGATCTACTTGTAAAATTAGTTATATGTTGAGACCTAGGTGATTATGTCATATGTAGCCTTTTGAAAGATTTCTTTCAGTGTTTTCCTACATTTATTATGATGTGGTTTATGTCACTAAGATTGCGAGTGTTTTACACCTACTTAAAATGGCCTCAACCTTTAGAATAAGGAGAAGGAGAAGGAGAAGGAGGATGAGGACAAGGAGGAGAAGGAGGAGAAGTTGAAGTAGGAAGTAGAAGAAGTAGTAGGAGGAGGAAGAGGGAACGAGGATGAGGATGAGGATGAGGATGATGCTGATGATGATGAGGAGGAGGAGGATGACGATGACAATGACGAGGACAAGGAATAAGAAGAGGAGGAGGAAGATAGAGAAGGAGAAGGAGGACAACGACAACAAGGAGGAGGAGGAGGAGGACGAGTATGATGATGACGAGGATGAGATTGAGAAGGATGAGGAAGGGGAGGATATTGAGAAGGAGGAGAGGAATAAGAAGGAGAAGGAGGATGAGAAGGAGGAGGAGGACGATGACGACGAGAAGGACAAGAAGGAGAAGAAGGAGAATGAGAAGAAGAAGAAGGAGGAGAAGGAGAACAAGAACAAGAAGAACAAGAAGAAGAACAAGAAGAAGAATATGGAGAAGGAGAAGGAGGATGTATTTTCGTTGGTTCATTTTGGTGAACTCGACATTTGAACACTTGTACTTCTAATTTGGAGTACATTGTAGTCCTAGAACTAGGTTAGCTTGGCATACATTTGTATTAGTTTAATTTCATTTAGCACTCTTAAATATTGCATCATGCATCATTGAAATTCGTTGGAAAAATGTAATTGCACATAGTCAAGGAAACATACAAACTAGAAACCTTAACAAAAACTCAGACTTTATCGAATTTGGTGTAAAAACCCTAATTTGAGACTCCTTCACCCACATGGGCGATTTAGTCCCTGTACAAGTGGTTTTTCCAGATTTTTGGGAATTTTATGTTGATTGTTTCTCAGTATTTGAAATTTCTAGAAACCCTAAAGGGGACTCATTCGATCCTCTAGGAAATTTAGTCCCATATCAAAACAAAAATTTTATTTTATAGCATTAAAAAATTTGTTTCTTTGTTTCTATTTGTTGTTATTGGATCTTTGTTTTAGTATACTAAGTTTATGTTTCATTCATTGCATTAGATCTAGCTTAACTTAGTATCATCTTAAGTACATATATAAATTATGGATAGAATTAGAATGCTTTTCTTTTGTTTCATTTCTAGAGTTAGTTCATAGTTTGATCATATTAGATTACATTTGACATTTATTAGAAAACAAAAAAATTGGAAAACATCAAAACTAAAACAACCATAAACCGATGAACCCCTTGGAATGAGCATAGTTATTTGGGTATGTCAAATCTCTCTTTCAAAGTTAGCCTAACCTTCAATCCCTTTAGTAGTGATGAATTTGACATGTTAGATGAAGCCCTTGAGGATTTCATCTCACAAGGTTCATTCAATAAGGCTTGTTATAACAAACTAAAACAAAGAGAATTTAATGTTGTCCAACCTCAACTCATCCTTTATCCACCTTAAAGCAAGCCTCAAACTCAAAACAAACCCATTCTCATCCTTGAACCACCTAAGAATATTTTTTTGCAACACTTAAGCTATAATACCATTGCTCATACATATAACACTAGAAATAATCTGCAACCAAGAAAAATAACTTCAACATCTCTCTCTTTCCATGAACCCATCTTGCCTAGTGCTCCTTGTTTTCCTTCACATAGTCAAAAGGAGTACAATCTTGTTGAAAAACTTAAGAATACTTGTCACGTATAGATTTATTTTGATTTATTAAATGTAGTTATTAATCATTATGTCGCTATTTAAATTGAAGTTAAATGATTATTTTAATGAAAGTTAAATTCAAATTCAAATTGAAATCCAATTTTCATGATTTTAAATGCATTTATATTTAATTTCGGGGTTTGTCATTGCTAATGTAAAATCGAGTGCAAGTGAATGCAGGAAGAGGTGAACATGATTGAAGGCGAGAACAACGATCAGGTAGAGTTGTTTAGCCGATTGACATTTATAAGTAAGACGAAATCTCACACACTCACATAGATAATTTTTTAATGCATTTTGCGTTTATCATGTTTGCAAATTTTAAATCTAGTTTTAATGTAATTTCTCCAAAATTGTGAAAAATGCATGTTGATTTAAATAATGATTTGGTTAAATTTGATGAAATTGACTTAAATTAAAGGATTGGATTTATTGTTTAAATTTTATTATTGTTTGAAAATAATGTGTTTGTATTTCAAAATTTAAAATAGAATTAACTTTTATTTCAAAATTTAATAAACTTTAAATGAATAAAGTTTTGTTTTATAAATTTAATTGTTTTTAAATTGAAAATGAATTGAAAGAGAAAAAGAATTAAACTTTGAAATTAATAAATATCTTAAATTGTGTTATTGAAAACAAAATTGAAAAGAAATTAAAAAAAAAACATCCGTTCAAATTGAAAATTAGCATTCAAAACTTTAGTTTAACAAGTTGAAGAAAAATATCTTCAATTAATTAAGAAGCAATCAAAAATTGGAGACTCTGAGTTTGAGTTTTGAATTGGAGATCAATGAATATTTTGTGGATCTCATTTATATTGATAACTCAAACAATGCATGAAAGAAGAGGAATTTACACTGAAGAATTTCGAAATTGGTAGAGATAGAGATATTCATTTTAGTGTTTGACAAGAAATTTTCATTGTTGGGAGGAAACAAGGAGAATTCATTCTTATTCTTGTGGACACTTCACATACTCCCTTCACCCCACGCAGTGGCCAGCAAGAAGCATGCACAACTAAGAGGAAGGAGTGGTAGGCAGGGAGATTTTAGGAAGATAGACACGACCTATTCGAGAGGTGCGCATGGCTTGGTAAGGTGCGGCTAGTCCACACTCACCCACTTTCCACGTAACAGGAGAAAGGATTCTCCATCCCTCACGGGCTGTTTGGAAAGCATGCTAACCCATGCACAACCTTCACTCTCCTCTACTCTCACACACGTGGCCTCCAAAGGTATCACCTCCCACCACATACAAAAAACAAGGTAGAAGGTGCACCCAGGCAGGAATCTGCCATTGGAAATCACACTCTCCTCATGCGCTAGGCAGCAAGGAGGCTCAAGCAGAAGAAGGGCGTGGCTAAGAAGAGAATCTTGCAGCAACAAAACAAAGGTGCATAGGGAGAGATATGAATTAGAATAATGCAGAGAATTGGGAATAGGTGAAGGCACAGGGAGAAGAAATTCAAGAACAGGGGATTAACAAACATAAAATATAGAGGAGGCACACAAACGAAAAACCATTTCCAGATCGGAGAGTTTAACATGTAGGATCTTGAATAATTGAACAAATCAGGAATAGATTAAAAATATAAATGCATTGTTATAACTGAGTGAATTTTGGAAATTATTAAAAGAAATTTTCTGTTGTTTCAAAATTATGTATGAATAGTATTAAACTATGATTATTCCTCAATTTCCAGAATAGTGATGAATTTAGAAACAAAAGATTTGTAGGAAAATTTTGATTGAAATCACAAATAAAACAATTGATTAAAATTAGGGACAATTTCAAAACAGAAAATAACTTTTAAATTTAGATTCAAAAATGATCTTAAACAAAAAATTTATTACTTTTGTTGACAAAAAATTGTAGTTGAAATTATTTTGACAAGAATTCAAATAGAAAATATTTAATAAAACGACTTCTAAAATTCAACACTATTTCCAAACAGAGGTATTTAAACACTGAATTTTTGCCATTGAAACAAAACAGTCAAAACAAAAATAAAAATGAGTTTATTTAAATTTGTTTGAATAATTATTTATTTATTTTGTGAAAGTATGTTAAATAGAAAATAAACTGTTTATATTTAGATATGATTTACTTAGAAAAAGAAAGAACGAACTTGAAATAGTATTAAATAGATGAGTGCAAATGAATGAACGTGTGCTCTTGTGTGATTGTTTTATATGTATTTAATTGCATACTGGAGATACACCTTCATTAATTTTGATTATTAAATTTACTCAGTTTAAATATTAATTTTATGTCTTTCACGGATTTTAAACAATGAAAAGAAACAACTTTTTAAACTGTTATCACTTCAAACAAGTTTTCAATTTGTTGTTTTTTTAAAAGATTGAATTTGACTATTTAGACCATGCATGATTGATAAATGAATCTGCATGTTATGTTTTTTGGGAAAGTTACCTTCCGGGACGAGTGCCGAATATGGGTAAATAGAGAGTGTAGTTTTTCTTTTCCAAAACTATTTTATTTGTCGTGCATAACATTTTATTTGGCCAAGTAACTTAAGGACCATTGAAATAGATGGATTTATTGAACTCTCTACCATACCCTAGTATCGAACTTGCTTATTTCTTAAATGATTTAGACAAATGAAAATTCTTGTGGTTTTACTAGTTATACTACACACTCACTAGATTCCATCTTGCTCGTAGACTACTTTTTGCTAAGCGATTCATGCAAGGTCAAGTATTTCTTGATTGACTAAGGAATTCTGGGGAAGCGTAAGCTTCGAGATTGGGCATAAAAAGTGTCTGATCCTTGTTCTCATCTTCTTTGTTGAAGATTTTCTTTTGGATGGAAGATCAACGGGTGGCATCTTCTTTTATGCTTTATATATTCTTTATTATGTATTGAAGAGCTTAAGGTGACTAAATGACTAAGTGTCGATTTGTAACTTATATTATTATCATCTATTGTATTTTTAATAAAAATTGTGTAATATGACACATGTATGTATTTAGACTAGAATTGTATATGAATTTATCTTATCGACTTTTATATCATATTTTTGTATTCGACTAGTTCTTTGATATCTAAATGAATGAGATGAAAAATTTATTTTGAATATAAATGATTTTATTTAAAGCATTGTCATTGTTTGTTTTTAAAGAGTTATGCTCTTTACATTTGGTATCAGAGCCCTACGTTTGAATACTAGGGTCCTTTATCCATTACACTAAATGAAAATTCGTTAATGCAAGAATTGTGATACATAATGGGTACAAGAGGTAAATGAGCTACTGCAAGTAATGAGAATGACATGCTGGATCAGATTCTTAGTCTCTTGAATCAGCAAGTTTCCAGAATGAATAACCTGGAACAGGAAGTTTGAGGTGTCAGAGAGGGACAAAACCCTTGAGTTGAAATTCCCCAAAATCAGGAGCAACCCAATAATGAGAATCCAAGGGTTGAAGTACCAAATCCTCAAGCAAGTATTGAAGGGGAGTTGACTAAATATTTGAAAAGGGTAGCACTGCCCAAATTTGATGGTAAGACAATAGGTGATGGAGCTGAAGCCTGGGTAATTGAGAT
Source organism: Sequoiadendron giganteum (assembly GCA_007115665.2). NCBI lineage: Eukaryota > Viridiplantae > Streptophyta > Pinopsida > Cupressales > Cupressaceae > Sequoiadendron > Sequoiadendron giganteum. The sequence continues at coordinate 583,989,357 of CM021105.1, forward strand.
GGAAAAATACTGCGAGCTCAGGAATATGTCCAATGAGACCAAGGAAATTTGGCCTGCATACCAACTTACTGGAGAAGCTGCTACTTGGTGGTATAATGAGAAGACTGAGAAGAAGTTACTACCTAGTGGAACTACATGGGAAATGTTCTTGCAACTTTTCAGGAAGAGGTGGCTTCCACAGTTGTTCTTTGATAGGAAGATGACAGATTTCTAGAATCTGACACAGGGTGGTCTGATAGTTACCCAATGCTGGGAGAGGTTCACTAATCTCCTGAAGTACGTACCGCAGTATTAGATGGATGAATGGTTTTGTATTCGGAAATTCATCCTAGGATTGAGGCCATAGATTGGAGCTAATGTGGATATTCATAATCCATTTATGATGGATGAGGTCTTCGAGAAGGCCACAAAATAGGAACAGAAGATGCAATAGGTGGTGAACTACAGGAAGAGTGTCAATGAAAAATATAGTTTTGGAAACAGGATGTTTCAAAACAATAACAACAATAATCAGCAGATCAGGAATCTAAAGAGGGGAACAAACACCCAGGATAAAGGAGAAGGTAGCTTTGGTGGAAAGAAGAAGGTGAACAATAATAACACCAACTTCTCCAATATCAGGAATAGGACAGGTGGTCATCCAGGGCCATGAGGTGGATGCTATACTTGTGGAGGAGATCACTATGGCTCCAATTGCACACAACGTATAGGAGGTCAGTGAGGTGGTAATGATCGGCAAGCACCACAACACCAGATACATGCAACAGTTGACAACCATCAAGAAGACTTTCAGGCAACACCTATCCAGATGTTGGGTAAGCATTTTGGACAATCTGTTTCTATTTTGATAGATATGGGAGCTACTAAATGCTTTATTGATCCTAAATTAGTTGCTAAATTACCTGTTAGACCTGGTAATATGTCACATTCATGGATGGTTCAGTATGGAAATAAAGCAGAGAAGAGGGTAGATACATGTTTATCATGCAGCGATTTAGAGTTACCTAACTTCCAAACCCAAGTTAACCTTTATGTAGAATCGTTGGGTTCTTATGATGTGATCTTAGGGATTAATTGGTTAACTGAGCATAAATCCATAGTGAACTATGAGGATAAGGTTGTGAGTTGTTTGGATGATTTTGGACATCCAATTGAGATTTTAAGATCTCGAGAGCCTTTAGAGTTGAGACATATCTCAGCTATGCAGCTAAAGAAAGCACATCAAAAAGATGTTCCTTAGTTCATATTTTGGTGAGTGACATGGATAATGCCCAGCATAGTCCAAAGAGCTATCCAGTTCTTAAGGAGTTCCTAGATATCTTTCTAGAAGAACTTATTGAATTACCACCGAAGAGAGAATTTGATTTCTCGATTGAACTGTTACAGGAAGAGACCCTCAATCCAAAGCTCCTTACAAAATGACTACTACGGAGTTGTATGAACTAAAGGTTCAATCATAGGAGTTTTTGAAATAGGGATTTATTAGATTGAGTGTATCTCCATGGGGTGCACTAGTAATCTTCGTTAAGAAGAAAGATGGAACCTTGTGACTGTGTGTTGATTACAGGATGCTTAACAAGGTTACCATCAAGAACAGGTATCCTTTACCCAGGATAGATGAGTTGTTTGATCGGATGAAAGGGGCCACAGTGTTTACTAAGATTGATCTTAGATCAGGTTACCACCAGTTGAGGATTAAGGATGAGGATATTCCGAAGACAACTTTCAGAACTCGGTATGGACACTACGAGTTCACCGTGGTACCTTTTGGCCTAATGAATGCTCCAGTGGCATTCATGAACCTTATGAATAGTATCTTTAGAGACTATTTAGATGATTTCATGATTATATTCATTGATGATATTTTGATTTACTCTAAAAAAGAAAAGGATCATGAGAAGCACTTGAGAATATTCTTGCAACAACTTAGGGATTGAAAGATTTTTGGTAAGTTCTCGAAGTGTACATTCTTTCAGAAGAAGGTTCACTATTTGGGGCATGTGATATCTCTTGAGGGAATCTTAGTTGATCCTACGAAGATAGAGGCAATTGTAGATTGGCCAAAACCACAGAGTGTTACTAAAGTTAGTAGTTTCATGGGACTTGTAGGATACTACAGGAAATATGTGGAAGGTTTTTCTAGAATTGCAGCACCTATTACTTCTCTTCAGAATAAGGGAAAGAAATATGAGTGGATAGAGAAGTGTGAGGAAGCATTTCAGATTCTTAAATAGAAGTTGACATCGGCACCAATGTTGACTATACTGGATCCTAATGGGCACTTCATAGTGATTATTGATGCATCAGGTGAAGGTGTAGGAGCTGTACTAATGTAGGAAGGGAAGGTGGTTGCATATGAGTCTAGGAAACTAAAATAGTATGAGTTTAATTATGTGCCACATGATCTTGAGATTACAACTATTGTGCATGCATTGCAGATGTGGAGACATTATCTCCTAGGGAAGCTATTTGAGCTTAAGATAGATCATTTAGGACTTAAGTACATCTTCACATAGCCGAACCTCAATGCGAGAGAAAGGAGGTGGCTTGAGTTCCTGAGTGAGTATGATTTTGGTATTGAGTATATCAAAGGTAAAGAAAACAGGGTTGCAGATGCACTTAGCAGGAGAAGACATCTCTCTTCTATGTTGACCACAAGGTCAAATTTGAGGCAACAAGTGTTGCAATATCTTCTTGGAGATGAGCATTATGACAGGGTTAGACAAGCCTTAGAGGTGGATCTTTCAGATCATAGATTTGATGGATATGTGATGGAATTTGATGGTATTTTCAGATATTAGGGAAGGATGTATATCCCTGAGGGTGGAGATTTGAGGAAGTTGATTCTTGAAGAAGTTCATGATGCACCTTATTTAGGGCATCCAGGATATATAAAGATGGTAGGTGAGTTGAAGGCTTTGTATTTTTGGCCTAAGCTTAAGAAAGATGTCATGGACTACATGGCTAGATGTTTGGAATGCCGGCAAGTCAAGGCTGAGCATGCACATCCAACAGGACTTTTGTATCCCCATGATATACCTGAGTATAAGTGGCAAGTAATCAGTATGGATTTCATCCAAGGATTACCTTTGAGAAGGAATAGACATGATACCATCTTAGTAGTTTTTGATAAGCTAAAGAAGATTTCACATTTTATACCTGGAAATTTGAAGGATGGATCATTGACTCTTGCGAGGAAATTTGTGCAAGAGATATTCAAATTGCATGGTGTACCAGAGATCATTATTTCTGATAGGGATACCAAGGTGACATCTAGGTTCTAGACTACACTGAATGTAGCTTTGGGAACTAAATTGAATTTTAGTTTTGCATATCACCCACAAACCGATGGACAAACTGAAAGGGTCAACTAGGTTGTGGAGGACTTACTGAGGATGTACTGCATGGATCAATAGTACAAGTGGGAGGAATATTTTCCATTGTTTGAGTTCTCCTACAACAACTCTTATCACGCATCATTGGGTATGGCACCTTTTGAGGCACTGTATGGATGGAAATGTCATACACCCATCAATTGGGATAGGATGGAAGACAAGATCATCATTGGTCCAAATATGCTCAAGCAAATGGATGAGAAAATGAAGTTGATCAAGGGTAGTTTGAAGGAAGAAGTTGATAGACATAAGAGCTACATGCTAATAGGAATAGGACTTTCAGACAGTTTGTTGTAGGAGATAAAGTCTTCTTGAGGGTTAAGGCTCATAAGAGCTCTATCTCATTTGGGAAATCATCAAAGTTGGCACCGAGATTTGTTGGACCATTTGATGTACTGGAAGTTATTAATCCAATTGCATATAAACTAGCGTTACCACCTGCTCTTGCTTGACTCCATAATTTTTTCCCTATTTCTTTGTTGAAACCATATCATCGTGATGCATCTCATATTCTTGATTGGTGTTCATTACAAGTACAGGATCCAGGGGTGGTGCTAGTGGAGCCCATTCGAATCCTAGATAGGCGTAGCATTAAGCTGCGTAACAAAGATAGTACTCAGTACAAGGTCCAGTGGGACTAGTATAATGAGGATAGTGCTACATGGGAGGATTATGAGATGATAGCTCGTCATTTTCCTCATTTTCTTTCATAGATTAGCATTTTTTTTATGTGGAGATACTTGATACTCTGGTTTTTGATTCACATGTTGTGAACTTTGATAGCATGGATGCTACTGTTATTGTTTATGATTATGTTTGAGAGCTATGTTGTTAGTTACTATTTCATTATGATTGAGATACTATGCTTTACCTATTGAGATACTATGTTTACTGATTGAGATAGTATGTTTTATTGATGGTGATGTTATGCTTATTGAATGACTAATAAGACATCGAGACGATGTCTCTTCCAAGAGGGGAAACTTAAGAATAATCCCAAAAAGATATCCCTATGGGATCTAATTCAAACGTCACTTAGTTATCATACTATACTTTAAAAAACCTTGCAATAAGTTGTGGTTCCCTATAGTGCAAATCCAAATTGATGTAGCAACTCTAATTCAGGGAATGAATGTAGTTAACATTGAAATTACCTTTCATCAACATGACCTACCTCCCTTGGAAGTGAGAAATAAAAATGATGCCTTCATGTTAATAGCTAAATTCAATAGAATAGGAATAAATCAAACCCTTGTTGACAATGGTTAAACTCTTAACTTGTGTAGTGTAACAATTTTGGATAAACTTGGCATGGATAAATCAAGAATGGAACCTAATTCCTTATCCATTTGAGGATTTTATAATGTAGGAAATAAACCACTTGGTGTGATCACCTTGCCTATTATAGTTGGAAAGGCCACGTTACAAACTCATATTCACATTATGCCTCGTGATCTTTCATACAATAGTCTTTTAGGAAGACCTTGGATTTATGAGATGCTTGTGGTGCCTTTAACTCTTCATCATATCAAGAAGAATGTGTCCCATAATCAAATTCACTACCCAACAAAATGTTCCCCAAGCTATAGTAAATGTTGTTTTGTATTGATTTTGAGGGTTGATAGAAAATTGATTGCTTCGAATATGTTAACAAATGCCACAAATGTTAAGAACATAGAAATTTGATTCATGCTCATGCTTTGGAGTTTCATTCTCAGGTTCCTATATGGCCATTCACGGTATGGTGTATGGATCTTATTATAAATATATCACCATCTTCTTCCACTAGACATACATTTATAATTATCAAAACATATTATTTCACGAAATGGGTAGAAGTTGTTAGCCTTTGTTCAACATTTTCTGATGTAATATGTCATTTCATATTGGAACACACCATTTCTCATTTTGGACTCCCTTCTAATTTAGTATTTAACAATGGGACACCATTTAAGAGTAATGATGTGAAGAGGTTATTATAGACATTTAATATCCAACATCAATTTCCAACACCCTACTAACCACAATCTAATAGTCAAGATGAATCAACTAATAAGACTCTTGAAAAAATCTTAAGAAAAAAAATAAGAAAACATAATAAGGATTGGCACATGTAGTTAACATATACGTTATGGGCTTATTGTACTACTATTAGAACATTAGCTAGAAATTCTCCTTATAACCTTGTCTATGGTACTAAGGTGATAATGCCCTTGGAGTGAGAGATTCCTTCATAAAGAATCGATCTCCAAGGACTTATTGATGATAATAGTTATAAAGAACAATGATTGCACTAGCTTGAAATGCATGATGAACAACACATCAATGATCTTGAGCATCTCCAAGCTTACTCTAGAAAAATGCAACGTAGTTATAATGATCATGTTGTCCCTCATTCATTTAAATAATAAAGGTGATTTGGTCTTATTAGAGAATCAATGTAACATCAATGCCTCCTTGATTGGAAAAGGAAAATTCAGCCCTAATTAGTTAGGAACTTACATAATTGATGAAAGTAATGGGTTTGGCGCATACATGTTAATGAAAATGGATGGTACACCTCTTAAGGAGTTAATGCCACACATTTGCATCAATACTATTTCTAACCTTATTGAATAGTGTGAATGTTAGAGCGGCGATGTTAGAGTTAGTAGATGGTATGCTATTTTTGATAAACAATTCTTTGTGTGTCTTGAATATTATAGTAATTATTCAAATTAGTTTTGGGTTGTTACTTTAGGTTTCATACTATTCAAGTTAATATTGTATGTTTTTTTATATTATCTATCCTTATATGCATTTAATGCTCTACAATTAAATCATAGGTGCATTTAATTTAACATAGCATAAAATCAGAATGTTGCATCTAAAGAAAATTAAAATGGTTCTATTTAGATCATGTAAAGCATGTTAGATCATGGAGATATTTATTAAATAGTCTTACAAGGATTATTTCATAAATCACATTTCCATCTAACTCAAACATATAAACATAAGCAACCAAACATAAATGCTCATATATCAAAGTAGTTTTAAGTACATATCATCAAATATACAATGCTACTCTATCCTATGACTACTGGATCCTTCAAGACCCAGTGATCTCCTCTATCAAGATATGGTAGTATGTGATCGTGATCTACCCATGGATCTTAGTGCCTCATATAGGCTCTCTACTCTTTTGATAACCCTAGCCACTCGTATTGTAGCCTCCATACACTCTTTCTCTATGCAGTATCTCTATTCTTGCTGCTTGACAACCTCTGCACCTAGTCTCTTGAGCTCTACTAGATCTAAACATTATTGAAGCTTATCATAGGTAGCCTGTAGTGTTGATAGATCACCATGGATTGATCCATATACCTAGTAGTTCTCTAATATTCTCCTCTCAACCTTGTGAAAGGATTGAATAGGTCTAGATGTTGCTCCATAATGGGTGCGGGCATGTAATCTGTGTCGATAGACTCATCTATGGGAAAATAAATTACTATCTCTATACTGACATATCGGTAGAGATTCTCTAGCTCTCTCATGGATCTTACAATATGGAACTCATAAAGATAATCAGTACATATCATGACACATATATATAAATGAAGAAGTGAGAACATGAGAAGAATCATAAAAGCATGATCATAAAGCATAAACAATGTATCATTACCTAGGTCTCCTACTTGCTATGTAAAAACAACCCCAACTTGTGTAAGAGCATTTATAGAAGATGCACTAGCCTCCCATGCTCATAAACGCTAGCACATACAACAAAAACTAACTATGATCTACTAACTCAGGTAGGAACTGAATCTCTTCACTCGAGAATAACTAGACCCTCACTTGTTGTATCACTACCATCACTCATCAAATAACTATCCTCATCATCATCATCCTCACCCTCATCCTCCTCATATTCTAAGTCCTCCTCGTCATAATCCTCCTCTACCTCATTTGCAAACAAATCTGAAGCCTTGATCTCCTCACCCATCTCTTCTTCATCATCCTTGTGATCTGGAAGAGGTCTTGCATAGCCTATAGCTTGATTCATAGGAAATACAGGAGTTGGTCATGTTGCAGCCCACCACTCCTAAAAATTTGTAGAACCAACGTCATTAGTATCGAATACTTGGGGCACATCGAGATCCTCCTCACCTGAATCACTAGATATAACATCCTCGACTATGAGTTGTCTCATATCTCCAAGACTACAAGCACTCCACACTGATTGTCTATAGAAAGGTTGTGCAACTGGTGGTACCCGTATCTTCCCAAAATTCCTCATGACATGATCATAGTAGAAAGGTCTCACTACGAATTTGTGCCTCCCTAATAAAAATCGGTCCCTCTGCATCTTAGTTAGCTAGTGTGTCTCATCTAGCCACTGAGGTATCAACTAGTAAGGTCTCCATAGGATCTCCTCCTAATAAAGACAATTAAACCTAACTCTCTAGAATATAAAATACCCATACTACCATGCTCATCTAAGTGGATAGTTGAAGGAGTGTGGGTATCCCATATCACTAACAGAAGGAAATCTCATCGGTTTTGTACATGTGATATGCTCTAAGTGCCAAACCTGTAGTAGTGTACAATGAACCATGTTGTCCACCTCTTGATATGTGAACCATCCCAAGTTAAATACAAATGGGCCAACATACTAAAAGCGCAAGCATAGAAATTTTTGTGTTGCTCCATCTCCCTAATCATGTGTACAAGTCTTCCATCTAGATGTGATCCCTAGTCATCTAGGACTATTACTAATGTTGCAGTAAAAATAATAATCCACCTAAGGAGAATAAATCATGTGTAAATAATCCACCTCATCTTAATGTGTGGCCCCACGATCCTCTCCCAACTCGGACTTCCAAGACAATACTAGATATCAACTCTCATCTCTCGATAAGATTGATCCTTTCTGAAATGTAAAGTCTCACCTCAGATAGGGATCTAAAGAATGTAATGCACATCGTCCAATTTAATGGTCATCTCCCCGATGGGAAGACGAAAGGTGCAATTATCCACATCCCATCTCTTAGCTAATGCCATAAGCATGGCATCATGGTATCTCATGGGTGGCATGAGATATGCCCAGTATATACCAACCTATTGTAATATCTTTGTATCCTCCTCTAAAAGTGTTGAGACAATCTTTTGTAGCTAACAAAATATCCTACCACCTAGATGCTATCTGTGTCACCAAAAAGTCTAGCTTTGAAACTTTTCACACATCTGCCCCCTTTCTTATGGTTTTTGGCCTAGTTTCGATTAGATTCTAAGGTTTCTTGCAAAACTGTTGTGAAGTTTGTAGCATATTTCCTCATTTTTCTAAGACCCTCTCATCATAATTCAGCTAAACAATCTCCTTTTAACCAACCCTCACACATTTCTAGGCTTGTAAAGACTAAATTGTCCCTTTCTTATGGCATAATGACCCCTTTATGCACTAATAGGTCCTGAATTTAGTGTGTTTTGAAAGACAATCCTAACAAACAACATTAATCACATTTTAATCCCTGACAACCAACCAAAATTTCCCAAGTGGACTAAGCAGCCACCTTGGGCGACTTAGTCCCATGTGGCATAAAAATCAAATTTAATTCAAAAATTTTGTGGGATTTTGTCTCCTTAACCCTAAGGTTGGCCTATGATGTGTCATTTTCAAGAAATTAGGGCATGGAATGTATAAATAAAAGTTTTTCCCCTCATTTCGCATATCTCTTTTCTCATCGTTTTCACCCTAATTCTAGTCTTCTCCTCTCTCACCACTCTTCTCAAGCAAGCTAGGGTTTAAGCATTCCAAGTTATCACGACATATTTTTTCAAGCATTGAAGGGCTGATTGTTGCAACAACTCTAGATCTCTCATTGTGGAAAGGTACTAACTCCATTATCTCATGTTCATACTTCATTTCATTTTCTATTTAATTTGGTTTAGTTACCTAAAAGGGGTTTGACCAAGACAAATCCCCATGCCCTAACAATCAACATTTTCTCCTTCTCTCCTTATGTGTTTGCAGATTTAAGTACATTAAAGATTATTGGAGGCTTTGAATATTTTTTGAAGACCCTTCCTTTCTTGCAAAGTCCAACATCCACTAAAAGTCTCTTTTAGGCTTGGAAATCGGAGTTTCAGAAGCGGACACCTATGAAGAATTGAAGTGCAGACCAAGGGCTTCCATTTCCACTTTTTGATTTCCAAAAATTTAGAAGTGGACTAAGTCACCAACAGTGGCGACTTGGTCCCACTAAACCTGCTTTTCAAAGGTTTTTGTAGATTTAGACACCCATTTGGCAAAAATGGGCCTTAGACTAGATTTTCCAAATTTGGGACTAAGTCACCCAGGTTGGAACAAGTGTCCTAGTTGGATTCTATAAAAATTTTGTCAAAATTCCAAACATCCATCTTATCCCTCTTCAGATTCTAGGTGCACTAAGCACTCCTTCTATTCTCCCTCTTATCTTGCTTCATATTACATTTCAATCTATCTCTTTGCATATGATGATGTGTCTTTAAGAAAGTTGCATTTTCTAAGTGTTTATTATCTTTAATCTATTTCCAACATTTAGATCATTGCAATTAGACACATTTCACACACACACATCAATCACATCTTCAAAACCTAATCTTTGAATGTAACATATGCATTTTGGTATCCCTCTCTCCTTTTAGGTGAAAAACCCTAGAAGTGGTAGAGAACCCTAACTAGGTACCAAAATCTATGTTACACTATTGTGATTAACAAGGAATCTCATTAAAAAGAAAAACTAGCATCTATAAACATCCTAAAAAATTAAAATCTATACATCAAAAATTGAAAAGTGTACTAAAGTTTCTCTCAAGCACTTTTTTGGGGGTCTTAGACACTTTATGCCTTATTTGTGATAGTTTGTGAGAAAGTATGACACCTTGCAAAAAATTATGAAACTTTGCAAAAAAGTACAACACTTTGTGAAAAAGTGGGACACTTTGTGAAAAAGTGGGACTCTTTGCAACTTTTTCTTCCATGATCCTAAATCTATCTAGAAATGGATAAAACATAGGGAAAAGGAATAAAAACGAAGCAAAGGTAGAGAATAATCCACTCACTATATGTTGTAGATCACCCCATGCCACCTCATCACATAGGCTCTTGATTCTTAGAGGCAAGTAAGGTTGTATGCATGGTATTGCCAATCATTCTCCACCAAATTCAAGCTACAAAAAGGTAAAAGAAAAAATGATTAAAAATTACTTAAATTTTTATCCTCTCAAATTAGGTTCTTTGCATGTTAAGATAAAAAGCTCTTTTTCATTCAAATTAGCGTATTGGGGGTTAGTGAAATTTCTTTTCGACACCATTTGTTGTCTTGGATTTGTAATTCCACCCTTGATCTCGTCAAATATGTTGGAAAAACAAGGACAAAAAACTAAGAGGGGGGTTGAATCAGTTGTTACCAAACTCAAACATATACAACATTAACCAATCGTTATATCACATATTTGATAATTAATAATTCAAGCATAAGAAAAACACATCAAAGACACATGAAAACTAAGATTTTATACGTGGAAATCCTACGAGGGGAAAAACCATGGTTTATTTTAATCCACAAGATTATACTCTGTTAGAAGTATAATGAAGAATAAAAAGAGAATGCACTTGCATTCAGGCAAACTTTCTAGAGCACACTTCTCAAATTGAAGGCTCATTGACTTACATATACTAATTAGATTAAATCCATCTAATGAATTTGAACTGAGAAATTAGCTTCTACAAAATCTTGGTTACAGTTCCAATTAGGCACACTAAAACCTCTTCAACTCTTTCACACTTTTCTCTGAATGATCTGACCTTTATTCACACTTGTACATCACTTGTACACTTGAGAAAACTCTAATGAGGAAAAAAATCTTGTATATATATTTGCTACATGGATTTGCATCCACTAATCAGTTGGCCACAAATAAGGAATAAATTACAATTGTCGCCTCAATACATGAATAAATTTCAATGCGTACCAACACAAGTTGGCCATGACATAGTGAGGACCCAAAAAAACATCTCCAAATATTCCAAAAAATAAAATATTAATCCCCATGGATCCACAACACGCTAACACCACAATTTCGGCCAAGAACATGAACACTTGGGTGCATATCAGAAAAATATTTGATCACGAACAATCCAATCACTATATATGTACACCAAGGATAGAGCACAATCTAGACTCATCCATGAACATCATAGGAACATGAGAAACACGTGAGATTACCATACTTTCATCTGCTTTGACCAAGAACACCATCTATAGAGACTAAATAACTATAGGTATACAAATAATCACAACTTCCACAAAACTTCATGCGAACCACTAAAGCTTTCAGAAAACATACTAGAAAGGTTGAACACCAAACCCTTTGAAGAACACCTTCAGATCTTCAATGCACAAATATTTCTAGCATTTTGACCTTCTCAGCTCCACTAGTTGCCTGTACTATAATTTTTTCAATTTTTGTCAATCTCATCGACATATACAACCTTAAGAAGATTAAAATTATTGTAGTGTTGACATCAATGACAAAAATATATCAGAAACACAACCACAACATCTAATAATATCCCCGTTTGGTATTGATGGCAACACATGATGTGAAAAATAATACCATCAACCCAACTAACTCTTCTTTAACAATCTCCCCTGAGATTGCACACTTTTTGTTTCCTTCTTCTTTCCCATTTTTTCACATTGCTTCTCTTCCCCTTTGAAATCAATGGAAAAGGTACATATTCTCTTATTTCAATCTTGAAAACATTTGAATACTCCCCCTAAGTAGCAGTCACCACAACATCAATCTAGAATATGATATAGAAATGAATTCATGGACTGATGCAAATACCTACATATGAGTTTTTATTAGGAGGGGAAATTACCCCTAGCTTGCCTCTGAGGTACTCAAAAGTATCCTTAGGAAATGGATTTGTAAATATATCTACAATTTTCTCTTTGGTAGGTATGTACTCCAGTCTGACTTCTTTGTCACTTAATTTTTCTCTCAAGAAGTGATACTTGATAGATATATTCTTTGTCTTTGAATGCAATACTGGATTCTTAGAAATGTTAATGGCACTTGAATTGTCACAGAGTATAGCAATGGGTTCTTCATATTCAATTTTCACATCTCTCAACATTTGCTTCATCCATAATACTAGAGTACAACTATTTGCAACAACAATGTACTATGCCTCAATAGTAGATAATGAAGCTGAATTTTTCTTTTTGCTTAACCAAGATACCAACTTCTTACCTTAGAAGAATGCACCGCCACTGGTACTCTTCTTGTCATCTATATCTCTTGCCCAATCAACGTCAATAAATTCACTTAGAGTAAGATCATCATTCTTAGGATACCAAAGACCAAGATCAACAATCCCTTTCAGATATTTGAATATTCTTTTCATAGTAGTCACATGGGACTCTTTAGGATCAACTTGAAATCTAGCAACCATGCACACAAAATTCATTATATCTGGCCTTGTCTAAGTAGCGTAGAGCAACCCACCAATCATCAATCTATACCTTGTTCGATTTAATTTAGGGGATTCATCATTCTATGTTAGTTTACACCCAGTCACCATAGGTGTACCAAAATACTTTCCTTCTTCCATGCCAGACTTTTTCAGTAACTCTTTTACATATTTGGACTGAGATATAAAGATCACATCTTCTAATTGAGTGATTTGCAATCCCAAAAATAAATTTATCTCTCCCATCATTGAAATTTCAAATTCACTTTTCATTTCATCAACATACTTCATACACAAATCATCATCTCCTTCAAAAAAAAAATCATCAACAAAGACTTCAATGATCAATTCTTTGTTTTCATCCAACTTGAAATATAAATTGTTGTGAGCAACACCTTTATTGAATCCAAGCTTGATTAAATATTTTTCCAATCTAGCATACCAAGCTCTAGGAGCTTTCTTTAGTCCATATAGAGATTTCTTCAATCGACATACCATGTCCTTTTCAAATGTCAACTGAAATCCACCTAGTTGTTCAACGTAGACTTCTTCTAGTTCACCTTTCAAAAATGCTGATTTTACATCCATATGATAAAATTTGTAGTTCTTCAAAGTAGCATAAGAAAGAAGTAGTCTAACGGCCTCAATTCTAGTAACAAGAGAAAAAATTTCTTCAAAATCAATACCTTCCATCTGTGAGTAACCTTTGCAAACCAATCTTGCTTTGTTTCTAACCACATTGCCTTGTTCATTTAGCTTATTCTGGGACACCCACTTGGTTCCAATCACATTTTTGTTTGGAGGTCTAGGAACAAGATCTCATGTATTCTTCTTCTATATTTACAACAATTCTGAACTTTCATAGCTTTCATCCAATGTCCATCCTTGCATGCTTCAGTTATATTTCTAGGTTCAACTTTAGAAATTAGATAATATTCTTCTAGTTTGAACACCTTTGGTTTTGTCTCCTATGATCTGACTATCAAAATGATTTCTTCTCACGTAATTAGGAGTTTTGAATTTTTCTCTTACCTCGTGTTCTTGTGATCTTTCTTTTTCACTCTCACTTGTTTCTACTTCTTGATTTTCTTGATTCAGTGTCTAAGCATTATTGTCAAAATCATCATGTTGATCATCTAAATCATAATCACTGACTCTGGATGATTTACCAATATCTTCATCAACCTTAACATTTTCACTTTCAACCATTTTCTTCAACCTTTTATTAAAGCACAAGTAAGCTTTGTTTTGAGTAGAGTATCCTAGGAAGATTCCTTCATCACTTCTAGCATCAAACTTACCTATATCGTCACCTCTCTTGATCTAGCATTTGCTTCCAAAAAATTTGAAGTATTTGATAGTAGGCTTATAATCGAACCATAGCTCAAAAGGTGTCTTACTAGAATTACTATTGAAATTCACCCTGTTAATAGTATACATAGAATTAATTATAACTTCTCTCTAGTATAAATGAGGAACAATTTCTTCCAATGTCATGGTTCTAGCAGTGTATAGAATGGTTATGTTCTTTCTTTCAACAAATCCATTTTTTTGAGGGGTTCAGGGAGCAGATAATTGTCTTTGAATACCATGCTCTTCACAAAAGGAATTGAATTCCTATGAAGTAAATTCACCGCCTTTATCTAACATTAGACATTTTATCTTTTGACCTATCTCATTCTCTACAATAGCTTTAAAATTTTTGAACTTTTCTATTGCTTCATGTTTTTTCTCTTAAGAAAGTGACCCATATCATCTTAAAAAATCATCAATGAGTAACATAATGTATCTTTTACCTTGTAGGCTTCTGATTCTGGAAGGATCACATAGATCAGTATGTATTGAATCTAGTACTCCATTAGAGCTATATTGTTTGCTCCGAAAGGAATTTCTTGTTTGCTTTCACATCTGACATTCCTTACACATAGTGTTAGTAGACTTCACTAACTTAGGTAAATCTTTAACTTCTTGAGTAGAAATTATTTTGACAATGTTATCAAAGTTCACATGAAATAACCTCATATGCCATAACCATCTTACATCAATTTGAGAACTCAAACAACTTTGACTAGCAATACTTAAATCGAAGATATTACCTTTTGTCTTTGTTCCTAAAGCAATTATATTTCTTGAACTTCTAATTATTCTGCAATTACCATTCTTGAACTACATATTGTAGCCTTTGTCTACCATTTTTCCAACACTCAAAAAATTTATGCTTTAGACCTTCTACATAAAGAACATCATTAGTATTGTGCTTACCAAAAAAATTAATAGTGCCTCAGCCTTAAATCACACCAGAATTGTTTTCACTGAGCCTCACTACACCACCATCATAGTTTTCCAAGCTTACAAATTTTCCTTTGTCACCATTCATATGGTGTGAGCATCCACTGTCAATTACCCACTCATCTTTCTCTTCAAATTTGGTTGTAAGAGATTTCTCAACATTTACATTACTATCAGATTCAATGGACACCTAACCATTTTCTTTGATAGCAATAAACACTCATTCATCTTCATTTCTAGTTTGTTTATTAGATTCTTCATCAATTATGCCTTCTTTAGTATAATAGCATTTTCTTTGAAATCTAGTATTCTTAGGCTTATATTTTGAAACTCTTTCAGGACATATATAAGAAAAATGACCTATTTTACTGCAATAAAAGATTTAATAGGTAAATTTCCTTTATACTTACCATGACCTCTTGATTCTCTTTCCACAATCAATGCTTCCAGTTCTTCCAATTTCCTTTCTTCATCTTCAATCTTCTTCATCTCATCTTCATATCTGAATGTTCTTTGGGAACTCTCTCCTGAATCATATCTCTTTTTCCCAGATACAGTTGCCTTGAAAGCAGATTCAGTCTTAGGAGAAAACTCACCAAATTGACTTAATTCAAATACAACAAGTTTTCCAGTCAACATGTCTTTTGTAATATTTGTCACTATTCTGAGTTCATCAATAGCATGAGCTTTTTTCTTGTAGGAAGGGGGCACAGATCTAAGTATCTTAGCCATAATTTCATCATCATTGGTAGTTCCACCGACACATCTATTTTCCATAAAAGATTCATTTATCTTATGCGAGAAGGAAAATATGTTCTCATCTTCACTCATCTTCAAGCTCTCCTATTTTCCTTTTAGACTTTGTAGCTTAGCACTTTTCACTAGTGCATCTCCTTCATACAATATTTCCATATTTTTCCAAATTTGATATATGCAGTCTTCAAACCCATCACATTTCTCATTTGTGAATCTTTCAAAGCACTCACTAGTGTTTCTACTGACCTGGTATTAATTTATGCTTGGTTGATCTCATCTTCAGAAGAGGGACCATTCTGAGGAATATTATATGTAATTTGTGCCATCTACCATAAAGGTTCACAAATGCACCTCAAATGATATTCCATCTTGACTTTCCATAGGGAGTAGTTTGTACCATCGAATCTAGGAATATCCTTTTTAAATGATGCCATCTCGAATCACCTCAAGTTGTTAGGATTCTTTCAAAGGAACTAGCTCTGATACCAATTGTTGGAAAAACATGGATAGTTAACTGAGATTGGGGGTGAATAATTTGTTTTCAAACTCAAACTTATACAAAATTAACCAATCCTTATATCACAGATTTGATAATTAATAATGCAAGCATAAGAACAACACGTCAGAGACACATGAACACAAATATTTTATATGTGGAAACCTTGTGAGGGGGAGAACCATAGTGGATGTTAGTCCACAGTATTATACCTTGTTAGAAGTATAATGAAGAATAAAAAGAGAATGCACCTGCATTCAGGGACACAACCTAGAGCACACTGCTCAAAGGGGAGGCTCACTTCCTTACATAAATTAATCAGATTAAATTCATTTGATGAATTTGAACTGAGAAAATAGCTTATGCAAAAGCCTGGTTATAGTTCCAATTAGGCACACTAAAACCTCTTCAACTCTTCCACACTCTGCTCTGAATGATCTGACCTTTATTCGCACTTGTACACTTGAGCACACTCTAAATGATTAAAAAAATCTTGTATATATATCAGCTACATAGATTTGCATTCACTAATCAGTCGACCACAAATAAGGAATAAATTACAACTATCGTCCTTGATACATGAACAAATTTCAATGTGTACCAACACATGTTGGTCATAACATATTGAAGACCCAAAAAAACATTGCCAAATATGCCAAACAATAAAATATTAATCCTCATGGATCTACAACATGCTAACACCACAATGTCTTCCAAGAACATGAACACTCAGGCACATATTGAAAAAATATTTGATCACGAACACTCCAATCAGTGTGAATGTACACCAAGGATAGAGAACAATCTAGACTCATCCATGAACATCATAGGCACATGAGAAAAACATGATATTACCATACTTTCATCTAACTTGACCAAGAACACCATCTACATAGACTACATAACTCTAGTTATATGGATCATTTCATAACTTCCACAAAACTTCATATGCACCACTAAAACTTTCAGACAACATATTAGAAAGGTTCAACACCAAACCTTTTGAAGTGCACCTTTAGATCTTCAATGCACAAAGTTATCCAACATTCTGACCTTCTCAGATCCACTTGCTATCTTTACTATATATTTTACAATTTTCTCAATCTCCTCGACATATACAACCTTAAGTAGATTAAAATGTTAATAGTGTTTCCATCAATGGCAACAATATATTAGCAACACAACCACAACATCCAACAAAATGTCTATCACTATGTGGTATGGTACTTGGGAATACCCTATGATATGAATTATGCAATTCAATGTGGTTAGACTACTACATTCATTCTACCTCCATAAAGCAAGTGGAATCAATGTGGGGCACACATCTACCCTCAATTTTTATTTCTTTAAGAAGTTAGATAAGATGATTTTTGAATGACTAATGAGGTGGTTTTGTAGGATGCGGTTCCTAAGATTGTGGTTTTTTGGATACCTACACTGGGGGCTTCATTCTCCCATGTTTGAAAATGAATCCATATGACTATACTTTTATGAGATAAATTTTATTGTTTGAATCCCTTTATCTTGCATATGCACATAGAGTCTTATGGGTGCTAAATGTATTGTCATAAATTGTACTCCCTTCTTGGAGATAGTACAATTTCACACTCAATTTGGATCTATTAATAGGCTCCTAACACCCTTTATTACATATCCCAAGGCTTATTTCAACTAAAATATTGACAAATTCAATTAATACATTCAATTTTCTAACCTTCTAATAATTTTTCATCGCAAAAATCTAGGGTGGGACCCATACACCACCTTGGGCATATGAGTTCCCCTAGATGGGACCCATATCCCACCTTGGGCGTATGACTCCCCATAGATGGGACCCATATGCCACCTTGGGCATATGAGTCTTGTGTGGCACCTTTTTAGGGTTTTGAGTGGTAAATTCAAGCTTTGAATTCAAATTTCACAAATGTTAGTATTTGGGATCTAATAAATGGTAAATTAGATGGGATGCCTATAAAATCTAAGTCTCACACTTTTTTTTGATAATTAAGAAGCTAGAGAAACCAAGACAAGTGATCAAGTAAGCAAGAGATTCAAGTATTTGCATTCAAGAGTTAGGAGCAAGCAAATTTGAAGCCTTGGAGAAGTATTATCATGTTTTTGTAAGTCTTCAAACTCACATTCATTTCAAGATCTAGCATTGCCAAATATTGATGATGGTTTCTTATGGAGAATCATGATGGATTCTAGGTTGGGGAGATGTAACTAGCTATTGAACCAAACCCAATGATTTTTTTCCTAAGTGATTTCATCTTCCATTATCATTCTAATTTCTACCTAAAGGAAGCTGCATGCATTCCTATGGCTTATTAGGGTGATTGAAGATCTTCCAAAGTGAGTCATCATCATTATCATGTTTCATATATGCATCATATTCTTGCACTTTAGAGTAGGGTTTTGTTGCATCTTAGATCTCTTAATATTAGACACACTTAAGAGTAGTACTTTCACAAAAAAATTCATTTCAGATCTATATTTTCTATCAAGGTTTAACTACCAACTAGGGGTTTAAATGAGGAAAAACTCCCATAAGAAGATCAACACAATATTTTGTTTTGCATATTTTTAACAAGTTTGGATCTGGAAGTGAAGTTTGAAAGAAATAGGAAGGATGTACAGAGATAGGAGAATAGTTTTAGATCATTCTTTTTTGAAAAGGAGTATCAAGACTAAATCACCACCTTGGGCATATGAGTCCTAGTATACCTCTTTTAACCATTTTTTTGTATATCCTGATTTACCAGCAAAACATTGCAAGGAAAGGACAATGTGAAAATGCCTTCCAAAAACAAAATTCTTAGGAAAGAATTATAGAAAATTTCATTTAATTAGAATTATAGTCATTAAGATGCACACCAATAGAACAAATAATTTAAGATACACATAATTGAACACCAAATTTATGTGGGAAGACCCTTATAGGATAAAAATTAGCACACCAAGTAAAGCCACTTTGTATTATAGTAAGCTAATTACATACATAGTTATAGACTCCACTCCTAGGTGTTAATTTATAGCATCAAATATTTACCTAATCAACCTCATACATAGATTCTAATTATAGTTGTTCTCTCACAATATTACAATGCTCGTATAACATACAATGAAGAACACCACTGAATCAATCCAACCCAATTAATCAACACCCAACTCATTATAGATTGTTATAATAGATTCGACATCTAGCCATGGTCAATTTAGTTCCAAGAAACCAACCGTTTAGTTCCCAACTTTCATTAACCATGTTAGGCCATTGAAGAGACTCCTTTCATCTCTCTCTGAAATAAAGATATCTCTTTGATGTCCTAATCATACTGCCAATCTAATCTTCCTAACAACCTTCAATGATCAACAAGCAATCCTCACTTTCTATTTTGGCACCGATCAGGTCCCACCATGTAGCATTCTCCATGAGTTACTGAGTCAACTTCATCA
>CM021105.1:584009347-584067331 GCA_007115665.2 Sequoiadendron giganteum
ATGGATATAAGGAAGACACATTGATGAATCCTATTGGCTTTTCATATGGTTGATAATTCAAAGGTTTCCGAAAATTTAGAACTTTTGACTTGTGGTTCTAAAGTCTCAAACCTCTGCGATCTCACAATATTGCCACAACTATTAGGTCATCAGAGAGACTTGAGATAGACTCCCACCAAAGAAGTCAAGTCACATTGATGAGAGTCACCAACATGCTCACCATAGCCCATTGGTCTATCAGGGAGACTCAAGGTAGAGTCCCACTAGTAACACATTTTCATGTCAAGACAATCACATCGGAGTATTGAGGAGTCAGCTTAAAAAGTCCCACCAAAGTGACCAAATCATGCCAATAGAACACACCATGTTGAATACAATTTCATTGGTCCATCAATGGGATTGAGAACAAGGTCGGGTCGATAAAAAATTGCCAGATTGATAGAGAAACAAACACAATTGCTGCAGGAAGTCGATCAAGCCAATAAATTTGAGGCACCTTTTACAACATGCTCCCAATTTACGAAGGACTTACTAGCTTCTTCCAAGATTGAAGTTACTGAATATCATAGGCCCCAAGGCCCCTCGAACTAACACACCACCCATAGTTTTTGTGCTCACAGGCTTTGTGAATGCATGAGTGACATTCTCTAGAGTATTGAATTTTCCAATATTAGCCTTTCCATCCTCCACCATATCATGAATGAAATGATACTAAACATCGATATACTTCATCTTGGCATGGAAAGTTTTATTTTTTGCTAAACACATAGCAGTCTAATTGTCACAATAAATAGTAATCTTCCCTGCATTAAACCCAAGATCAAAACACAACCATTTACGCCAAATGACTTCCTTATAGGCATGTGTTTCTACCATGTACTCCGCCTTAGAAGTGGATAAATAGATTACATCCTACTACTTTCTCATCCAACTAATTTCACATACCCTAATTGGTGGATCTTCTTCTATCAACATCCCCTACCCAATCATAATCCACATACCCATAAATGCTAAGAGATCTTTGTGATCCAACCAAGTTGCCATGATAACACTAAGATTACTCTGAAGTATCATTCAAATATTTGAAAACTCTTTTCACACCATCCCAATGAGGCCTTCTTGGATTATCCATAAACTGACTAAGTACTCCCACTATTTGGGCAATGTCTAACCTTGTACCAACCATTCAATACATTAAACAACCAACTGCACTTGCATAAGGTACCATGGTCATGTCATCCATCTCAATAGGAGACTTTGGACAATCTTCAATAGATAGCTTTGTTCCCTACAACATTGGGACAACTAACTACTTGCAATCTATCATACTAAATCTCTCAAGGACAGTATTAATATACTTACTCTAGCTAAGGAAAAGATTTCTACTTCCCCTATCCCTTACGATTTCAATACCCAGAATATACCTTGTTGCACCTAAAATATTTCATTTCAAACCATGTTGACAACTAATATTTTTAAACAGAAATCATACCCTTACTATTCCCAAATAATAACATATCATCAACATACAAGGAAATAATAAGTAAATGATTATTTTTGCAGTTTTGTAGTACACACAATGATCATATTTTGACCTCACAAATCCCAATGGAAACACAAAAGTGTCAAACTTTTGGTACCACATTCTAGGTGTTTTATCTTAACCATAAAAATATTTCTTTAACTTGCAAACCAAACTTTATTTACTTTTTCAATGAAGTGACAACAAAAATTTGATAGATGCCGACTTTGCTACAGGAGAAAATATTTCTCCATAATCAATTCCCTCCACCTAGGAATAACCTTTTGTGACCAAACTAGTTCTATACTTCTCCACACTACCATCCAAACCAATTTTCTTTTTAAATACCCATTTACAACCAACATTCATTCGACCTTCAGGCAAAGGTACCTACCAAATCCCAAGTTTCCTTCTTTTTCAATGATATAATTTTCTCATTCATGGTTTCCAACTAGGAATCTAAATCAAACATGTTAATAGCCTTCTTTATAGTCCTAGGCTCATTAGTGCTAGTAATCAAGCACATGCACAATTTGAATCCAATATAGAAAATCCATACCTATCAGGTTGTCACTTTTCCTGTGTAGACCTCCTCACAAGATGGCGTTGAGGTTTTGGTTCTTTTTCCTATTTAGAACTCTCAGAGCTGCTAGATCTCTTCTCAGTTTTAGGTACACTTTGAATTTGTAGTTCCTCTTTATCTGGAGTCAAAGGAATTTCAACTACATCATCCTTCTTTTCTTCTCTTCTATATCTAACTATAGATCAATTGTAGAAGGCTTCAATTCCTAAAGTATTGCACTTTTGTTGTACACAAACTTCTCAGTAACAAGATTCCAAAGGCTATATCCATTCGCACCAATGTCGTAGCCGATAAAGATACATTTTATAGCTTTGTTTTCCAACTTAGATCTTTTATCATTCAACACATAAACTTATGTTTCGCAACCAAAGACACAAATATGTCTCAGAGAGGGATTCTTACCATACCACATTTCCATAAGCATTTTTGCAACAAGAGAAAAACTAGGTGAATGATTAACCAAGTAACATGTTGTAGCCACAACCTCAACCTAGAACTTCTACTCCAAACCAACATTGCTCAATATACTTATCACTCTTTCCATCAGTGTCCTATTTAACCTCTCAACAACTACATTCTATTGTGGAGTGCAAGGCATAGTTTTATGCCTTTTAATTCCATGGTCTTTTGTAATACCTTTCAAAATCTGCAGAAAAAAATTCACTGCCATTATCCATCCTTAGGTATTTATTTTGTGTTCTAGTCTAGTTTTCTACCAATTTTTTTAACTCTTTAAACTGACTGAACACTTCTAATTTACTTTAAAGGATGTACACAAATTCCCTTCTCGAATAATCGTCAATAAAAGAAACATAATATTTAGACTTCGATAATTAATATTTATTGGACCAAATACATCAAAGTGAACATAATCAAATATGTGAAAAGATATATCAGGACTATAGTAAAATGAAACACGGTGTTACTTTCCATATATGCAATGTTCAAAAAAATCAAACTCAAGGTTACAATCATCAAGCCCTTCTACCAGGGTTTTACTTATCAAGGATTTTAAGCCTTTTTCTCTTATGTGAACAAGTCTATGATGCCACAAAATGGTTTTCTCTACTAGGATATTCACCTCCAAAGAGTTTGCACTCAGAGGAACTTCATTTTCCTTCTATACATGAGAAACCTTGCTTGACTTTGTAGAGGAATTGTTGTATTGAATAACCTGTGCATCTAGCTTGTACATAGTACCAATTCGTGCACCCCTAGCAAGCATCATCAGGCCTCTAGTCATCTTACAACCACCACTTGATCATGATACTTTCACACCAACATCTTTCATCTTACTAATACAAAACAAATTATGAGCCAAACCTAGTATGTGCATTATGCCATCAATTTCATTTATTCTTCCACCAAGAAATTTAATTTTGAATCTTCCACGAGCAACAATTTCAAGAGATGAATCACTTTCCAAGTACACCTTTCCACCAGCATAATTTTCATACTTCGTGAACCAATATTTGTGAGATTTCATGTAAAAATATGTGTCTGAGTCAATCAGTCATACATCATATGATGCCTGAGTTTTCAAGGCTGCAATGAAGGCATCTGAATCACTCTAAGAAGAATCTTTGTTAGAAAATTTGTTCTTCTTCTTCTTATTTTTCTCCTCTTTACAATCCTTCTAGATATGACAATTCTACCCATAATTCCAACATTTCACCTTGGAATTCTTTCTAGGAGACTTTGATCACCCTTAAAATTTGGATTTAGACTTTGTGTCTTTCTTCTTGCCTCTCTCCTTTCCCA
The DNA here is from genome assembly GCA_007115665.2 of Sequoiadendron giganteum. Taxonomy (NCBI): domain Eukaryota; kingdom Viridiplantae; phylum Streptophyta; class Pinopsida; order Cupressales; family Cupressaceae; genus Sequoiadendron; species Sequoiadendron giganteum. Next base: position 584,013,214 of record CM021105.1, read on the forward strand.
TCTCAAAATATTTCCTCCACATTTCTTATGACAACAGTGAAACAACCACATCTTATGTCTTGAAAGTAGTTGTTATACTTCCAATAGCCATCACCAAATGATCCCATGTGTTAAGTAAGGAACATAACAAAAGAATATAAATATCCTCCTCTATCTTCACACCCATAGAGGCCAATTGATGAACAATCATATTAAATGAATTCAGATGGTCTACTATGGATGATGCTTCTTCCATTTTCAAGGAGTATAACTTCCTCCTCAAGAATAAAATATTCACCAGAGACTTTTCCTGATAAATATCACCAAGTTTCTTCCATACAGAACATGGAGTCTTCTCCTCATGGACATTTAGGAGAACAAAATCAGCCAAACAAAGTCTTATCAACCCCCCACTTTTCTATCTACAAGGTCTCAATCTTCTTGCTTCATACCTAATGGTTTTTTTCCCATAACAACAATCCAAACATTTGTATCCACCAACAATTCTTCCATTTTGAGTTTCCACAACTCAAAATTACCACCATTGATTTTTTCAATTTCTATTCTTCTTGATGTACTTTCCATCTCAATCTATAATCAAGAAAATAAATTTTTTGTACAAGACTCACACTAAACAGAATTAGCATAAAAAACTATCCCTACCCACAAGGATAAAACAACTGGCCAGACAGTGATACCAACTTGTAAGTAAAGCATAGTGTAGAAATGCCTTCCAAATGAAAAATTATTAGGAAATAAGTGGAAAAAAGTTCATTTAATTAGAATTATAGCCATTAACATACACAACAATAGAACATGTACATTTTAACACACAGAATTGAACACCAAATTTACATGGGAAAACCCTTACGGGAGGAAAACGCACATACCAAGTAAACTCACTTTCTATTACAGTAAAATAATTACACACAAAGTTACAGACTCCACTCCTAGGCATTAATTCATAGTAGAAAATATTTCCCTAACAAACCTCATACATAGATTTCTATTATAGTTGAACTCTCTCACACATTTACAATGCTTGTAGAGCATACAATGAAGAACATCACTAAATCAATCCAACCCAATCAATCAACACCCAACTCATTGCAGAGTGTTATAATATATATTCAACATCCAACATGATTGATTTAGTTCCAAGAAACCAACTCCTTAGATCCCAAGAATCATTAATCATGTCGGGCCATCGAAGATACACTTTTCATCTCTCTTTGAAACCAACAAGTCTATCTAATGTCCTAATCATCCTATCGATCGAATCTTCCTAACAACCTTCAAAAATTCAACAACCATCAAAATTCAACAACCAATCCTCACTTTCCATTTTGGCACCGGTGAGGTGCCAGCATGACATTCTCCATGGCTTACCAAGTCAACCTCATTACCATATCGAGAAGACACCAATTCATCTCCCACCAATCTAAGGAAGTCACACCAATGAAGCCTATCAACTTGTCATTACAGTCAACAAGTAGGATGTTTCCAAAACTTCAAAAAAATTGTCTTGTGGTTCTAAAGTTCCAAACCTTTGTTATCTCACGCTATCGCCATAGTTATCAGGTCATCAGAGAGACTCGAGATAGAGTCCCACCAATGAAGCCAAGTGACATTGATGAGAGTCACCAACATTCTCACCACAACCCATCGATCTATTGGGGAGACTTAAGGCAGAGTCACACCGATAACACATTGTCATGCTAAAATAGTCACATCAGAGTATCTAGGAGACAACCTAGAAAGTCCAACCAAAGTGACCAAATCCCACCGATAAAACACACCACACTGAATAGAATGCTATCAGTCCATTGATGGGACTGAGAATGAGCTCCTATAGATAGAGAATTGTTAGGATGATAGAGAAGAAAACACAATTTCTGGAAGAAGGCGATCAAGCCATTAAATTTGAGGCACCTTTTCCAACAAATATTGTATAGTTTTCCCAAGTTCTGGTAGTAGGAATAAATTACATAGTCTCGAATATGAGTCCCAATACACATAAAAAGTTAGAATTTTAGAGTTGTAGACCTTATTTTGGACATCTCCAGTCTTCCAAGTGCTTCTCTATTCATCCATAGTTTCTTATTCTAATTTTAATTCTCTTTTTCTAGGTCAAATAGTTAGATTTACATATTGCTTTCATTTCCTTATTTTCTAAGCATTTTCTTAGTGGTGAACCCCTATTAGTCCTTCCCTCAATTGAATCATTAGGTTGAAGCCTCTAAGATTTCCTTTAATGAACTAGATTGAAATAGGCCCTCATAGCTCCATCCTTAAAAATGTGGAACCCTATTTTTCTCGGTTCAGTAAGAAATTGTAACTAAGATAAACTAATAATTACCAAAAGAATATTGTAATATAATATGCTATCGTCTAGTAACTTCTAAAAGATAAAATTAAGAAATGATAACTATAGGAAGCATTCCAATAATAATTGAAAGATTCATATGGGGTGCCACGAAAAAGAAGATATAATGGTGTAATGTGAATATTTAAAGATACATGTATTGAGCAATACTACCCATGCATATGTGAAATACATATTTGTGTTTGTATTAAATATTGTATATTATATAAAATTATATATTATAAATATATGAACATGCCCACCTTATCATGGACATGAATATGTATGGTCACTTTGGGGTTAGATTCTTTGACATAAACAAACTAGACCTTGGGCCTATATTTTTTATCAGCAATCACTATGTTAAATTCACGAAACCCTAGTGTCATACCATATCAATACTTATTACATATTTGATATTGTTTACTCTTTTATTTATTTACACAAGATTTAATAAACCCTACCCATCCCAAAAAGATGATACAACTATACAAATATGTTGTATCATATGTACAATCATCAGTGTAGTTTTTTCTCTTAGTTTTGGATTTGAATGAAAGCTAGTCTCACCCATATATTATATAAAGTAAACTATCATGTGGGTCACATCATATACATGTATTCTCCATAATGTAAGTCCCTATAAGAATATGCAAGTATTTGTATATTTGACCATTAAAATGTTATGGATGGTATGTGCCCCCTAACAATTGATTATCTTTGTTTTAAGATACAAAGATTTTTTATAAGAATCATGTAAGCATGGAATCATGTGATTAATTAAAAAATTATAACAATGAAAATATAAAATGCATTGTTTAAGCATATTGGATGGAGATAGGATTTCTAACTAGCAATGTTGCCCACACATGGGTAAAAGATAGTGGTGTGGCCCCAAGTAACCAAGAATACCCATGTAACTATAATGGAATGAAGACATAATAAACACAAAGATATGATAAATGACAACCTTAATTCTCATGAATAGAAATTTTCCATGAAGACACAATATATAAGGATGAAGCATGAAAATTTTGAATGTCAAGGATAGATTTCTCTCCAAAGTGACAAATATTGAATTTTGAAGCTCCTAAATGGGAAGGTTCAATGCCCTAGTATAATAAAAGAGAAGATCTAATAACCCTAGTGTGATAAAGGGAAAATCCTCATTGTCCACAAGTGCAATGAAGTGATTCATGTGATTGCAACAATGTAATATGTCAGGATGAAAGTGTGTATTGAATAAGAGACCCTCATGAGAAGTACAATGTAATAAGACATGAAAAATGTGTCAAGTTAAGGTTTCATGCCCCCCATGTGTGATGAAATGGAAATGAAACCTTAATCGTAAATGGGATGTATGATGTTCCCATTGTAACTTGTATGATGTATCCATGTAAGCTTGTAGTCAAAGTGTGATAATGTTGGTAGATAAGCATGAAAATACAAAGAGAACATATGTAAGGTTGTGATTGTCAAAGAATATGTATAGCTAGATACACTTATATTGATAGAATTTCACAATGAAGCCAATGAAATCAAAGAGGTATAAACAACAATGACCAATGATCTCACCACATATGGCAATCAATATATTATCATTTCAAATGCATAATACTAATAGGTTCTTTCACTACTTTTCCATCAAGAGTGCACTAACCAAATACACCAATACCATACTAGGAAGTAATCATGAATCTATCAAACCTATTAGGCTGAAACTTTCATCTTCACTCTTTTTTATCATTTGAATTTTGATGAGGACCAAGTCTCTGATTTGATTTTTTATTGAAATGGTTCCTTTGTTATATGTCTTTTTTAATTGTCTATAGTATGTGTGTCAATTATATAATGCATTCACTCATCATGATGTTATTTTTGTTTTCATTTCATATTATGGTAATTGTAATACATTTATATATGTTATGTAACCACATCAATTATAATTATTCTATGTGTTACTATGGGGTGGTGGCAAGAAGTTGAGTCCACTTTTTGGCCAAAAAGTGGAAGTGTTTTCCCTGATATTCAGAGTTTAACACATTTGACCTTAAAATTTAAGCACTTAAAGATGAAATCTTCGAAAAATTCAGTAATCATAAAATGTAGTACTCGGAGTCTAGTTTCCAAATATGTAATTTATTTCAATACCCACATTGTACAAATTGAGTTTCAATAGGCTTTTATAAAAAACACTATTTAAAAAACTTTTTTTTTTACCATACCATGCACGTGTATGACATCCATATTTTGAATTAAATTATCATATTTTTCTAAATCCTTTTGAGAAAAGACTTGTGACTCACTGAAGCATGCCCTAGATATTTTTTTGTAATTTTTTATTGAATTTTTTTTTTGTTAAGTTTTTATCAGGCATATTTGACATTTAGAAAAATCATCGTGTATGACACACATAAGATGACCTAAAGTTATCATTTTTTGCATTTTTTTTTAAATTGAAAAGAATTCTCTGAATTTTGTCCTTGTGCAATCCGTTCGTCAAAATGTTATGTTGATCAAAAGTTATTAAAATAGTAAAAAACACTGATATTTAAAGTTTATGGACCAATTTCATCATAAATTAATTGTAAGAAAAATTACATATTTGAAATCTGGATTGTCTCATCTAAAATGGGTTTTAATTTCATCAAACAATACTGCAAAAAAATTCGCCAACCATATGTCCAAACTCGATTTTTTTCCCTAACATTGTTAGAACCTTCAACTTGCAGGTCAAACCAGGTTGAAGGCCTAGGTTCACACTCCCAATTCTTTTCCTGAACCAAAATCCACAGCAAAACCCTAACCACAAGCAACAAAAAAATTCAAATTAAAAAAATGGGATCCTAATTATAAATCAGGATCCCGTATTTAAAGATACGGGATCCCGTTTTCGATTATTGAATGTGGTGACCATTGGCAGGGGAACAGGATCTCGTTTTAGACTCAGGATCCCATATTCGATTATTGAATGCGGTGACCATTGGCAGGGGAATGGGATCCTATTCCCCTGCCAACAGTCAGCGCATCCCGTTCCCTGCTAACGGTCACCGCATTCAATAATTGAAAACGAGATCCCAAGTTTAAAACGGGATCCAGTTTTTTAATAAAATGGGATCCTGTTTCTCTTCAACTGTGTTATTTTAAATTACTGTCAAATTTTCTTGTGAATTCTGCAACTTCACATGTATGGCCGAGAATAGTAAAATTGGTCTATTTTTCATTGAGCATTTTTTTTACAGGTGGTGACTTGCTTTTTTGATAAAAAATTTCAAAGGAGAGATCCCATTTTTTTAAAGAAAGAACAAAAGGTCTTCAACTTGAAATATGAATTGATTTTTTCAAAGGAGGCATGAAGAAATTAGTTTTAAAGTGGAATTGTGATTGTTTTCTACTTGTTTTGAGGAACACAAGTGGAAGAATTTAGTCCTTTTAGGTCTTGAACTTCCAATTTGAATCAATTTTTTTGAAGAATTTCACTATCTACATTCATTTGTGCTTGAGAATTTTATCATCATGGGAAATAAATGTCGTAATAAGAGGAGGAAGACATTGACTCCTAGAGAAATTGAAGCAAACAAAGAGAAGGAGAGACAAAGACAAAGACAGAGAAGAATGAGAATTAAATCAATGAATGATGGGGGAGCATCCAATTCCACAACTATTGAAGATGAAAACATAGAGGAGACCATAGTTGTAGATGAAGTGAATTCACAAGAAGCCAATTTGGAGAAGAATATGATTATACAATCAAGTCGTACTATGTCTTCAAATACCTCTTTCAATGCTATGGATAATGTTCCAATATGCACAAATCCAGGTATGTCTTCAAATCCACATGTTAGTGAAATGGTAAATTCGAATGTAGAAATTTTACAAGATGTTGGACTTAATGATGTTGAAATTGATAATATTCAGAGAGATGAAAGTTTTATAGATTTTTTTTAAAATGATAGTGAGAATGATCCTTTTGTTGAAAATGAAATTGAGAATAATCCTTTTATTGAAAAAGAAAATAAAAACCATTTTGTTAATGTAAATGAAAATGAAAACTATTTTTTTGATGTAAATGAAAATGAAAGCCATTTTATTGATGAAAATGAAGATGAAAATGTAAATCGTTTTGAAGTTGAAAATGAAAATGAAAATGAAGATGAAGATGAAAATCTAGAATGTGATGTTGAATTTAATGAAAATTCTTTTTTTTTTAAATTGAAAGTGGTGTTTTTGATAATCTTCCTGGTCAAATTTTTTGGAGGCAAATAAGAACACATGCAAATAAAATATACAATGAATTCTTTTATGGTAAAAAAATTACAATTCAATTTCAACTAATGATGCAATTGATGAGAATGCAAAAAATGAGAAAAATAATGAAAAGGTTAGGCTTTTTTGTTAAACCAAAAAGAAAAGATCAATCATTAAAACATGCTATGTGTATTATTGCTAGTGCCATTCAATCGATTGGAAAAAATAGTTGATCTAAAGATAAAAATGCAACAAGAAGAGCTATAACAACTTTGAATAAAAGAATGGTAAGAAATATTAGTGAAGTTTTAAAAATACATCCTAAAACATTGCTAAGAGTGGCAAAAAGAAGAATAATTATAGAAAATGATCCTATCAACCAATGTTGGAATTTCAGTGGTTGACTTCCGAGGTCTGATATGAAATTGAATGCTGAAATTAAATCTTTGATTGAAAAATATTGGCATGATAATACTAGGGTTTCATCTAATGCTAGAGATGTTTTAAAATTAAGGGTGGGGTTCAAAGTTTGTGATCCTCACCCAAAACACCTATTAGATACAACACAAATTGAATTTTATAGAAATTTTTGTGGTGATTTAGTGTTATGTGGTAATATTAAAATAAGTCAAAGGTCTTTTGAAAAATGTAAACTGTGGTATGTAAAAATTAATAAGCAACGAATATCTTGTTGTTGTAAAACGCATGTTCAATTTCATTATTTTTATGATGTTTTTTGATATATATGTTGTACCTTGCATACTAACATGATTATACATGAATGCGGTATTAATATGCCACCTGAAGCAATAAGGGAGTTTATTTCAAGTTTGTTTTGTGAAAGATCTAATGGTAAATTGTTTTATTTAAGTTCCTGTATTTCTAGACAATGCATTGATTGTGGAAACCTTTCATTCTTAGGAATTTGTATGCATGAAAGTGTTGATAATTATTTTGGATAACAATTAGTAGAAGTTAAAATATTTAAGAATGTTCACTATTCTTTAAAAGATGGAAAAATAGGAAAGCGTTGTGATTTAGTTACAAAAAAAGTTATTGTGCATGCATTCATGAGTGAATTTAAGAATAAGATAGTACCAAAATATATCATGTACTCTCAACACGCTCAATGGATTGATGGCCAATTTCACGCATGTAGAAACACATTTCCAATTGGTACTATAGTTTCAGTGGTTGATTTTGCAAAAAATTATACTCTAGCTCTACAAGAGGAAATTCAATCACAGTATTATAATTCAGTGCAAGTAGCTATGTTTGTCCATATTTTTTATAGACATGCAAATAATAGCACTGAGAATGATAGAAAATTTCTAAGGGAGTATCATTTTTATTTGAGTAACAACCAATTACACTCATCAGAGTTTGTTCAATATTGTTTCAGTATATTTTACAAAAATTTAAGAGAAATAGGAATCCATATGAAAGAACACCTCATATGGTCAGATAATTGTATGGGGAAGTTCAAGAATGCTCGAATGTTCTATTGGTTAAGTAGGATTCACAAAGAACTTAATGTCCAACATATATGGAGTTTTTTTGAAGCTGGGCATGGTAAAGGAGAACATGATGGAGCTGGTGCATGTGTCAAAAGAATTCTTGCTAGAGAACAATTAAAATTTGAAGATGTAGTAAAATTTAAAGATGCACGTGGGATTTTCGATTGGTGTAATACAATATTATCTACACCTGGTTCGAGTGAGTGCTCTAGAGTTCATCGATTCTTTCAGTTGGTTGAAGAAGATAACATTGTACCTAGAGTTGACTATGAGACAATTAGTGGATCTACTAAATGGCATTTGTTCAGGAGTTAGACAACAAGAACATGGACTATCTAGACAAGGGATCTTGCATGTTTTTGTCAGTTTTGCATCTCAAGAGATTGGGAAGCATGTGAAAATACAAAATGGGTTGAAGAATGGGAGTAAAGATCGTTGACACCTTCACAAGCACATGATCAATATGAAAGAACTATTGAAGAAAATGATCAAGTGTTTGCATCTGAAGACTATGACCGTGTTTCAGACCTTGTACAAGAAGGTAATTTAATTCAATTTATTTCATTTAATTTCTCTTTATTAATTTATTTGGTAATGCTAATTTTTTTACATTGATATGCACAAGTTATTAAATCAATTTTTGTTTGCAAGACATGTGTATGTTGTTGTTGCACCTAAGGGGAATGAAGAGGAAACAAAATATTGGTTGGCTCGTTGTGTGGAGAGTAAACATAAGTTAATATCACCTCGAGAAGATGATGATGGCTATCATTATCCAATAGGTACCATGATCCCCTTAAGACATCCCCTTAAGAAAATTTTGATAACAATTTTTTTGATCCCCTTAAACAATATTTTAGAACAAGTTTTTCATCTCATTAAGAAAAATTTGGAACTTATATGCTGATTCTTTTCATATTTTCCAATAGGATCGGTTGTGGTTGTTGGCACTTGGCTATGAAAATACCTAGCAAGTAAGAATGGTCTACCTGCATTTGAAGATTATGAACTGCATAAAAAAATTATACATTATTCACATTTGGTGGTGGCAACAAATATAAAACTAGATCGATATCAGGGAAGACCTACAAATAAAGTCTTATGGAAAATTTATATGGAAGAGCATGAGATAATCATAGATGCATTATAAAAAAGAGAGGATGCAGATGGTACAATGGAATAAGTAAATACAGGTAAATATAGTTTAAGTTTTATATTGTCCTTTTAAATAGAGGTAATTATTAGTAAAAATATGTTTAAATACATGTTTTGATTACATATTGATATTGCTTGTACATTAATAGTTTAAATTGATTTATTATCCTTTTTTTGTATCCTTAAGACATCATTGCATTAATCTCATACTTTGAAACAAAAAGGAGAGGATGCCTGGATTCAACCTACACACATGTGGAATAATTTTAAATGCAGGTAATTGAGTTGTGTACATATAGTTAGTTTTATATAAATTAAATTATGTATGTTTTGATGATTCAATTGATATTTCTTGTACCTTTTTTATATTAGGTGGTGTGAAGACCTAGTACATTTTGGGCATGAGTTTGAGATGTTCTTGAGATGGCATATATGTACATATATGTCCTTGTATGTCTTCAAATCACTAAATTCCATGCATACATTATTGTTAAATCAATTATATCCTTAAGATGTTGTATTATGACCCCTTAAGACATTCCCTTAAGACATTGTATTGTGACCCCTTAAGACATTGTATTATGACCCTTTAAGACATCCCCTTAAGACATTGTATTATGACCCCTTAAGGCATACCCTTGAGACATTGTATTATGAATCCTCAATACATTCTATTATGAACCCTTAAGACATCCCCTTAAGACGTTCTATTATGAACCCTTAAGAGATCCCCTTAATACTTTGTATTATGACCCCTTAAGAAATCCCTTTAAGGCGTTCTATTATTAACCCTTAAGACATCCCCTAAAGATGTCGTATTATGATCCCTTAAGATGTCCCCTTAAGACATTGTATTAGGAACCCTTAAGATGTCCCCTTATTTTTTTTCAATGTACGCCTTATAATTTAGTATTGGAATCCATTATTTGTGTTGACAGCTTAAAAAATAGTATTGGATGCCATTATTTGTTTTGACAACTTATAAATTAGTGTTGGATTGTATTATTTATAGAATTTATTAATGCTTTTGTTCTCTAATCTTGTATGGTTTTGTTTATTTCTTAAAATTTTATCCTTTCTTGTATATGAACAAATTGCTTTGGTTTGTAAATTATGATTTATTGACTAATTATTGATTGAAGTGAATTGAATAAGTTCATTGACTAATTATAGCTAATTATTGAATGTACATATCAGGTATGAGATCACTAAATTTGTAAACTATAATTATTAAAATTCCAGGTATTAATTTCAACTTTAATTTCATATTTATATTTAATTTCACATTAATGTCCTATATTAATATCTTGACTATGACAATAAAATGCATAAATGTATATGTGTAAATTAAAATTTCAAACAATAATAAAGTCCATAATTTATGTAAATATATTAAGTGCATGAAAAAAATTCCATCAGAGTACAACCCATGAACTAAAGTCCAAGTAAGTACTCAAGAACCATGAATTATAAAGTCCAATAGATTATGTGACAAACCAAAAATATATTCCACAAAATAAACAAACCCACAAAATCATGTTTCTAGGACATGTATTGTCTCTATAATCAAGAGACCTCTTCATGTCATGCGGACTATGCAGATGACTTGAAACACTTTGTACAAGAGAAAGATGAAATAATATGTAAGACAATGAAAAAAAAATAATTATAATTTAATTTATAATTCGTCATATTAAAATTAAATTACTGTCATATCTGGGTTTGGATGCTCTACTGCACCTGAAGCAACCTCTACATTCTCTAAATCGATCTACACAAACAAGACAAAAAAAGTTGAAATTAGATGCACAAGTCTACAATTAAAAATGATTTAATTGAAATTAATTTATAATTTATCATATTTTAATTGTACCATATCCATAGGTTGTGCACCCTCTTCTAATGGACATGTTTGTACATTCTCAACTACTAGATGTGTCACATGCTATAAAAGAAAAAGAATTTAAAACATGTATTAGCTCAAATTATATTAATATTCAATTTGGAATTTAAAATTATTTAGTTATATATTCACAATATATAATTTATAATTGAATTTAAATATAATAAAAAATTTAAATTACCATTTGATTTGGAGCCTGCTCCGCATGCCCTCCTGGAGGTGTAACTATGTCTGGGTCAGGGCTGAAAGTCACACTAACAAAGTCCTACAAGATCAAAGTTAAAGCATGTACATACTTGAATTAGGTAAATATATATATTCAAGTTTGCACATTTTGTGTAGAAATTTTTTTAAACAACCTGAAAATCAGAGGCCTCACACGTAACCGCAAAATCTAATGTTTGCCTGATGCCCATTCTGATTGTGGTATCAACCTAGACATACATGTAGACATGTAACACAAGCTTATAATATTTACAAGTGTACATGCACATTTCATATATAGTGAATTAAAAATTCATAATTGTAACTATACTAATGTAAGTTAAACAATTTACAATATAAATGTACCTGCCCCTGGTCTACGACAGCCGATAGTGGAGGAGTGCTCGACAACCCCTCGGGTGGAATCGACGTGAAAGCTCATTGACTCACCTAAACCAACATAAATATTTCAAACATATATGTTATTCAATTATAAATTTAAAACTCAAGTTAAAAATAATTTCATTTATAATTTAAAAAATTGAAATCAAAATACCCCATAAGGGTTGCCGATTAGGACTGGTGTCGGTGTATGTACTCGTGGAACGAATGATTTCCCCATCATTAATATCGTATGTACACCAAACAGTTTGATTGTTAAAATGTATTGCAAACTTTACTTTGATATATACATTCATCAAAATTCTTATAAAATGAACGTGTAGATGCATATTTATACCTGTGTACCAGTGTCCTCAAGATGTTTGCCTCTTGTAAGAAACTCTACAAATGAACTGTTGTGACCAAATGAACCACCAGAATCTCCACGTCCACCCCAACTAGGTATGGCCTGATTAGGTCCATAGCATACTTGATGGCAACTGGTACATACATGTGGGATGGGCCTCGACACTCCTAGAGTGGTACTCAAACTAGCTCCATAGAACACTCCTCCATCATCATCATCTCTATGCTCCCCACCTGCTATTGTAGAAGCATGTTGATCAAGGTCTCCTATGAGTGTACTAAGGGAGCCTAATGTCAAGACCATAGATCGATGATGCATAGGTGAGGAATGGGAGGACTAGGAGCAACAACAAGGGGTTGTGCATGCACAGGGCGTTGGGGATCAACCCTTGCCCCTAACCTCTATTGTTGCATGCTGCCACCAACACCTTGAAATGATTTAAAATCAAAATAATTGGACTTGTTCCCCATAAAAAACTCTACATTTAATTTCCTCAAAAAATACAATGGGAACTCCCAAATAGCATGCGGGGGACTATCAAAAACCATATACCATCGATCCCAGAAATGTGCACTCATCTGTGGATGTATCCACAACCTCATGGATATTCATGATTTGTTCGCAGGAATGGGCTGTCGAGTAACGAGGTCGAGAAAGTAGGGGCTTAGGTGGGCTTTTGTTATTTTAAGGTCTAATATTTCTTTATAAGAGAGACCATCAGCATAAAATTGTCTCATTTTTTCTCTCTCTCATCTATGCCTATCTAGATTAGAATCAATGGTCCTTATGGCATCCACAATGTTTTGCATTGCAAATGCAAAACGTCTAACATGGGGTGGAATCAATGCTTGACTCTGCATAGCATTGATTTGATTTTGTATTGATGCAACCTGATCATTTATGTGTGCTCGTAAGCGAGCCTCATCAAATGCAATAGGTTGTGCAAGTGGAGGTGGAGGTGGAGGTGGATGAGGTGGTGGATTGATGATATCATCAATATTAAAATCATCCATGATATGAGATATAAGTGTGCACCTGCATTAAATTATACTAAATTAACATATAAACTTAAAAACTTACAAGAAATAGTTAAATTTGAAACACACATGCAAATTTGTTTAAATATGATACATGCATACATATATTAAGATCATATAAAATTGAAACACACATATACATTGATTGAACTTGATCAAGTAAACTATGTACATAATGTATTTAAAATAAAAAAATACCATGCATTTAACATACATACATTTAACATGTACATACATTTAAAATAAAAAATACCATGCATAATTTGCATGCATACATCATTAAAGTAAACTATGTACATACATAGAAATTTCAAAATTTAACAACTATATGTGCAATTTTAATACATGTGTACATAGTAAACAATAAACTTGAAACATTCACAAAAATCTCATTTTATGTCTAACACATATATATATCCATCTAGAACCATCCATCTAAAAATATTCATCTAGAACCAAAATCATTAATTAATATCACACAAAATATCCATTGTTCACCAAATTCGTCACACAAAATATCCATCGTTCACCATATTCATAAATTCATAACTATTTAAGATCATTGTTTTAATGTAAAAATTATTTTGGCTCTCTACTGCATCTCTTCATTTATTTGTGTTTTCCTTTTCATAATTAGAAGTTCTCCTCTCCTCTAGCCATTTTCAATGCTCATCTAATATTCCATCCATAGCCCTGACAATATCAAAAATGGTTTGCATCCTAGATGCAATCATCCTCACAGGCAGTGCAAAAAATTCTTCATTTTCAATAATGTTCATTTTATCTTGGATGGTTCTAGCATTGGAATTGATTCATGCTTGCAAACGAGCACCATTGATTTTAGGTGGTGGAGGTGGGGGGTTATGAGGTGGAGTGGGTGGAGGTGGAGGTGAAGGTGGTGGATATGGAGGGTGTGGAGGTTGATTGCTAATATTATTGAATCGATCCATGTGATATCTAGAAGATATGAGTGAACCTGCATTAGATTTGTAATTTCAAAATGTAAGATACATGTTTAGGATTTATACCCTTAAACGATTCAATCTAAATTGCCTAATTGAATACATATGATAAAATAAACTTTTAAGCCTCATTTATGTCTAAGGCATGTTACTTGAATGAAAATACAATTAACTATTAATATAAGACAATTTATGAATGTTATAGGGTTTACGGTTTAGAGTTTAACATAGATCCCCTTAAGCCATCCTACCACCCTAAACCATAAATTAATCAACCTAGATCATGATTTATCTCATTCATATTATAATCTTGCATGATCTAATTATTGTTAAATTTGGTTTACAACTTAGGGTGAAGTTTTGGTGTCCCTTGGAATATAATGAACTTGCAAGTTAGTGAAGAACATTTTCTTGTGGAATAGTTGATTGAGATAGGTCTATAGGATAGGATTCATGGGAGTACCCTATAGGATAGGATTCATGGGAGAACCTTATAGGATTCTTGTTGAACAGTTGATTAAGATCCTAAGACAAAATGAATGCTTTAGTAAGAGAATTTTCTTGTGGAACAGTTGATTGAGATAGGTCTTGTTTCAAATGACCAACCTAGATCATGAAATATCATTCATATTATAATCTTGCACAATCTTGTTATTGTTAAATTTGGTTTCCTTGGGAAACTTCACCAAATTTTAAGAATTTTTTTGATCCCATTAAGAAATGTCATATTAGGACCCCTTAAGACATCGATTTAGGATTTAGGGTGATAGGATGGCTTAAGGGGATCTATGTCTAGTGAGGTCCTAGGAAAAAATAACATGGCTTAAGGGAATCAAATTTGGTGGAGTTGCCTAAGGAAACCAAATTTGATTTTAAGGTCCTAAGACAAAATGAATGCTTTAGAAGAACATTTTCTTGTGGAACAGTTGATTGAGATAGGTCTTGTTTCAACTAACCAACCTATATCATGAAATGCACAATGGATTCACCAAATTTTAAGAATTGATCCCATTAAGAAATGTCATATTAGGTTAAGACATTGGATTTCTTAAGGGGCTCTATGTCTAGTGAGGTCCTAGGACATGGCTTAAGGGAATCAAATTTGGTGGAAATAACCAAATTGGTCCTATGAATGCTTTAGTGATTATTGATTGAGATAGGTCTTGTTTCAACTGAAACCTAGATCATGAAATATCATTCATATTATAATCTTGCACAATCTTGTTATTGTTAAATTTGGTTGCCTTGGGCAACTTCACCAAATTTTAAGAATTTTTTGATCCCATTAAGAAATGTCATATTAGGACCCCTTAAGACATCGATTTAGGATTTAGGGTGATAGGATGGCTTAAGGGGATCTATGTCTAGTGAGGTCCTAGGACAAAATAACATGGCTTAAGGGAATCAAATTTGGTGGAGTTGCCTAAGGCAACCAAATTTGATTTTAAGGTCCTAAGATAAAATTAATGCTTTAGTAAAGAACATTTTCTTATGGAATAGTTGATTGAGATAAGTCTTGTTTCAATTGACCAAACTAGATCATGAAATATCATTCATATTATAATCTTGCACAATCTTCTTATTGTTAAATTTGGTTTCCTTGGGCAACTTCACCAAATTTTAAGAAATTATTTGATCCCAATAAGAAATGTCATATTAGGACCCCTTAAGACATCGATTTATGATTTAGGGTGATAGGATGGCTTAAGGGGATCTATGTCTAGTGAGGTCCTAGGACAAAATAACATGGCTTACGGGAATCAAATTTGGTGGAGTTGCCTAAGGCAACAAAATTTGATTTTAAGGTCCTAAGACAAAATGAATGCTTTAGTGATGAACATTTTCTTGTGGAACAATTGATTGAGATAGGTCTTGTTTCAAATATCATTCATATTATAATCTTGCACAATCTTGTTATTGTTAAATTTGGTTGCCTTGGGAAACTTCACCAAATTTTAAAAACTTCTTTCATCCCATTAAGAAATGTCATATTAGGACCTCTTAAGACATTGATTTACAATTTAGGGTGATAGGATGGCTTAAGGAGATCTATGTCCAGTGAGGTCCTAGGACAAAATGACATGGCTCAAGTGATAAAATTTGGTGAAAAAATGATGTCTTTAGCCTATTTGGGGTTTAGAGTTTAGAGTTTAGGGTTTACGGTAATACGATGGCTTAAGGCGATCTTTGTAGTAAGGTTCCACTACAAAATGACATGGCTTAAGGGAATCAAATTTGGCTTAAGTGGATCTTTGTAGTAAGGTTCTACACAAAATGGCATGGCTTAAGCGAATCAAATTTGGTGGAGTTGCCTAAGGCAATCAAATTTGATTATAAGTTCCTAAGACAAAATGGATGCTTTAGTGTTGAGGGTTTAGATTTTAGAGTTCTGGGATTAGGATTTAACGAACTTAGGGTGAAGTTTGGGTGGCACTTGGAATAATGGACTTGCAAGTTATTGCCTAGTTTATGAATATTTTTTTATTTTATGAATAGATTGACTATTTCTGTAATAGAAACACATAATTATGTGTGATTAAGATTGAGTTTGATGTATATTTTAACTAGATTTTTTTTAATTGAATATAAGATTATTTTATTTAATATTTTTTTCATTAATATTGAACTCACTTAAATGAATTTTATGATATAAGACATGTATAATATAAAATTAGTTAATGTTGAATTGAAAGTATTTTATTTTAGATTTTTTGTAATTGAAAGAACTTAAAATAAATTAGAAAACAAAAATATTTAATTATTTAGTCTCTAGGTAACTAGTGCAAAAATTTAAATCCTAGACCAATACTCTAAGTACATATATATGGTAAATCCTAAACCATTGATTTAATCATTAATTTTTTAAAATTTAAATTCAAAAATTTCCATCCCTTACACATTTAATAATACATTGAGCCAACTAAACTTTCTTAGTGTTCGAAGGAATTCAATTATCTATATTTTATCATTTAATTACACTTGATCATTATTCACAAATCATTTAAATTTTTGAACGTACTATATGATAGGAACACTTCAATAGGAGGACCTAAATTTAATCTAATTATGCATTACCATTTCCAAGTTTGAATACTATTCTCCTCAATCATTTACATAATCATGAACTTGATCTTATCATGTGGGCTAACCTATGAGAACATGACAATTGAGATCCAACACTCACTGCTCCTAGGTGTTTTTAAATGCCACTACTTAATAACTTAAATCTTCATTTTTAATAGAACTAATTTCTATGTGTCAAGTAACCCTCTCATTTAATTTCACAAAAAATAAATATTATGCATATGTCATAAACTCTGTTCTTTAAATTAATTTATATATTTCTTACCATTATTTTTCTCAAAAATGTATTTAAAAATTATATTTTCCTTCAAAATAGATTATAACTTAAATCTTAATTTCTAATAATTAATTCCAAAATCCTCATTTTTTCTCTAATAGAGTAGACATCTATATTTTTTAAAGAGAGTTGATTTATTTACCATCCCTAATTTAATTTACATTTCATCAAAATACCAGATTTCTTCTTAAGTAGTTCAACTTCAATTCAAGAACCCTAGATCCCTAGATGGAGCTAGATTTTGAATTTAATCCTCACTTAAGGTTTTGAATAGACCCTAAATGAAGCTAGATTTTGAATCGACTGATTATTTGACCTAAAATTAATTATCAAAATTCATATAAAATATAGTTCTAAATGAAAATTCATATAGCAATAATGTACTCATTTCACAAAAAATGGAAAGTTTTTCTAATCTAATTTTAATTTAACATTGAAACTAAAATTTAACATATCATTTTATCCATACAATGCAAATCAAATTTAAAACATTTAAGCAATGCAAAAGAATTTTCTTGAGCTCGAATATTAGGGTTTTCAAAATCAAAATGATTTGTTCGATTTCAATTTAGGGTTTTAGCAATTTTTATTGTTTCAATTCAATTTAGGGTTTCAATTTCTAAGCAATTAGGGTTTTTAATACAATTTTTTAGTTTCAATTCAAACTAGAGTTTTGAAATTCTTTTTTTTTGCTTTGATTTGAATTTGAGATTTCAAAAAGCTTAATTAAGGTTTCTAAATAAAATTTTCAATTTATTTCAATTTCTAGGGTTTTGAAACACATTTTTTTTGTTTTGTTTCAATTAGGGTTTCAAATTTTTTTTTTTTTGTTTCATCAAATAATTCAAGTTTCAAAAGTTAAATTTTGTTTCTAAAATACAATTAAAGTAAAAATAAATAGTCTTACGAAATGGGATCCCAGTTTGTAAAAAACGAGATCCCGTTTCCTCTTCGCCGGTTCGGGACCCTCTAATAAACGAGATCCCATTTTTTAAAAAGTGGGATCCCATTTTCGATTCAGGATCGAGATCCTAAACCAAAACGGGATCCCAATTTGTAAAAATCGGGATCCCATTCTTAAAAATTGGGATCTCGTTTTTGCTTAGTCGATTTCATTTTTTCGGCTAAGGAAAAAACTTTCATGTTTCGTGGACCCAACTTTGTGCATTTACCCTATGTGTAGCCATGAAAATTGCATTATACTTTGTACTTCTCCCCTTTATTTTAGGCTCGCTTTGCATAAGCTATATATAATTTATCTAATGACAAGTGTACAAATATAATGATTTATTTTGAGAGATACATAACCCAAATCTTATCTAATCCTAGCTATACGTATTCTTGAAGGCTAGACATGGTCATCAACTCATTCTTTTCCTATGTAGGTTTAGATTTACAAATTCAATTTCAAAAAATGGACACGTTTTCATCCCCTACAAACAATAATTATGCATTAGCATGAAGCATGAAATATATCACTTACCACCTTTCGATTTGTAATTAAGAATTGATTGTAATTTATTTAATGCATCAAAGATGTAAATATAAAATATAAAATTGAACAAATAATTAATTATTAATAAAGGAAAGAGTAATAATAAAAATTGTACTTAGAAATAGTATTGATCAACAACCAACGGTGATAGATCTTATAAAGTTATTCTGACACAAAAATGTAGTCCAATTTGATCAGGTTATGTTTACACAAAATTTTAGCTACATAAAAATCCACTCCTGGCTAGAAATCTTCTCCAAATTATCAAAAATATGTTTTGAAAAAAGAAGTAAGATAAATGGGATGTTTTAGAGAGCTTTTGAGAAGTTTATAGAAGTTTTTCTTAGTGTATAGATTTATAATCTTGTGTAAGAATAGGCCCAAATCATTAAATAGCAGCAACAAATAGGACAAAACAAAGCATAAAAAAATGAGAAATGGCTAAAAGAAATTATATTGATCCAGCTAAATCTTAAATACAATCCAACAACTTACCTCAATATTAGTGTTTTTCACAATGTAAAACCTCATATTTATACTTGATGCCTCTAAGATCTAGAAACTTCTAATATTTTAGATATCTCTAAAATTGGAATGTTCTTTTTCCTTTAAAAAATTCTAGTAGAGCTCTTCTAGTTTCTAGAAGGTTCTAGCCCTTCTAGAAGATTTGTGTTCTTCTAGAAACATCTTGTAACTTTTCTAGAAGATTCTAGTTCTTCTAGAAACATCTTCTAATTTTTCAAGATAATCTTATTCTTTAACAGCTTGTAGGTTTTCTTCAAAACTTTTCAAGTAAGGAATTTCATAATTTTCTAAACAGTTTACTTGAAAATAATGGTATACCTAAAAAAATTGAAGACAAATGTTTGAATATGTCTATCTTCAAAGCTTTTTTCAAATTTGATATTATGATTAAGCATCAACACAGTTAGAATTATTATAATTGTTTTATTTTATTTATATCAAAATTATTTTATAGTTTTAGTTTTCTAAATATATTTTGGTTGTATTTTAGTTTCATTTATAGATAGTTATGATATTTAATGTATTATTGTTATTGTAGAATGTATTTTAATATATTTATTTGGTAATTTTTTTAAGTCGACTTTATATTTATGATATGACAATATGTGCCTTCATTTCTTTGACAAATTCATCAATAGAAATTTTAAATGAAATTACAAGCCTCAAAATATCAAAACTAATCTCATGCCATAAAATGGATTTATGTTCATTGTTGTACATAATTTATGTTTTTGCATTCACCATATCTTGCATCAAATTGTCACATTGACTGAACATTCATAATGATGTCTAGAATATAGATATTTCTAAATTCTCTAAAGATCGTATGTGAGCAACTATTGTGTTTTTGAATTTTTTGAAAGGAAGGAATACTATGTTCAATTTGAAGCTCTCCTTTCATGGCCACAACATAATTCCGCTCTCTAGAAACCAAGTTGTATGACTAGAAACCAATGCAATTTATAGTCCCAAATAGTGACAATGACATGCTATACTAGATTTTATCCTTATTTCATTGTCTATTGAAAGCTATAGAATCTTTTTTGAAGAAAATAAATTCAATTACAATCAAAGAGTGTGTAGATATTGTATATGAGGTCACACAATTATAGATGTGAGGCAAGGATTTGAAGACCCAAATGGGAGATAAAAGACATTGCAATGTGGATTTTCC
Organism: Sequoiadendron giganteum; assembly: GCA_007115665.2. Classification (NCBI taxonomy): domain Eukaryota; kingdom Viridiplantae; phylum Streptophyta; class Pinopsida; order Cupressales; family Cupressaceae; genus Sequoiadendron; species Sequoiadendron giganteum. The sequence continues at coordinate 584,033,887 of CM021105.1, forward strand.
ACATAAATGCTTTTAGTGTTTATGAATCTATTGTTTCTCAAGGGTTTGGGAAGGATTTTCAGTTGCTTTATGTGTGAGAGGAGGATTCATGGGAATTGGATGTGTTTTGTGTCTATAGAATTGAGAGCTAGCAATAATGTTACTTGCGGAATTTTTTTTGTAGCTTAGAAGGAGGCAATGAATAAAATATCTTTTGTGTGCATAGGATTTTGGTATAATAAGTTTAGGGTTCAAATTTATGGGCTTGTAGGTATTGTCGGAACAACAATAAAAGTGGGAGCAAGAGACCTATTTTTAAAAAAGTGTTTTTTTTTACATCATGATTTTTTTTGTAATATGTATGGATTAGGGTTTCATCTCACAATTTTATGATAATGTCACTAGATATTTTTATGAAAATTAAGGGACTAAGTGAAAAACTCCAAGGAAACCTTTTGAAGGACGACCATATAAAGTGTATTAGAAGTGTAAACGTAAAAATTACAAATTCTTTGTTTGAACTAGAACATACTCATATAAACATAGGTTTGATCTATTGGTTAGTAGATGGTTTTTGAAATTTTTATGTGGTAGGGTCTGAAAAGACTTTTGTTGAATAGTTCAAAGAAAACCTGATAAATTGGTGAACTCTCTCATCAATTTATTGTTTTCTATAGAAAAACTAGATTATAATTTAAATAATAAGAAAAATACAGAAAAAGATAAATATAGATTTATTGAATGTGATAAATTTCATCAATAACTATTAGCAAAGAATGAAGATATGTTAAATATATATTTTCTTTATGAACTCCCAAGTGGCTATATAGAAATCCACTAACATTTTGCAACCTACAATATGATTAGATTATATCATCTAGGGAACACTAACTTGTAAACATAAAAGTGCTTTCATTTAGAAAATTATGGGAAAATGTAGACATTTGTGTCTTCATCACACTTGTGGGTATGTGCAGGATCATGATGGGCCAAAAAGTGGCGATATGTAAGCCATATGATGGCCCATGTGGCTGATGACTTTTTTTTTACCCAAAATTGATGAAACGAAAAGGGTTTTTAGAGGAGATTCTCAGCTTTCCACCAATAAAAATTATGCTTTACTTTGATTTTAATAAATAATTATTATTCATTTTCTATTAGAATTACGAATAAAGTCCTGATTGATAGGTTGATTGAAAAATATCTATAACTTTCAAACGATATCACATATTTTCAATCCAAAAAATGCATCACATTCTATGCTTCGCATACTATAGGATTAAAAAAAAAATTGAATTTCATGAATTTTTCACCAAGTTAAGGTGGTTAGACAGACGAGCTTTTATATTTTCTAAAAGTTGTAATAAAAAATTCATAATTAATTATTTACTTTGAAAACAATTATAAAAAACTATGCATAATATCGGGACGTGAGTCCTCTACTTATATCTAAAATATTATAAAAACATATTATCATTTTATTGTGGTTAGGGTGGTCAGATAAACACCTACTTCTTATTTTTACCCAGAAATTTAAATACTACTACATTGAAATTTCAAATTTTCACCATATAGTTTTTTTTTTTAAATAAAGGTCTAGTATTTTATAAACTACATTAAATTTTCTACAAATTCTATTTTTACATTTTTTTGAAATAATATAGATAACTTATTCAAATTTTTACGTCAAGTTGTCTAACTCTGATTTTTTGTATTTTGATTGCCACTTAAGGACCTATTTTTCCCATGATGATCCTGCACATACCCTTGTATTCCTGACAAAATAACATCTAATAGGGTCACATTTTTATATAATTATTTTTTGCATGTAGAATTGTGTAAATTTTAGATACTTAGTTTTTATTAATAGGGCGCTAGATAAACTAGAATGAGTTTCATTCAAATAAATAAATATCAAAATATTCCAAGAATAAATTAAATTTTAAAGATAAATTTGAGTGCAATATAGGCATATCTCTAAAATTGTCACTAAATATTCACCATATGATTATCAAAACTATAAAAAACTTATCATATTCCTCATATCTACAAATATTTTTATAATGACTACCATAGTTTTATGATTTTTCACCAAAAATACTAGACCCATATTTTTGGAAGGGAGTGAAATGAATAAGGAGAGGTAGCATTCTTCGATGGTTTATATTCTTACGAATATTGACATATTATAGAATTTTTAAACCTATATGCATTTTTTTTCAGTTGATTTATGGGTGGTGCTTTAGACAACTTATCTTTTTACTATCAAGAAATTATATTTTTTCTCCTAGTGATGCATTATTTTGATTTTGTATTTTTCAAATAAGTTCCTAGTAATTATAATTGACCTAACATGTTCCTTGGACAAAATAGACATATAATGTATTTTTCATATGAAAATCTAACTAACCTTCCAACATGCTACTTCAACATTGTATTTCTCAATGTGTGAAAATATATTTGAATTGTTGTTTTCAAATAGGATGAAATACATTCAGATGGAAATATTAGTAATGCACATATATAACTTGTGCACATTACAAAGGTCTATCCTCTCACCTCAATAATCTATCTTTGTTCTTGATTATTGAATTTAGTCCTTTTAGACAACTATCCTCATTGAATCTAGATGAAAATTAAATACACCCTCAAAAAATCATATCTTACACTTTTTGACATTTATGAAAATTCAATAAAAAATTACCATCAACCAATAGGTTTTTTATTAAAATTTCACATTCTCTAAAAAAATTATTTGTGGCTCTAGTAATGAAAGTAAGGTGAAACTATTGCTTCTCAACTAGGCATTGCAATATTTGAATAATTTGTATCCTTTTCACACAAAAAAAAAGGAAAATATTATATTACATTTAGTCCAGAAGATGAAAGATTGAAAGACCTTTATTCCATGTTCATTTATCAAGAATAAATCATTTAAAAAATAGATGAATCTTGTTTGATAAAATTTGATGCAAGATTGGATTTTCCTTGGGAATCCAACCCAAAGCATATGACTTACATGTCAATTCTCACTTCCATCAAGTTTGCACATCTTTCTATGTTCAATAGAAAATATACCACAATAACATAAAACTCTCTTACCTTTCTAACCATGTGATTCTTTTACATTTTAAATGTGTTAAGGTTTTGATATTTAATTTATTCTTCTAATTTTTGTTTTTTGCACTAAAAACCTATATATATATATTATTTTTGATGTCATTTTTTATCCTTTCATCCAAATTTGAAACAAATTATAGTTTTTATATTCTAAACTCATTATTTACACATTTTAAAAAAAAACTATTTTTGATTAGTTAAAACAGAAGTAGAAGCACATTAAAATTATTTTTATATTTTAGGATATGTCCACTTTGTAAATTAGTAAAAAGATATATGCATTGAAAAATAACTAGAAAAATTAGGCATAAACTATGTGATGTTAGCTAATTTTCTATGAGATTGATTTTTGAAATGCTTAGAAAATGTTAACATTAAAGGAGGAGCATACCAAATGCTATGCTATACAAAAAAAATATGAGCACTTTATGTGCTACCCCTATTTTAAACCCTTAATCTCCACCATTTTTAAAACATAATAATTTAGAAAGTAGATTCAGAGTACTATGACTCTTGTTCTTGTTAAATATTTATTTTTTTAGTGTAACTATCTTTAATTTCTCATCCAAAATCATTTTTGCTAATTTAGAAAAGGTGGTCACTTAAGACTTTTTTTGGTCCTCCATATCCATACACACACCTCATGTTATCTTGTAGTCAAAATTTGATAATGTTGATAGATAAGCATGAACATACAAATAGGAAATATGTAAGGATGTGGCTCTTAAGGAACATCTATATCTAAATAAATTTTATGGGTACAATGCCACAATGAAGATTATGAAATAAAAGGAGTATGAAAATAGTGATTGAGTAATGACCCCACCAAATCTGACAACTAATAATAATATTATTTTAAATACATAATTTTCATTGGGTGTTTCACTAGTTTTCCATTAGGAGTGGATTAGCCAATTCACTAGTTTCACACTAGGAAGTAATCATGAATGAATCAAGCCCATTATGTAAAAATTTGCCTCATAACATTTTCCATCAGTTGAATTATTTTAAATTAAATGAATGGCCAAGTCTCCAACTTGAACGTTTATTTGAATGATTCCTTTATTATGTGTATTTCTTAATTGAATCTAGTATGTGTGTAATTTATCTCATTCACTCATCACATGATGTTGTTGTTTGTTTCATTTATTTTTATGGTAATTATAACACATTAATATATATTATGTAACCTCTTTAATTTATAGTTACTGTGTTACATGTATAGTAATCAAAATTGTATTAAATCTTGAACTTTACCCTCACTTTGGACTTAATTTGACTTAGATATATACTTTATGCAATGACAAGTGTGTAAGTGGAATGATTTCTATTGAAAATGACACATAACCTAGACTTTATTTGTTTCTAACTACACTTATTCCAAAAGAACATTTTTTATTGTCAATTTACTAATATTCTATTTAACCTTAACTTTGTAAATTCAAATTCAAATTTTGTATATATTTTGGTTTCTTACAACTAATCATTATATTTTTACTTTAAACATGAAATGTTCCACTTATCACTTTCAAGCTGTAATTAAAGACTACCAATATATATATTCATTTAATGCATAAAATAATCAATCTACAGCTTTCTCTATGAATTGCATTATTATTCTAAGATCATATCCATTATATTATCTACTTATGTCAATATTTTGAGTATATTACGAAAGAATTTATTTGTCTGCTAATTGCCAATTCAATATATGTAGGAGGTTGATGAACGGAGAATCACTTGCCTAACAAACTCCTCAAAACAGTTTCTAAGTGCTAGCTACTTAATTATTATAGATCATAGAAATCAAGGTTAACAGATTCTCAATGACAAATTCTACCCAAATCATTTTTATGTGCAAAGTTCAGGTTTGAAGGCAAGCTAGTATCTATAATTTGCTAAGATTCTGATCAGAGTCATTTTCGAATTTATAAATTAGAACATTTGTTAAATCGAATTGAGAGCCCTGTAACACTTAATCCGTACCAAAATATCCATCAAACATTTTTTTGATTGGTAAAATATAAAATTCAACAGATGATTAATTTGTTAATAAAGGAAAGTGTAATACAAAATTGTGTGAGTACTCAGAAATCGTATAAAGTAACGAATATAGCTATATTAATAGAGAACGATTCATTACTCTAACATAAAACTATGTATAACATACAATACGACAATATTTAGATAAGCTGCTGCTTCTGCAGTTCACCGACAGCAACATTTCTGAGTAAATTTTTTTTGCTTTCCATCATCTTTCTCATCGGTGCAACCAGCATGTAATAGTAGTACTATGGCTGAGCAGAATCTTAACCACCTATCCTTTAGTTATAATCTATATATTTTCCACGGATTGGCTATCTGCAACAAAAACAAAAGACATAATTAATCAAGCAGCCTAGCTAGAGCGTGTACTGTTAATGAAAGATGTGGAAATACAAAATAAGTAAAAACAGAATTGTGAACATACAATATCTAATTAGTAGGATGAGGTGGAGGAGACTTGTACTGTCCATGCATTGGTGGGGGCTTTGTTACTGGCTTGGGAGGAGATTTCTTGAAGGGAGGATGCGGTTGGCCATCGGCATTGAAGATGGGGGAGCCTGGCTTGTGAAATGGAGGAGTAAGAGGAGGATGGGGCTTTTCCAGGGAGGAAGAAGTGGGGTGATCATTGATGTTATGAGGAGGCACTTTGCCATGCACTGGTGGAGGCTTGGGAATAACAGGTGGTTGGACTTTGGGAAGGGGAGGAAATTTGTGGACATCAGCAGGAGAAGAGTAGTGACCATCTTTCATGGGAGGTTTCTTTTCAAATGGGGGCTTGTGAAGAGGTGGAGGTTTTGGAATAAAGGGAGAAGGGTGGCCTGGTTGTGGTTTGTGATGTGGCGGAGGAAGCGGAGGAGGGCGAAATGCTGGTGGAGGCTTTTCATTGTGGTGGGAAGGAGGCAATGGACCCTCCGATGAACACAGGGAGACAAATACCAACAAGATGACTGGTAAAAGAAAATTATGAAGAGCGAAAGCCATTGTTGCTTTCAATTCGAAACAGAAACTGATGGGATAAAATGGTAGAATGGTGAAGAGTTTTTATAGATACCCAGGTGATGGCAATTGCTCTAGAATGCTCGAAATCACAAGTGCTAACGACAAAGCTCAACTGTACATTTTACAACTTTTGGCCTCGGCAAATAAATAAATGACAGGAAAGTCAGGATTTGTGTGTCGGAGAGGGTCCACAAACATGACTGGTTTTCAAAGGCGCACTAAAATTGAGTGCGGAGCATACTATGTTTACTTAAAAAGCAACATTACTAATTATAGTTGTTGAGATTTTATTAAGCTTAAGAAGAAGGATAAAGATAGGTAGCAGGTGTATTAAACGTTTTGCAATGTGAATGCAAAGGGTTTGGGTCCGCCTACAATGGCCCTTCAGAAACATTTAACGGACGGTCTCAATAAAGTTATTTTGACACAGACTTTATCAGCTTATGTTTCTGCACTCATATTCGACCATGTGTACAACTTGCCATCCGTTTACATGTGTCTTATGTGAAAAAGTACTACACACCATTTTAGTTACATAAATATCCCTTCCCGGCTATAAATCTGCTCCAATTTATCAAAAAAGTATTTTGAAAAGGGAAAGAAGATAAATGGGGATGTTCTAAGAGAGCTTTTGAGAAGTTCAAGAGTTTTAAGCTGGTAGATTTTCTTCAGAAACTTTTCAAGGAATTTCATAATTAGGTGGTAGGGGAGAGGGTTTGATGGTGGCGAGGACTTCTATATTGGGATAAGAGGTGATAGTTTGTGTTCTACTAGTTGACAATTATTACAGAAATGTTGTATTATATATATATTCAAAAGTTATTTTTAAATATGTAAATAGACGTACATATCACATCAATTATGGGTCCAATCAAAATTTGGATAATTACTTTTTATTTTTTCAAATATAAGTGAATGAGAATAGATATTAATATAATCAATATTAAACCACTTTTATAAAAAATACTGTTAAGACATGAACACAACCAATGTACATTTCATCTCCACCATGTACAGCTGTTCTAGCATTCTTCATATTTACCCTACAACAACTAAAAAAATGCTCAAGCTCACTATTATATACTAATTTACAAGATAACAACAATATTAAACCTTATAAACAGGACAAGTATAAATTCATAATAACACTTGATATTTATTTCATGCAACATAATTTTTTAAATATACCCCATTTTAAATATTCTTACAACACCTCTCAAATAATTTTGATTGAAAAATGAAAATACCTTCTTTTTGATTGACTAATTTGTAATCCAAGGAGAAAATTCATTTCCCCACACATTGACACCACAAACTCTTTCTATATTTCCTCCAAAGATAATGCAATCCACATGCAATACCACAATCAAGATGTGTTCTCACCCAACTTTGAAGTAAAGACTACTATCTGTAGTACCTTTCATGAATCTTTGATGTAGCAAGTACTTATCCAATCTTGCATACCAAGCTCTAAGCGCCTACTTGAGTCTATAAAATGTCTTATTCCACCTATCAACCATATCATAATCATTTTGATTGTTCAATGTACACCTCTTCTTCCAACTCACCATTCAAGAATGCAGACTTCACATCCATTTGATAAACCTTGAAGTCTTTATGTGTTGTAAAAGCCAAAAGAATTCTAAAGGCTTCCATCCTTGCCACCGGAGAAAAATTCAATTCAAAATCTATTCCTTCTACTTGTGAGTAGCACTTACACACAAGTCTAGCCTTATTTTTGACAGTTTTTCCATTCTCATTTAGCTTTTTCCTAAAAACCCACTAAGTTCCTATCACATACTTGTTTACAGGTCTTGGGACAAATTCCCAAGTCTAATTCTTCTCAATCTGTTACAATTCCTCTTTCATAGCCTTGATACAATTCTCATCTTTGTATTCCTCAGTTATAGTTTTAGGTTCCACCTCTAAAAGTAAACAAAAGTGTACTTGTTCCTCTATTATAGCTTCTCTTCTCCTTGCCAAAACACCTTTTCTCTTATCTCCAATGATCCAATCTTCAAAATGATCCTTTTGCACATACTTAGGAGTCTTAGGGATCTTTTTCAGAGCTTCTTCCTCTTTAACTACCATCTCTTTTTCTTTCTCCTCATCCTTTTCTTCTTCACTACAAGAGGATCCATCATATTCATATCCTTCTATCAATACTGAAATTTGCATTGGTTCTTCATCCACCTGAACACTCATATTTTCAGAAATATTCTTCAACCTTTCATTATAGCACTGGTAAGCTTTGCTCCTTGTAGAGTATCCAAGGAATATTCCTTCATCAAATCTTGCATCAAAATTTCCCCAATTTTTTTCCATCTCTTCTGATATAGAATTTTCTTCCCAAAACTCTAAAATACTTTACAATAGAAGGCTTACCATACCATAACTCATAGGGACTCTTTGAACTATTTACTCTTGCTTAACCTCTACTAAGAATGTAGACTATAATATGAATTACTTCTCTGCAATAGACATCCAATAGATTTTCATCCTTCATCATTGTCCTAACTACTTCTTGAATTGTTTTATTCTTCATTTCCACAACTTCATTCTACTGAAGAGTTCTAGGAGCTAACAAATGCCTCTTTATTATGTGATCTTCATGAATAATGTTAAAACACATTGGAGGTGAACTCACCATCTCTATCAAACCTTAAGCACTTGACTTTTATATCCATTTCATTCTCAACCATAGACTTAAATGGTTTGAACTTATCTAGGGCTTCTAAATTTTCTTTAAGAAATGTCACCCAATTCATTCTAGAATAATCATCAATCAAAAGCATAAAATACTTTTCACCATGTGAGATTCTTATTCTTGTAGGTCCACTTTGGTTTGTAGCACCAACTCCAGAGGTCCTACGATAGAATATTCCTTAGTATTTAACCTCTTCTTTGTTTGATTTCCAAAGTGATATTCATTGTAGATTGCATTAATAAGCTTTTTGATATTTGGTAGATCTCTCATAGCATTGGTAGAGCTAATATTTTTTATTCTTTCAAAATTGATGTAACCCATTCTTTTATGCCACAACCAACTTTCATTGATTTGAGACATAAAAAATCATTTAACACCACTACCTTTTGAGCTAATAAACATTACCTTTTGTCTATGTTCCTACAACAACCAAAGTACTGGATCTTCCTTTGTTGATTTCACAACCATCATCTTGAAACATAAGATTATATCCTTTACTACGCATTTGTTCTACACTTAAAATATTATGTCGGAGACCCTTGACATAAATAACATCATCTATTTTATACTTTCCATAAAAAATAATTGAACCTCTTCCACAGATCTTAGTAGATGTATCATCACCAATGTTAACAAGACCACCATCATACCTTTAAAGCTTAGGAAAATTACTCTTATTACCTATCATATGATTTTAGCATCCACTATCAATTATCCAATAATTCCTCTCTTCTTTTGCATGAAAAATAGTCACCATAGTTCCTTCAATGTTGTGACCTGTTATCAGAGAAGTTTCCTTCACACATCTTTCAAAATTAGTAGAATTAGTTCCAACATTTAGTTTCGTGAACACACATTCATCACCATCATCATATACACTTTTGTCTCTTTACACATAATAACTCTTCTTGACAAATTTACCTTTATGATCCTTCTAAGGTTTGTCATTTGCAACTTTGATTGGACATTTAAAAGCATAATGACCTATCTTTCCATAATTGGAACACAAATGGTAAATTACCTCTATATTTGTCAGTGCCCTTTTTTAATCTCCATATAAAATTTTCTTCCACCCCATCAAGATCATTCAGATTTGATTCATTATCCTTATTTGGGTATGTGCAAGATCATGATGGGTCAGCAAGTGGAAATATGTAAGTGATATGATGGCCCATGTGGTTGATGACCTTTTTTTTACCCAAAATTGATGAAATGAAAAGGGTTTTTAAAGAGATTCTCATCTTTCCACCAATATAAATTATGCTTTTATTTGAATTTAATAAATAATTATTATTCATTTTCTATTTGAATTACGACTAAATTCTTGATTGATAGGCTTATTGAAAAACATCTATAGGTTTCAAACGGTATCATCTTTTTTGAATCTGAAACATGCATCACATTCTACTCTTCACATACTATAAGGTTAAAAAAAACAAAATTGAGTTTCATGAAGTTTTGACCAACTTAAGGTGGTCATACATACGAGTTTTTATATTATTTAAAAGTTGTAATAAACAGTTCATAATTAATTATTTACTTGGAAAAAAATTACAAAAAAATATGCATCACATCGAGACATGATTCCTCTAATTATATCTAAAATATTATAAACAAATATTATCATTTTATTGTGGTTAGGGTGGTTAGACAGACACCTACTTCTTATGTTTCATTGAAATTTAAGTACTACTACATTGAAATTTCAAATTTTTACCAAATAGATTTTTTATTTTTTAAAATAAACCTAGTAGTTTAAAAACTACATTCAATTTCCTACAGATTCTATTCTTACATATTTTTGAAATAATATAGATAACTTATTCATTTTTTTATGTCACATTGTCTAACTCTGATTTTCTGAAACTTTATTGCCACTTAAGGGCCTATTTTTTACATGATGATCTTGCACATACCCATCTACTAAATACAAAATTTAAAGGTAGTTTATTTTTTTGTAGAATATTTACCAAACTCTCTCAATTCATTATAAATTAAAGCACCAAACATCTAATCTCTAGAATAATTATCTAGACATTCTAATCTTCCTTGATAGAAAAATAATTACAACTATAAGTTTTAGGAAGATTTCTTAATACATTTTCACCACTTCGGTTTCTTCCATCTTACCACCAAGACCATTGATGGCATTTAAAAAATCATCTATTCTAAGCATGTAGGTGATAATATCTTCATCTTCATTATTCCTTAGGGTTTCAAGTTTAGCTTTGTATTTCTACATCTTTTCTTGCTTTACTTTATCATCTCCTTCATAGATACTCTCCAACATTGTCTAGACATCTTCTGAAAATTTCATACTTATCATCTTTCCAAGTTTAGAATTAGAGAGACCACTTAGAATACCATTCATTTCCTTACCATTTCCCTCATACTCCTTTATTTCATTATCACTTGATAGACCAGGGTATGTGCAGGATCATCATGGAAAACAAGCCCTTAAGTGGCAATAAAAAAACAGAAAATCAGAGTTAGACAACTTGACATAAAACTTTGAATAAGTTATCTATATTATTTCAAAAAAATGTAAAAATAGAATATGTAGAAAATTGAATGTAGTTTCTAAACTACTAGAGCTTTTTTTTTTTTAAATCTATTTGGTGAAAATTTGAAATTTCAATGGAGTAGTATTTAAATTTCAGGGTAAAAATAAAAAGTAGGTGTCTGTCTGACCACCCTAACACATTAAAATGATAATATTTTTTTATAAGCTTTTAGATATAAGTAGAGGAATCATGTCCCGATGTGATGCATTTTTTTTTATAATTTGTTCCCAAGTAAATAATTAATTATGATTTTTTTATTACAACTTTTAAAAAATATAAAAGCTCGTCTATTTAACGACCTTAACTTGGTAAAAAATTCATGAAATTCATTTTTTATTTTTTTAATCCTATAGTATGCAAAGTATAGAATGTGACACATGTTTCAGATTCAAAAAATGTGATACCATTTGAAATTTATAAATGTTTTTCAATTAGCCTATCAATCAGGACTTTATTTGTAATTCTAATAGAAAATGAATAATAATTATTTATTAAATTCAAAGTAAAGCATAATTTATATTGGTGGAAAGCTGAGAATATCCTCTAAAAACCTTTTCCGTTTCATCAATTTTGGGTAAAATAAAAGTCGTCAGCCACATGGGCCATCATATGACTTATATATCGCCACTTTTTGGCCCATCATGATCCTGTACATACCCACCATCACTAGACATAGTGTATCCATTTTTTAACTGACTGCTAGACACCAAATCCAATAGAGAACAAAAAGGACTACATATTAGCTTTCTAATAATTATAATTTGTTCCATCAAACATAGGAGCTTTGAAACCCTTCTTGTGAACCATCTAAATCTACCTCAAGGGGTTAAGCTTTCTCCAATGAACCACAACTATGATATCAATTGTTAGATGCATAGAAAAACTAAGAGTGGGGAGTGAATTAGTTGTGCATTAAAAATATTTAACCCCTCATCAACATTCAAACCCTTGTTATCCCTTAAAACCTTATCATGCATTAGTAGAATGTAAGCATATGAAATAACAATGCAAACACATCCAAACATATAAGAACACCAAATTAACATAGAAAACCTAATAAGGCAAAAACCATAGTGGGGATTAGTTCCCATATATAATAATTGCAACATTGAATACAAGTAGGCTCACTACCAAGGGCTCATTACCTAGGAAAAGAAGAAAGTCTCATTTTTAGGTGGCTCACTAACAAGAAGAAAGAAGAATAGAAGAAACTGTTATAGAGAGATTTACTATCTCAAGGAAACAAGATAAATCCACCAATCAAACTTTGCACCATCCACAACCTTCAGCTCACTACCTCTAGTAACTTCAAGCACACTAAAAATGTAGACACCTCCACACTTTACACACTTTCCACACACATCTCAAACATTCCACCTTTATTTATTTCATCCACGACCTAAAAAATGTCAATTAGGTCAGCCTACATGAAATGTATGCACCTCAAAAGTGCAACACCAAAATAGGTTGACACTAAACACTTTTACAGTGGAAAGAAGTGAAGGAAGAACACATCACCACACTACTCAAAATATCCATAATCTATGAGGAACCTTCATAAATAGAACGGGCATGCTAGGTCGAACAAATCTGAACTAACACTACAAGTGACCTCATACATGCTTCTCTAGGTCATACAAACCACACAAAAACACTTCACAACATCTCATAATATTCTAATATCATCAAAATATTCTAACACCCTACCATAACCACTTGAAAGTAAGAATGCCATCATTATGTGTAACCAAACACACTAGCATAGACATACATCTTAGTAGCCAACCTTGCAGAACACCTCAAAACCTAAAACCTTAAGGGAAGGAAGGTACAAATAATATATAAGCATATTCCAAAATCCACAAGACAGGAAACCTTACCGTGGATAAATATGGATAAATCTCATTTCTTCTAAACAAACTTGTATACAAATAAACAAATTTTCAAACATAAATTTCATAACAGAATGATTCAAAAATTGAAACTCTAGATATAGAACCTCTCAATGCCTCAGATTGTCATACCCAAACTGAACAAGAATTTCTTCAACCATGAAGTAATGCAAAGAACACCACTTAACACACCTCTATCACACTACACACTCTTTCATTCAAATTTTCTCAAGAGCATTTGGAAACCAAGTGAACTTAAGTATGCAACTAAAACTTGTATTCATCAAGACATCAATAATAATATTTATTAGAACACCCTTCAGGTATGAAATCATGTGGTCCCTTCATCTGAACTTTAAATCTCTATTTGAGGAATGTTTGAACATACCTTTTTTTGGCACCCCAATGTTTAGGCTAACACAAAAGTTAAAAAAAACAAAAGGAAAAGGTTAAAGGTTGGAAAAAATATACTTTTGGAAACATCTTTACTACCAAAAGGGGTATAATTTTGAAAATTAAGGAAGTCCAAGGTCAAATGGAGGTATGAAATTTTAACGATGAGAACTACATAAAATAAAGTGGGCTCATAACCCAATGACACAAAATAAGCAAGAAGGAGGAAATTTTCTAGAAATAAAAATCAAGGATTAAGTGGATTAAGGAGATAGGAATACTAAATTTTTTCACCAATCTACTATGAAGCATAGAGGAAGTAACAGGATCAGATCTCTTATCACCTCTAATGACATCAAAATTAAAGGGGAAAATAAAATATCAAATGAGGTTGTTTCCTTCTTTTCAAATTATCCAGAGCTTCCAAGGGCCAACAATCTAGATTTGGGGGAGTTCCAACAGGTTATACCTAATGTTATCACGAAGGAATACCTAAAATAATTAACTAAGACTATCACTATTAAAGCAGTGAAGGAATATTTTTTCTATTCCAAAGTTTTCAAAGCTCTTGGACCTCATGGATTCCCTCCTAGCTTCTTCCAAGTCTTCTAGGAGATTGTGTCTACGGAACTCTTTAACATTGTTAAAGAATTTTAGATTAGGTAGACTCTTGAATCATATGAATACCACTTTTTTGGCCCTTGTTCTTAAGACCAATAAAGCTGCTTCAATGAATTATTATAGACCTATAAGTCTATGCAACACAACTTATAATATTATCTCCAAAATCACTGTCAACTGGTTGAAACTTGTCTTAGGAAAATTGATACCTATTAATCAAAAGGGTTTTGTTCAAGGTAGACAAATACTGGATGCAACTATCTACACTCATAAAATCCTACACTCTATGGATTATAGTAAAAATCCAAGTATGGTTTTGAAATTAGACATATCTGAAGCTTGTGATAAGGTTTCCTAGAAATTTTTATTTGTTGTTTTGGAAAAATTTGGCTTCAGTAGTATATTCCTCAATTTGATAAAATCTTGTGTCACTACCCCAAAGTACTTAGTCCTAGTTAATGGTATTTCCCATGTATTTTTCTCTCCTAGTAGGGGGATAAGATGGGGAGAACCCTTATCCACCTACCTTTTTATCATTGTGAAAGAGGCTCTTGGTCGCAACATACAGAAACAACATAATGATAAATCTCGAAAAGTTTTTTCTGATGCTTCCTCTTTAACCCCAGCCTCGCATCAATAATTTTTTGATGATACCATTCTCATGGGGGAGGCCTCGATGGTTGAAGGTAAACAATGGAAAACTATTCTAGAAAAATATGTTGAAATTTTAGGACAATATATAAATTACAAAAAAATAATTTATTTTTTTAAGTACTAGTCTTCTTGTGAAAAATAAAGTTATATGGATTTTAGGGTGTTAGGAAGAAGAGATTCCTACTACTTACTTGGGCCTACCTCTTTTCTCTCAAAAGCCAAACAAAAACTATTGGACCTATATAGTGGAGAAAGTCCAGAAAAAATTGGCTAGTTGGAAAGGAAAATTGTTGAGCTTGGAAGGAAGAAAATCAACTTTTAAAGGCTTTTCTACATAACATTCCTATCTATTATCTTTCAATGTTTAATCTACAAGGATGTATTGTTGAGAGAATGGAAACAATTCAAAGAATATTTTTATGGTCAACAATGGAGGAAAGGAAAATAATGGAACTCATCAAATGGGATAAGGTGTGTGCCTCAAAGAAAGGAGGGTTGGGAATCCAAAGATTAAAATTGTTCAACAAGGATCTGGTGGTGAAAATGGGTCAGTTTCTCCTAGAAAATAAAAAAGATTGGGCTACAATCCTAAGGGCCAAGTATCTTAAGAGTAAGGATGCTAACAATTTTCTAAGGAAGAAGGAGCTTCCACATGGGTCTATGTTTTGACTAGAGGTGTTAAAATGAGGATTGGTAATGGGCTAAATATTGATTTTTGGGATGACCCTTGGTCCACACTGACCCCACTATTGGCCTTTAAAGATCTCCAACAAATCATAATGAGACTAAAAGGAGACATTGGAAAAAAAAATAATAATTATCTAGTGTGGGAAGCATTGCGACCCAAGTGGAAAAGATTCAAAGACTACCTAAATAATTTTGTTCTCAGGGGAAGAAGATAATAGAACTAGGATGTTGCTATTGACTTGCTAAAAAAATAAATAGGAAATCCTGACCTATTCTCAAGAAATAGAAAGGGTGAATGGATCCAGACAAAAATGCTACTAGTAGGTTCTTAGTTAAATCAACCTATGACTCCATGATACAACAAAATCAAGATTTAGGATCTTTTGACTATCTCAAAGTCTGGAAGAAGAATATTATCCAAAAAAATAATTGATTTTGGTGGACGGTTATACATGGTAAGATCCTGACTATAGAAAACCTAAAGAAAATAGGTTGGCACCTTGTCAATAGATGCAGTCTTTGAAATGAAGAGGAGGAAACTATCATGAATCAATTTTTCAATGTTCTTATTCCCAAGAAGTCTAGTTTTCTTTCTCAATATTATAAAGGTGGAGAGAATTTTTCTTGCTAATTTCTAATTTTTTATGGAAGGATGGAGATTTTTCCCTTATTCAGACAATATAACTTGTGATCTATGGAGATAGTGTAACAGTATATTAAAATGTAGATTTATCTTTGGAATGATGATGAGTGTAATGCCCTGTCACGCAACCCTAGAGGAAGTTGCAATTAACTAAACAAACGAACTACTTTTTTTTTTTTAATTATAATTAATATGCAAGTTCGCAATGTATTGCAACAACCTCTAAGGTTACGAGACTGAGATTACTTAATAACCCACAAACAAAATTAACGAAATGAACCACAACATTTAATTACTTATGAAATGAATAACACATACATTGCATACAAGACAAATTCATCAAAGAAAATTAAAGATATCATGAGATCTCTTTTAACAATAAGATTACAACACTCATTCCTCGAATGAGGTAAATCCAAAAAGCATGAATACATATTACAATTTCCACCTCAATAACAAAGAGGGGTAACAATTACAAGATTAACTGAATGAATAAGGCATAAAGATGACTGGATCCCACGAGCTCTCCAACTAGAAACCTCATCAACATGAATAAGAAGGAAGCCCAATGGAGTAAGGTGCACACCACCCAACCAAGTGGAACCCAAAGGCCCACTCCCATGCTAGGAGGTAGTAACAAGGTACCATGACAAGACCAACTACCTCTAGACATAGGCAGAAACCAAACTGATTCAAACTGATTCATGAATCACACAAGTACAACTCAAGATCAACGCATGTACAACTCAATTACATCACAAGTACACCAAGTACAACTCTATATCAACACACGTACAACTCAATTACATCACAAGTACACCAAGTACAACTCTAACAGGGTTACATTGCTTCCAAGTATAACAGATCGGGTATGTTAGGAAAACTGTACACAAACAATCAAGTACCAACTATAGGGACACTATAACATCACTGACATGGATCACATTGCTTAAGATGACACTCGAATAAACTCCTTCCAATGGTTACCCAGTTTACCTCTCATGGCTCTGGCCCCTAATGGAAGTCACTCTCACTTTACAACACACATTCAACCAATACCATGGGAAGCCTAAGAACAAGCAAACAGATAAGACGAACACTCCAATACTAGGAGGAAACATAAGTCAAGCCCTCTCCAAACACTAGAGGAAATAAGCATAACAAAACCACTCCTTTCACATGAGGCACAACGCATCCCCGTTCATGGAAACCGAGTAGAACATTGACACAACCTCAAGTACTAACCAAGGAACTAACAAAAGGTTGACCTCACAAACAACAACTCCCAAACTCTAGGGTCCACTGGAAGACTTACAATCAACGACACTTAACCCACTACCTCCAACATGAACACAGAGGAATCAATCACACAAGCATTTGCGAGGAATAAACTAACTTTGGATACCTTAAATCCACTTCCTTAATATAACTTAGTAGTTTAATGACGCAATGAAACTAATTAATTAATGCCTCTTTTAGGCAAAGGAAAACAATTTAACAAGGTATTTAATTCCCTAATTGCATTATAAATAATATTGAAATATGACATTTACTTCATCATTCCAAACAGGTTGATACATGATATGACAACCCACCTAATTTGAAACCCCTTCCGAAAGATTTTAACAACTAAAGACATATTTAACCCAAATGCCAATACAAGAACACAAAGGGAGTAATCACTAATGCAAGTGAAATATCTACCTTTGGATATTCTAAATCCATTTTCTTTTCAAAAAGATCTCACAACAAAGATAATAATTGTCTTACCAAATTAATTGATTAATACAATCAATTGGTTCAACAGTTGTAGTGAAGGGAAATACTAACTTAATAACTAAATCAATTCCCTCGACTACTTTAAAAACCAACATAATCATTTGCCCTTTATAAAATTCAACAGCTTATAGTCTTAGCAAAGCTAATTTAATTTTATCTCCTTCAGATACATGCCAAAATTTAAACCCAATATTTAATCCTATAATTGCTCTTTCAATAATAAGAACATCAACATTTTAAACAAACAATTTAATCATAATTACATCTTCTTTGGATTTCCTAAATCCACTTCATTTAATAAAATTCAATAGATTGTTGCCATAATAAATCAGATTTACTAATGTCCCTTTTTGACATAAGGTGAACTTTAAACTAATATTTAATTCCTCAATCACTGGTAATTATTAAAATAATTATTTACTTGGTCATTTCAACATACTACTTCACATCATCTATATCTTCTTTCCGAAATAATTCATTTAAACATTAATTAATTTCTCTATTAAATATATTATGTGTAAATCAAATAATTGTCCTTTCCCAAATATAATATTTTAACTCAATCCACTAATATGATTATTACAGCTGATTTATAATTTTCTCATTTAAATCTAAATCAAATCAATAATTTGAACCGTTGAACTATTGAACTTAAATTTAAGTTTCTCAATTACATTTAACTTCAACATCATTTAAAACTATATTTTAATATATATGTATTAAAAAAAATCTATACACATATATTAAAATAAATGACACAACTAAATATTTAAAAATCTAATAATTCGTTTATTAACAAATTATGTTAACACAATTTCTTCTTTTCCAAAATATATCATCTTAATTCCGTTATTTCAACTATTAATCCATAATCAAGTATTTAATCCTCCAATGTTTGCAATTAATGATAATAAACTAAACCTTATTCCTTCGATTTAGAATATATATATCATTTTAAAATAACACTCCCGTTTTGACTATAATACATTAATTAAAATTTTCCCAACTGCATTTTAATTATGCCATCATTTAATCTATATTATCATAACTACACAATGTGTATATAAATATACATATTTCATCATTTAATTTTGATATATATACATACCAAATATTATATAATAACATATTAAATATAACATATATATTTTATTATATATATACATATTAGTATTTAATATTATAAAAATATAATATTTGATATAATAAATATATTTTATTTTACAAAATATAAAAATTCACCAAATTTTCTTTTTAAGCCAAACCCCTACCTCGGGCTGCGCACCACGTTGTTGGATTGCGTGTCACGTTTTAGGGCAAGGGGCAGCGGTTTCATTTTGATGGCGGTGGATTTCGTGAAGGGAGGGCGGCCATGTTTTGTTGCAGGGCGCGGCTGGTTCAACCCATAGCCGAACCCAACCCTTCGGTTAACTGTGGGTAACATAGTCGGCTCCCTTAAAGGGCGTCGGTTGTGTGTAACACAACCGAGCCCAAGCAAGGGGCGGCCAATGTGGGCGAAGGGACTGGGGGCTGTGTGGAGGCTCGACCTCCACAACCGTCTCATGTATGGGGGCGATGGTGTGGGCATCGCCTCCCACAGTCCCCCCCAAACCCTCCTTTTATTTCAATGTTTATTTATATATATATATATATTTTTTTTTTTTAAAAACAAAACCTGAAACCTTCTACGGATATCATCCGCCAGAACCAAGAAAAAACCTGGATTCATTTTTCTTTGATTTATTTTTATTTTTTTCTTTTAAGAAAGATTTTCCCCAGCATAACCCATGCACCCAAAATAAAAAGGGTATATCTATATGAAGATTTCAATATATATATCTATACAAATTCCAGAGTTACAGTCTCACAATTAATTGAACAAATAAACCTAGAAATGAAACAGATATATTAAAATTGCACAATTCTTTTGAAGAAGATCATTTTAAAAATTTACGTTTCAAGTTTTGCAACAAGATCTAATTTGGGTTTTTCTTGTAAATCAAATAGAGTTTACTTATTTCCAATCAACATAACAAAATTTGGAAAACCTTTCAGAATGAAACTAATTTGATAGGAAGAAAACCTAATTTTCCAAAAGCTTCAGTGGTAGTTAAATTGGTGTAGATCCCTCTCCTCCAATGCAAGCTCCGTCCTCGCAATCCAACTGAGCTTTTCCAAAAGCCAAAGCCAAAACCCCCAAATCCAGAAATTCCTTCCCTTCTCCATTTTTTCATTTTTTTCATCCCCCCCATTTTCCCCCCAAAAACCAATTAATAGCAAAATAGAAAATACCTCCTCAAACCCTAAAGTCAAACTTTTGAAAATATCCCTAATTTCCAATTTTGCCTTTTTCTAATTCCCAAAAATAACATTTAACATTTTCTTAAATTTTCAATTTAATTTCAATTCAAGAAAAACTATAATTACCAAAATGCATAAATAACTTCATTTCAACATAATTAATTTAAATAAATTAATGAAATAAATCAAATCCAAGATTTAATTATTTTATTTATTACATTAAATTAATCCATAAATAAAATAACATTTTTCACAATATAATCGGATTAATTAAATCAACAATTTAACCACATAGGTCATTTATTTAACTTTTCTAACTTGCAATATAATAAGATCAAAGCAAGAGAACAATAACATTTAATTCAACAGAACCAGACAAAACCGACAACACACACAAGACTAGGGTGATGGCTTGACATGAGAAACCTAGCTACTATCTCCCAATCAAATGTCGTTGGCAATGGACACGCTCAGACCTGTGAAACCAGGTGGAGTCAGTGTCTTATACCTGTCAACTTGCGAAGAATAGAATATCGTACATGTATATCTGCATCATAGAAAACACACCGTGAAGAGGGAATAAAAAAATCGTAGGGTGCTCGAAAGCAAGTGATGCAATCCCATCCCCTTCACCCATATAATACTACGAACTGACAAATTTAACATCAATAGTTTAATCAACAGCATAAAGCATCATTAATTCAAATATTTGCAATGCTAATCTAAGCATGTCATAATAATAACACCTGAATAAATCACCATTACGTCAGCATATAACAAGCACATCATTTTGCAGACAAAGATCAATTAGAAATCAAGTACCATAGTCTAAGCACTAACAGGAAACATAGCATAACCAACAGGACACTGTTCGATCAAAAGAGCAAAACGGAGGGGTCTTACAATGAATAATCTACAACTAGAATAAACAATGTTAAATCCTAATCTAAACAATAATCTAAAATATAACAATAAAGAACGAGGAAATAAACTAAACAAACTTAAACAATTTAATGGAAAGATCGCACCGAATATGCATTCACCCCTTCGAATTATCTTGATTGTTCTTCTCCATTTTTCCTTTTTAGTATTCTTGCCCTCAAATTTCTATGTTTGAATGCAAGTATAGCTTTGTCGAGTGTCTAAGAAAAATATCAAAGAATAGTCTCTCTTTTCAAAATTGAATGATATCGGGAGGAGGAATAATGATAATGATAGGCCATTTTATAGATTTTGGGTTTTCGAACAATCAGCTCAGATTGAAAGAGAGATCGACATATGAGATTGATGAATGCCATGTGATATGAGTTCTGTCTCAGATAGAATGTGAGTTAGAACACGAGTTCAAGAAAGATTGAAGATAAAGACTAAATTAGAATGATAACTTAATCTTGAGTTAAGAATCTTCGAAAATAGAAGAAATAGAATTAGTATGCAAAAGCCAAAGTTAGAACTTGAAGACTAATGCATTTGAATGTAAACAAGAGTTAATTAATTAAATAAATATATTTAATTAATAGACATATCATGCATATGATTTGGAACTAGTTAACTAACTAGTTGTGATGGAGAGTCTTCTCGTAGGGATAAATTGGTGTTGAATTCAGAGATAACTCAAGAACTAAAAATAGATCTCGAGTCAGAAGGTGAGTGAATGACTTAGATAACTGAATGATAGAGGAATGTGACATAAATAATTAAATATGAATTAAATGCTAATTTAATTCAACATTTAAAAATAAGAGACTTAATTAAATAAATAAAGATAATTTATTTAATTGACTTTTGAAAAGGATTAAATGAATAATTAAATAATAAATATTTAATTATAGATAAAGGGGGTTAAATGAATAATTAAATAAAGATATTTAATTATAGTTGAAATATGATAAAAAGGCGACGTGTAATTAAATAATACATATTTAATTAAGAAGGAAGAATTAATTAGTTAGGGACATAATTAAACAAATATGATTTATTTAATTATCCAAGTTGAATAAAGGTCATTTATGAATTAATGAATTAATTAAAAAGGGGTATTTAATTAATAGAGGAAATATGTGTTAGAAAGGTTAATTAAATAATAAACATTATTTAATCAAGACCATGGACTATAGAAAATTATGTCGAATATGTACTTGCAGGCCTAGACCAATTTTCGGTGTCTACAGTTTTCCCCTCTTTGATACAATGTTGTTACAACATTGTGTCAAAGAGAAATATGCCCCGATCATGCCCCAGCATGAAACAGGTTAAGGTATACTCCATCGGGAAAATTAACAAATTTTTAAAAGTTTAAAAAATAATTAGGAAATATTCTCGATAAGTCAATTGGATAGTCACAAATGTGATGGAGTTGATACAGACAAATACAGGTTGTTTGAAGTTGAAAGGTTAAGTGGCCAATAAATTAGGTCAAAAGAAATTCCATTTTTAATCCACCTATAAATAGAAATTAGGGCTAAACCTAATTCATTTGCACTCGAAGGAGATATAAAAAGAGGAGATTTTTCTCTAACTAGCTGACGAAATGGCACCCATTCCATACACTACGCATCAAGGTTATCGGATCTAGATGTTTAAGAGGCCAGCCGATGCAGGACCACCGATATGTACTCAAAAACAAACTTTTCAAAGTTATTTTTGCATGTAGTTGTAGGCATTTTGAAAATTAATTAGCCAAATGCGGTGTATCATAAATGACTCATATGTTGTTGTATTTGCCGCATCTAACTGCGAAATGACGCATGTGCAAAAACACGTCTAGGCTAGGTTAGTCGGTTTAGGGAATGATCGCATTCGAAGCATATTGCATTGCATCTATAGTTATGCAACACATTTGCATTATGAATAGATGTAGGTGTAGTTGTGAACCGCATATGCAGTCGTGAGATGCATATGTTGTAGATAGATAGGTGGACAAAACTGCACCACATTTGTAAAAATGCACCGCATGTGGTTTAGTGAACCGCATGTGCAATTGGTTGACAGGGGTTGTGGGAATTATGCAATTCATATCTAATATGCACCACATGTGAGGCTCTGTGCAACGCATTTGCAACAAATGCATTGCATTTGCAAAAGTGAGCTGCATTCGACTGGTAAAATTTTCAAAAAAAATTTCTAACGCAAACTTGAAAATTCTTGACATCTTGGTTTAAATGTAGGCGATTCTAGATCATATATATATGTAGGAGTCACCTCCAGATACATTCCATCTCAGAGATTGTCTCACGAGTGCAGAGATCTGGCTTCTATGGAGACTAGGTCTACACCACTATTTTTCGATGCCCACTATTCAGATGGACAAGGGTATGCTAATGACATTGTGCGAGCGATGGAATTTAGAGACATCGACGTTTCATTTACTGACTGGGGAGGCCATTGTCACATTGGAGAATGTGTACAGGATTTTGAGACTACCTATCAGAGGAGAGTGGGTTATGTATGATACCCGACGAGGATTGAATGAGCTGGCCCAGTTTTATCAGATGGATGACATCAGTAGGCTTGGGATCGATCACTACGAGATTAGATGGCTAGTATTAGAAGATAGATATGGTCGGATTGATTGTATATTATGTACCTTGATCGAGGGGATAGTGTTGCCAGACAAATGGGGTCATCAATTTCCAGTTGGATGGGGAGCTATGTTGGTCAGCATGTTAGAGAGCGAGATGAGGTATGCATGGGGTCCATGTCTACTCAGGATGTTATACTTCCATCTTCACGACATTGCTTATAGAGATGTACAGTCATTGAGCTATGGGACTACACTACTTATGGTATGGGGTTGGGAGAGGATAGTTGTCTTTCGTCCTCCAGTTACAGTAGAGAGACCAGAGAGACATCCTTATGTGTTCTGATATACTGGACAGATTACTCAAACACATGTTGGAGACATAGGGTATTGGAGACATGCACTTGACATTTTGGATCAGTTTACATGGAGACATTACATAGATTGTTAGGAGTGGATTGATGAGGATACACATTTTCCATTCTGTAGACAGACACAGTACCTTATTGGGAGGACTATTTCTAGTGTACACATTATTAAGCGGCACTTGCCAAATAGAATTCTGTGATAGTTCGGCGAGCTTCAAGATGAGCCTCGAAGCAGAGCAAATTTTTCTCATTCATCCAGAGAGGAAACATATTGGGGACCTATGATACAAATAGCAACAACTAAGGCACAAATACATGCACTATAGCTAGTACAATGGGGATGGAGAGATGGATTAGTAGACCCAGGTACGATAGCGACATATGACACGTGGTGGGTAGAGCATCGACCTATTCCTTACACGGATCCAGATCAGCCAACACCTATAGAGAGATGAGGCACAGGGCCTAGAGGACGGTGGAGAGCTGGAGGTGCTAGAGTGGGGAGTGTTGGTGGGAGAGACGGTGATGGGAGAGGTGGCAGGTGAGATTGGAGAGGATAGAGAGGAGGTCGAGTAGGTGCACTATCACCTATCCATGAGGCAATAGTTGAGGACGTACCAATGTTGGACATCAGAGGGGGAGTGGATGTATAGGCTGGAGGTGAGCATGTTGTAATAGAGGTAGATGTTGGAGTAGACGACGTGGCAGAGGATTTAGATGTGGATATGGCTATAGACCCTTTGGGTGTTTTGGTAGGATACGAAGAGGATGATGTGGAGGATGATGCACCGATGGAGGAGTAGGAGAGAGAGCTCCAAGATCAGATCGTAGAGGGGAGACGAGAGGAGGATACTCCTAGAGATGGTGACAAGGAGGCCTTGGAGGAGAGACTCAGACTGATGACGATAGAGTTTAATGTGATGAGGTTGGAGAGAGACAGTGCCTACATAGAGAGGGATAGTGCATTTTCTGAGAGGGACAGTGCTCGCTCAAAGAGGGATAGTGCACTTATGGAGAGAGACCAGGAAATAGCTCGAAGACATGACATAGAGTAGCAGCTCACAGAGGTTAGATACCTTTGCAGTGGGTCCTCATCTGATGGTATGGTACGAGAGTTGGTCAAATCGGTGGAGAGAGCCACTTATTACAGGGATCTTTATGAGGCCACGGTGCCAGTAGAGAGACAAGCTCCTACATTTTCAGAGGTGCGTAGTTAGATCAGGGGCCATTCTAGGAGTTAGAGGACACAGAGTACTGAGGGGGTGGTAGGACCATCGAGGAAAGGTCCATATGAGAGGCCTTCCACCTCACAAAGAGCACCTTCAATTCTTTTCCCACCACCATCACCACGTGACAACAGTGGTAGCAGGACACAATGATAGGGTTACATATGTAGACATTGTTATGATCAGAGAGCCTAAGAGCTCATGTTGTATTTATGGTTACATTCAGACATTGTACAACGACACACTATTTTTTGAGATATATATATATATATATTATTTTGGTGTCTTCTACATGATATGCAGTTCTATGTTATGGATGATGCTTTAATTCTAGATTATTATGTTTCCTAAATGATGTATGTACATGTGTTATGAATGATGATTCTATATGTTTATGAGTTATGCATTTAATGATGCTATGGATGTCTTATTTTACTTATGATAGTGGATGAGATGTTCTGCTGATGCTTATTTATATGTGATAGTGATATGTACATGCAATGTTTACATTATGTATGTTATGATGATGCAATGTCTATTATGTAATGATTTCGAATGTATGTAATGAAGATGAATGGTACTATCTATATGTTGAAATTCAATACAACTATATGAGATGTTTATTGAATGTATGCGAATGCAAATGATCTAATGTTTTTATTGTGTCATGGGACATTATCTTAATATCAAAGAAGAGAAATGTTAGGATGAAAATGAATTCATAATGTTAGTAAGCAATAATAAACGTTGATTGATGGAGACAAAGATATAATGAAGGATGATTGATTGATAAAAAGATATAATCTTCGATATTGTGCCAAATACGCTATACTTGCTTGTTATCATGATTGGGCGGCACATGACACAGATGGATAGTACACTCTATGATATGAGATAGACCATAGTGTACAAAGTTATCCACCTATGAAAACCATACAGTCGTAGACAAGGAGTGTCTTAACTCAAAATAAAGACAAGATTCCCTAGTCATTTGGTTGAGACAAACCACAGACAATAAACAAATAAAAGATTGGTCATGAGATTTCATTGCTCCTCTAAATCCTTGATGGGACATCCTTGAGGAAACTAGTAAAATGACTCAAAAACAAATGTAAAATAGACAGTTGACAAATAGCAGCCAAAGAAAAAGAGTCCTGAGACATCGTTGCTTCTCTAAATCCTTCAAGGGACATCCTTGAGAAAGCTAGTAATAGGATCTTGCACAAATCGATAAAAAGATAAGACAAAATAAGATATAAAGTCATAAAGCCAAATAAATGTATTCGCCAAAATTTGATCTTGTGGTATTGTTTGATGTTGATGTTTGACATAGCGTAATGTGAGATACTGACACATACCACATAAGACATTGAGTCTGGTTTCAACTTGGTAACTATCTGTATAAGGCATGAAAAAGCCTGGTTTCAGAAAGACACGTGCCGTATAAGACTTTGGAGTCTAATGACGTTGAAGTGACAAGCCACATGAGACTATGACAATTTGATGACGTATGTTGACAAGAAAGACATATCTTGTGTAAGCGATAGGTTGATCGCTTTGACAATGTGTTTGATATTGACTTGATGACCTTGAGATGTTTTTCCTTGTTGTTGCATGACTTGTTTTGATTCTTTGACTGATAAAAGTGTGTGTATGTGTATTGATAGTGTATGACATGAGGTGATAACCCTAAAGTACTGACCTAAAGCTGATGATATGCCATGTGTGTGATAGTGAAGTGAATGTGAATGAACCCTATCGGACTAACCTAGTGTGGTCTCGAGAGCTCATCAATTGATTAGCCTTGCCTATGTTGTACACTCATAGACCTCATAGTTCGACATGACTAATGAATTTGAATATGCAAAGTGTCATGATTTTAATGTGTGTGATACATGACAAACCTACACTGACAGACCTAATGCCTCAGGGCCATATCGATTGATGGCCTTGCCTACGTCCCAATTGTAGAGGCAATGTAGTTCAATTATGTCTATGACTAACTTAACATGATCGACTTGACATGATTGACTTGACATGACTAACTTGACATGATTGACTTGACTCTATTTTTGGGATTTTCTAACTTTTTTTTTTTTTTGAATTGTTTTTGGATTTTTGGTGTTTTCTAATGTTTTTCGATGATGTGACGTTATGTACAAGGTGTTAGGGCATAGAACAAGGATTTTCCCCCAGTTGGGAATAAGATTTGGAAGATGGAGTGGGTAATATGATGGAATGGATGTTAGATGTCAATCATTCCAAGTAATGGATAAGACAACCATTTATTATGAGTGATGGTAAGAAAGTCTAACTAGAATGATGGTAGATGGAAGAGTGATCTTGACTACACACGGTGCTTGTTTGCCAGGTTTTCACCATGGTACTTATCCATAGCACCACCAAAGTGTTTTTCACTATTGGATGGATTTATTTCTCTTCACTTTTTTTATTTTCTCAATTTTTTTGGTATTTCAAAGATGCTTGTTTGCCAGGTTTTCATCAAAGGTCACCATTTTTTTTTTACTATTTTTTTTCTAGATTAAGACATGGATTCTCAGAGACTAAGCATAGAACCTCTTTAGATGTAGAATATTTATAGGGGACAAAAGTGGATCTCCTGCAGGATTAGAGAGTTGGTACGCTCTTGATCCAAAGGCTTTTGTGACAATATACAGCCCCAACTAGTTAGGTTCAAACTTACTTGGTTTCTCACATTCAGCTTGGTTCTTAGGATTCTCCATTAATACCAAGTCACCAATGTCAAAGTGTCTATTGAGAACCTTCCTATTGTAACAACGATGAAGACAATTGTGATATGCTTGCAAATGATCTAATTCTTTTTGTCTTTGTTCATCCAGCAATTCTAGCTCTGGTAACCTAGAGACACAGTATTCTTCATCGTCAATATGACCCTTCAAGGATACCCTTAGAGAAGGTATTTCAACCTCAATAGGTAAGATAGCTTCAGACCCGAATACGAGGGAATATGGAGTGGCGTCGATGGGAATATGAATGCTGGTGCAATTAGCCCATAAGGCAAGATTAAGCTATAGGTGCCAGTCCCAACTAGCATCATTGACAATCTTCTTAAGGATTCTAACCATTGTCTTATTAGATGCCTCAGCTTGGCCATTACCTTTTGGGTAATATGGGGTGGAGAAATGGTGTTTGATGTGGAATTCTTCACATAAATGGCATACTTCTTGATTCTTGAATGGGCATCCATTGTTTGTGATTATGGATTGAGGTACACCATACCGACAAATGATATAGTTTAGGATAAACCTAGATATTTGTGTTCCGATGATGTAGGTCATGGGAATAGCTTTGATCCATTTGGTGAAGTATTCGGTCATGGTGATGATGAATTTGTGGCCATTAGATGATGAAAGGTGTATCTTACCTATGAGGTCAAGTCCCTATTGGGCGAAGGGCCATGGTGAAGTAATTGGATGAAGCTCCTACACTAGCACTCTTATCAAGTCTCCATGTATTTGACATTGTCTACACTTCTTTAGAAAGATGTATGAGTCTTTCTCCATTGTAGGAAAATAGTAACCTAGTCTCATAATCTTATGGGCTAGAGTAGGACCACTCGAATGAGATCCGCATATACCCTCATGTACCACTCGCAAAGTTATTTCTGCTTCTTCAGCATTGAGACATCTCATTAGGACGTTATCTAAGGTACGTCTATATAGGGTTTCTCTGATGATGGTATACTCAACTGACTTTCGAATAAAGGTTTGGCATTGGTTATTGGACAAGTCTTGGGGTAAGGTTTGGTCAGTGAGATAGTCGAATATGTCTTTATACCAAGGAGACGTCGGACCAACAATGGTACACACTATCATAGTATCAGGGACATCATAAGTGGGGACCAAAATTTGTTCAACCAGAAACTCATACTTAGGAACATTACTCAGAATATCCAACAACGAACCCACGGTTGCCATAGCATCTGCAGCTCTATTCTGAATATGTGGTATTTGTTGAAAAGTTATATCATTGAAATATTGTTTGAAACTATCAGCCATTCATTTGTAAGGTGCAATATTTTCATCCTTAGTCTCGTAATCATCATTTACCTACCGGATTACCAGTTGAGAGTCACCAAAGACATGTAGGCTCTTAATGTTCCACTAAGATGCCATTTTTAAGCCTGTCACTAAGGCTTCATATTCTGCTATATTGTTGATACAAGGGAAAGAAATCCTGAATGATTTAGGAATGGTATCACCTTGAGGTGTGACAAATAAGATACAAGCTCCTAAACCATGATTTGTATGTGACCCATCAAATTATAGTTTCCATTCAGCTTTAATGTCAATGTTAAAGAGAAATTCATCTAGAAAAATTTCCACTAATGGATGATCCGCCTTTATCGGTGCATCTGCTAGTTGATCTGTAATCACCTATCCTTTTATAGCCTTCCTTTTGACATACTTAATGTCATACTCGCTAATTATCATAACCCATTTAGCCAATCGGCCTATTAAAGCTACCTTACTTAGGAGGTATTTGATTGGATCAATCTTTGCAATTAACATTCTTTGTCGATTGAGCATATAGTGCCAAAGTTTTTGGGTAGCAAGGACTACTGCAAGAAAGGCATGTTCTATGTTGTTGTAATTCAATTCATATCCCACTAAGGTACGACTGATATAATAGACTGCTCTCTCATGACCTTGATCATCATGTTGTGCAAGAAGAGCCCCTAATGTTGACTGAGTTGTCGAGATGTAAAGTATCAATGGTTTTCCCTCTGTAGGTGGCATTAATACTGGTGGAGTAAGCAAATAGTCCTTGATTTTCTAGAAGGCCTCTTGATATTTAGGTGTCCACACAAATGGTACTCCTTTCTTGAGTAGATGTTGAAATGGGTGTATTTTATCTGCCAGCTATACTATGAAATGCCTAATGGACTATAATCTCCCCTGTAGGGTTCTAAGTTGACCAATGCTAGCTGGAGGAGGCATTTCTATGATAGCTCTTACCTTCTCTGGATCTACTTCAATGCCTCTTTGAGAGATGATATACCCTAACAGTTTCCACCCCAAAGACACACTTCTTCGGATTTAGCCTGACGTTGTAATTCTCTAGCCTCTGGAATATCCTGTCTAAGACCTTCAAATGATCTTCCCTTTTTTCTAATTTGGCTATAATGTCATCTACATAATCTTCCATGAGGGTATGTACAAAGTCATGGAAAATCATAGTCATAGCACGTTGGTAGGTGGATCCTACATTCTTAAGGCCAAATGGCATAACATTCCAACATTATGTGCCCCATCGACATGTGAAAGTTATCTTATGTTGGTCTTCAGGTGCTATCTTAATCCAGTTGTATCCAGAGAAACCATCCATGAGGGATAGCATCTTGTATCCTACTGTAAGATCTACTATCATGTCGATATTCGACAAAGGGAAGTCATCCTTAGGACATAACTTATTGATGTCTCTAAAGTTAGTGCAAATGCGAATGCCCCTAGTTGGTTTATTCACTGGTACAAGATTTAATATCCAATCCACATAGTCTATTGTCCTTATGAATCCTACATCCAAGAGTTTGTTAAGTTCTTCTTTCACCAGTAGAGCGATTTGCGGATGCATTTTCCTTAGCTTATGTTTGACTGGCTTAATACCTGGCTGTAATGGTCAATGGTATAATATTAGGTCTGGATCCAACCCAGGCATGTCAGCATATGACCATGCAAATTTTATCTATTTCTTTTTGAAGAAGTCCTTAAACTCATGTTGTTCTGTCTCTATTAAAGAAGCTACAAAATATACTATCTGAGGATTCTCTTTTGTTCCTATGTTGACTGCAACAACCTCTTCTACTAGCATCGGTGACTTTTCTTATTCAATGGGGAGAATATTTAAACCTCTATCCTTGGGTGCCTCAGAGATGTTTTTGCCCTTGGATACATCCTTTATTTTGAAATTTTCTTCATGCAAAGGCGCCTTTCAGTTTTCACTTAGGGATTCATCATTTTTATTTTCATTTTATTTTTTCTTTTTGTTCTCATTTTTGCGACTAGAGGTGTAAATAGACTCCCCTAAATATGCTTTATCATCCAATTCTATGGTAAAACCTTCCTTATGATCCCCTCTCGTTATTCCTTCTCTAAGTCCCATGAACTCAACAATTGCCTAGTCATTCTCGAATGCATCTATGATAGGTGTACCTTGTTGATCCCAGTTGATAAGTTCGAGATATATAAGGGGCATGTCATCATCAGAGTTCTTGAAGGTAGTTGTTGACAAGGTGAGTATAGAATGGTTGACATGGTCTCATAAGTTTTGGACCAACTCCTTCTTTTTTTTCCTCCTAGGGGTAGTTATACTCTCATGTGGGACTATAGTGTGGGCTGATTCGTCAGAAGATGGTTTGTCAGGTGCCCAAGATGCATGATCAAGGGTTTCCCAATAATAGTTCTCTTGCCATTCTTCTTTAGACAAGTGTTTCTTAGGATGAGGACTAGATTGTTTTGGTACAAGTTTCACATTGAGGTCCAATTCTCCAAATAGGGAATCTATATTCATGGTACTAGTAGATGAAAAGGAATCCCATTCACCATCGCTTGAGTAAGGGGATTCATCATAAACTAGAGGTTTGTTGTAAACCAGGGGTTTGTGGTAAATTGGGGGAAGTGGCTCATGAGATATCTCGATGTCTACGCAAGCACTCACTTCCTCTTGAAAAGATGACGAAGTACCAGGAAACCCAATTCTAAGCGGTTGACACCCTAGCCCTAAGTATTCTGGTTGTGGGTAGACAGTGATTGATTATTTCCTTCCATTTTGATATAGTCCTAATCCACTGTGCCTATCATAGCCTTCATTTTGCATTATCTTATAGCCTTTTCCATACTGGTCCTTAGCTATTTGAATAGACGGGGAGGAGTATTCATGTTCTTCTTGATATAACTAGGAATCACCTTGATCCACAATTTACTCACTTAACTCTCCCCATTTGGTTAATCTCATTGTAGGGGGAACATGAAATGTGACCACCAACTGTCTTCTATCTGCCATGGGTAGGCCATATGCCTTAGGTGGAATCATTTGATTGACACAGTATGAAGCCTTTATATTATATTCGCCACAACCCTTGTCTTGGATCTCGAGTTTAGGAGTGGATGATGGTGATTTGAATGAAATGGACTTAGTGAGATGTGATGGGTCAACGTATTGGGATAAAGTGGATGATGAAACTTCTTGGTTAATTGGTACGTGTCATTGTGGAAGGTCCCTTAGGCTTGTACAATATTGGAAAGGATCTAGATCACCATCAATGGTGATCTATGTGCCATTATACAGGAACTTAAGACATTAGTGGTTTGTTTAAGGGACGCCTCTCATTGCATGTATCCAAGGTCTACCCAACAACAAATTGTATGGAAGGGTGAGATCTGAGACTTGGAAGCTGGTGTTCATGATCGTGGGGCCAATTCTGATAGGGAGTGTGACAACTCCTATGGATGACCTTTCCTCATCATCATAAGCCCTGATGACTATACTCTTAGAAGTGTCTACACAGTCTTCTGAGAATCCTAATGCCTTAACCAATTTTAGGGTACACAAGTTCAAACCTACACCTCCATCTACCAAGACTCGTCTAACTCTGGTTTGATGGACTAGGACGTCAAGATGTAATGGGTCATTGTGATTAGACTTTTCAGTTGAGTAGTCTTGTTGGGAAAATGTGGTATGATGCGAGTTGGTCAAATATACCACCATTTCTTCGAAGCGATTGACATCCAAGTCTGTGGGAATAGTAGTGTTCTATAATGCTTTGTCAAGTATGGCTTGATGTTCTGGTGACAAATTCAATAGTTCCAAGATAGATATTTGTGCTGGGGTTTTTCTCAATTGATCGATGAGATTGTATCTATACTTGGGCCTCTGTGTAGGTGGTTCAGAAGAAGGACCTAGAA
>CM021105.1:584069976-584096220 GCA_007115665.2 Sequoiadendron giganteum
TTCTATGTAAATCTGCCCATGTGTGTCTCTAGTGACATGTTTTTCAAGTAAAAGCTTGTGTGGGTGTTTGCTTCCTGACGGTTGGTTTCCGAATGGATTGATAAACTCGTTGGGGTCTATCATTTCTTTGTGTTTCTTTTTGGACCTTGTTTCAACCATGAAAAAGTTGCTCAAAATGGGTAATGTAGACTATGTCTAAAAACTGATATGACCTATGTCTATGTTTTTTGGATTTTTTGTTGACACTAAATGACGTTGCTAAAATGGTTCTAAAAAGATGTATACTAGGTTGATGTATGATATGATGGAAAATATGCAAAATCTCGAGTAGATTATGATGATAAATGTGTCTAAGATGAGTATAACCTACCACCTAATGGAGTAAATGCGTGCAAAGATTTGTTTTTAACCAAGGAACCTGATTGGATGACAAGGACAGTTGATAAGGTGGATTTTTCAAACTATACTATTGAGCTGAAAAGATCCACTAAATGGGACTAAATTGACAAGGTTCAATGATTGTGACAAATCGAAACATGAACGTTTCCAATGTTGAGGAAAGTTATCTCTATTTCTACGATATGAAATTTCCTAGGAAGTATCTATATGCATGCAACTTAGGATGAATATGACTAAGACATTTACTCTGACTAAGATGTATATGACACCTAATGATGTAAGTTTTTTGAGAAAAATTTACCAGTTTCTAATCCAAGGTTGATCTTAAGAACCTAAAGCAAATAGTGACAATTATCTTTCAGACCCAGCTCGTGGTATTTGATGTTTTCTGTTGACATGCAAATGTGGTTCACTCAACAGTTGCAGTTCACTAAACAACTGCGGTTCACTAAACAGTTGTGGTTCAGATTCTGATAGATGCGATTTTTTGACAGTGCATGCAGTGTTTTTGACAGTTGCGATTTTTACTATGACAAATGCGGTTTACGGATACACATGCGGCTCGAGAACTGATAGATGTGGTTTGCATGCATGCACGTGATTCAGAATGTGACAATTGTGACTCATGATATGCATACTATGAGAAGTAAATGTTTCGACAGAGAGCTGTGACTCACTAATACACATGCGGTGATTAAACTGACAATTGCGACTTTGTTTTTGACAGTTGGATTTTTCCCGAAAGTTAAAATTTTCCCAAAAGTTGTTGAATGACTTTGTTTGTTTGATCAAGATTTTGATGAATACAGTAGAGAAAAAACATAGTAATCAATGTATTTTCAATTTTTGTGATGTAAGGACTGTTAAGACTCGAAAACATTTACAACCTAGGCTTTTAGGGCAATACTTGTTGAATTTTTATTTGGATTTCTCTAGCTACGCATATTTATGGTGATGACTAGTAGCTTGACCCCACTAGCTCCCCTCCATGACACTCACTTATACGGTGTAGCTAAGCTACTATATCCATGAAAATCCCATGGCATACATTTCATTTCCACACATAAACCATAAGAATATAAGATGGCTTCACAGGGCCGACCCTATTGCACCAACAAGTAGGTAGGATTTTGGTAGCTTTACAACAAGGTATTTAATAAGGGAATTCCATTCATGGGACACTATCCAACGTCGGTGAGAGTCCATTTTTGTCCATCTCATCAAAATAGTGCACATGATTTGTGGGCTTTCCCCAAGAATCCTCTTTTATATATCAGTTGGAAGTCGCTGGGTTTTAGCATGCTATCGATCAGAGTCATCTTGGTGTGAGTACTTTTTCCCACCAAGACAGGCCAAAGTTCTAGAGACAACAACCGTTTCTCTTACACCCAGGATTGCATGAGTGCACAAGGGGAGAGGATACTTCGGTGTACTGAATCGTAAGGGTTAGAAATGTGTGCAGAGCACCAGACAAAGAAGACAATTGTTCTTTTTAATCCAAATGAAAATTGTTTATCTACCAAACAAGAAATTCTTTTTAAACCCACACGACGATTATCTATCTACCAAACAAAAGCTTGCTTAAATAAATAAATTGACACAAAGGCATTAGGTCCTGCATGCAAATTTATCAGTAGTTCATTGTTCTTCAGCTTTCATCCTACAAAAAATTGTCTTTGGTTTTAATTGTCTTCAAAGCTTCATCCTGCAAACACTATGTTATTCCTCCTAAACACAACTAAAACAAACATTAGCGAAAATCCAAACAACCCAATAAGCAAAAACTAAAAATATGGATGTATGGAAATGACTAAAAAAGTGAAAAACATTTACCAAGCAGATGCGGCTTTTTGAGCCACAGATGCAGCTCGATTGTTGACAGGCGGATGCGGTTCATGACTTCGCGGATGCGTCATTGTTTTTCACAGATGTGGCTCAAGGATATAGAGGCATCATTTTATGGAATAGATGTGGTTGATCATACGAAAAATCTACAAAAAAAAACAAAAAACAAGAAAACGGAAAGAGGAAAATATGTATGAAATTGAAGTGTGTTCACGTCGGGTTCACCAAATGTAATAATAGATTAAAATGTAGATGTATCTTTGGAATGATGATGAATAATCTACAACTAGAATAAATAATGTTAAATCCTAATCTAAACAATAATCTAAAATCTAACAGCAAAGAACGAGGAAATAAACTAAACAAACTTAAACAATTTAACGGAAAGCTCACACTGAATATGGATTCACCCCTTCAAATTATCTTGATTGTTCTTCTCCATTTTTCCATTTTAGTATTCTTTCCCTCAGATTTCTATGTTTGAATGCAAGTATAGCTTTGTTGAGTGTCTAAGCAAAATATCAAAGAATAGTCTCTCTTCTCAAAAATGAATGATTTCAAGAGGAGGAATAATGATAGGCCATTTTATAGATTTTAGGTTTTCGAACGATCGGCTCATATTGAAAGAGAGATCAACAGATGAGATTGATGAATTCCATGTGATATGAGTTATGTCTCAGATAGAACATGAGTTAGAACACGAGTTAGAATATGAGTTCAGGAAAGACTAAAGATAAAGACTAAATTAGAATGATAACTTAATCTTGAGTTAAGAATCTTTGAAAATAGAAGAAACAAAATTTGTATGCAAAAGCCGAAGTTAGAACTCGAAGACTAATGCATTCAAATGCAAACAGGAGTTAATTAATTAAATAAAGATATTTAGTTAATTAACATATCATGCATATGAGTTGGAACTAGTTAACTAAGTAGTTATGATGGAGAGTCTTCTCGCAAAGATAACTGGAGAACTAAAAATAGATCTCGAGTTAGAAGGTGAGTGAATGACCTAGATAATTGAATGATAGAGGAATGTGACATAAATAATTAAATATGAATTAAATGCTAATTTAATTCAACATTCTAAAATAAGAGACTTAATTAAATAAATAAAGATAATTTATTTAATTGACTTTTGAAAAGGATTAAATGAATAATTAAATAATAAATATTTAATTATAGATAAAGGGGATTAAATGAATAATTAAATAAAGATATTTAATTATAGTTGAAATATGATAAAAAGGGGGGGTGTAATTAAATAATAAATTATTTAATTGATAGATAAAGGGGGTTTAGTTAAATAATACATATTTAATTAAGAAGGAAGAATACCTATTTTCGGTGTCTACAGATAGATTCCCCTGTTTGTGCCTTGGGGCTTGTGGAAAGAGCAAAAAAATAGGGTGTTTAAGGATACTACTACAACTACTAAGAAGCTATGTTTAATTGTTAAAATATAAATTCAGGAAAATGTGGAAATTTGTGCGTACAATCAAGCTAAGAAAAAACCTACATAGCAAGAGCTAAGCATAAAACAACAATGGGAGCTTTCCCATGACTTAAATAATGTAAACTGGCTAAAACATCTTATTATAAGGAGTACTATCTAGATCAACTAGATCCAAGATGGGTGAAATACAACTTTCATGGTTTCTCAAAGGGGAATCCTAGACGGGCAACTACTGGTGGAGTAATAAGGGATGATAAGGGTGCCTATCTGACTGGATACAACAATGGCTTAGGAACTGTAATGAAGAACTTCACTGAGGTGTCATCTATTTTGGATAGGAATTAGACTTCTAAAAGAAGGGTACAACAAGGTAATTATAGAAGGAGACTCAAAACTGATAATATACTATCTCAACAACATGGCAAATATTCCTTAGGAAATCAAAGATCTATTAGATGATTGCAAAATTATGTTGCAAGAGATTCAATGTGTTAAAATTTTCCACTCCTTGAGGGAAGGTAATAAGGTGGCAGATGCAATGGTCAACCTTGGAGTAAATCAAGAAATTTTAATAAATTGGGACTTCTCTAACTTGCCTTATCAAATTAAAGAAGTCTTAGTTGTGGACAAACATAAAGAGAAATACTCAAGTAAGCGATTATAAGGATGGGGATTTTGATTATTAATAGTTTATTTTTGGGGTGGGAAGGCTTATGAGGATGTGGACCTTGTGGATGCAAGCTAGAAAGAAGAGTTTTGGGGTGACAAGGCTTACGAGGATGTGGACCGCATGGATGCAAGCTAGCAAGATGTTTGGTTGTTGGTGGAGGCAAGTTGTGAATGGATTTCCAAATCTTGATAAAAGGAAAATCCAAAGAAGGAAAGGATGATCAAACGAAAAAGTTTGGTTCCCTGATAGGAAATATTTAAATAGGTAAATAAATCACATGAGGAAAAATCCTAGGTTTGATCTTCGATGTGATAGATGGACTTGCGTTTGTAACAATAAGAAAAGAAGGAATAAAAGGTGTTATCATTACAAGAAAAGGAGGTAGAGTTGTCATTATAAATAATGATTATAAGAGAAAAGGTGGTAATCAAGGAGTGAGCTCTTCTATGCATTATATAAAAAACCGTAAGATGGTTATATTTCAAATGAACAATCACATTATCACCATTAGAACTAAGAGTGTGGATTTACCTATTGCTAGTGTTGAGGACGTTGAAGGAAATAGAAGTGATTTCCTTCTCATTCCTAAATATTTCCATAGCCTAGATATCACAATGGGAGGCCGAAGGAAGAATACCAAACCTAACAAATATTATTCACTCCACAATAGTGAGGAGCTTTGAGGTTTATTTGAGTAGGCGGGTTTCACTTTGTATTTCACTGCAATGGAGGGATACAATGAAAAACTCAGCTACAAGTTTTCTAATGCCTAGAGAGATGGTCAAGTTAATCTAGGTAGTCTAGTTCAAGGTGGATGTGAATTTGATTGAAAAAGATACGAGTCTAGTTTATAAAGTAACGAGGGTTGCTAACACTAGTAATAGTAAGTATCAAGACTATTTTGAGAGGTTTTTTGAAGGAAAAGAGAAACCTAAAAGATTTCAGAATGGTTACTCTAGGGTGAAATTTTTTCCTGTATATCATTATGAATGTTTTATTGTTATGAAATATTTTACCCTTGAAGGGACCTACCAGTCCATCCATGGATACCACTTTCCCATCCTCAACCACATAAGGTATCAAGAAAAACAAAATTCCTTTCTTTTTGTTCTCTTTGCTGAGCCAAAGTCTTACACATGGTTCTAATCCACCATTACACTAGGGCCTCATAAGAGCCATATGCAAATTTGTGCTATCTAAGACCCCT
This sequence comes from Sequoiadendron giganteum, assembly GCA_007115665.2. Classification (NCBI taxonomy): domain Eukaryota; kingdom Viridiplantae; phylum Streptophyta; class Pinopsida; order Cupressales; family Cupressaceae; genus Sequoiadendron; species Sequoiadendron giganteum. The sequence goes on from CM021105.1 coordinate 584,075,551, forward strand.
TAGCAAAACCCTATTCTCAAGTTGATTGAAGACCCAAAACCCCAAAGCTTGGTGAAAATTGAGATTCTTGAAGACCATCCCCACCCCATGCCTAAAAAACTGAGTAAGAAATCATAAAGCCCTAATAGTGATATGTGGAAGGACCTACTTATGATATGCCTGAGAAAAGAAAGGATGTTTCAATGGAGATGGGAGCTAAAAAGAAGAGGAAATTGATGTCAATTGAACTTGGGGAAGAGGTGGACATAATTACCATACCTGGCGATAATGAGATGGAAGGCTTAAACATAGGTAGAAGGAGGTCTAATATATTGGCTATGGTGACATTGAAGGGATAGGAAATAAAAAACTTCATAGAGCCCTAAGGAGAAAAGCACCCATAGTCTGCAAGATAATATGGAAAATAATGATGAAGAATATAATGACTCCTCAACTAGAGAGATTCCTGATAGTTTGGGTGGCGAATCAGCTGAGGAGGAGGACTCAGATGTGGTAAATGAGGATGGTAATGGTGATGAAGATAAGGCTAAGGAGTAACAACATGGGATGGCCTGGGAGGAGGAGGAAGGAAATGTTATAGAAAATCAAGAGAAGGAAGAAAACATAGGCAAAGAGGAAGTGAAGGCCGAGGATGACAAGAATGAGAGGATTAAAAAATTGGAGGACAGGATGCAAATCCTATAAAAAAGGATACATGAGAAGGTGAAGGACAAAAAACTTCAAGCCATCAAAAATGTGGTGACGAATATAATTGAGGAAAGACTACATGTTATTGAGAAAGGTTTGCAAGAACAAGGAAATGACAATAGAATTCAAACCTTGGAAGAATCAGAAAAGAGTGTGTTTTTCATGAAGAAAGTTGTTATGGCTATTGTTTCTGACATGGGAAAAATCATAAAAGAAAAAAAGGAAAAAAGCGGTAGTTGATGGCACGAACCTAGTTGGTAAGATGGAGTTGAAGGAAACAATGAACGAAACTGTTGAAGACATGATGAATGCATGTAAGTTGATTGAGGAATCATAACATGGTTTCTTCGTTGTGTTTTTATTTTTCTTTTTTTTATGGTTATTCCAACTATGATTTCTAGGATTTTTATTACTGGTTATGGTAGCTGGTTCAAAACTTAAATATTTGTAATGTTGTTTATATTTTAAGTAGGGACTCTATGATAGATGTTAATAAGTATTTTAGATGGATTGGGAAGGATGCTATTGATTCTAGGTTAAGGTATTTTGATTCCTATGATAGAACTACTATTATTAATCATATCGTAATTGGTTAAGAATTTTGTTTATGGGAGGGGGGAAGTTTGGTGGGCTTCCTATTTTTTTTTTCTTATCACCTATTAATCTTATCATGGTAAACTATTTTGTTTGGGTCAGGGCCCTTTCCCTACTTAACCAATCAAAAACATTGATGACAACACCTTCTTATCAAATCACAATACATCCATTCTAGCACAAGCTCTTGGCAACACCAACTAGCTCGATACTATTGACATAAATGACCAATTGTTGAAATCAATGATGATGCCAAAAATATACTTGCAACAGTCTCAAATCAGATTGACAAGTATTAAATTCAAATTATATTTTTTGACTTCTCTCATTAATTACTATTATGCCCAATAAAAAACCATCCAACAATTCAAATACTTTCACTTGAGGGTGTTTGCACCAATCTGTGACACAAAAAGGTGTCACTTTTATTTTTTTACCCAAAATGACCATTTGGCAAGCACCAAATTTGGCACACGACAAATGACATAAATGATCAAGCCTAAGGCATGGTATGTCAAAATTTTAAAAATATTTTCACTTTTTATTTGGTGAACATTTATAGTTTGACATTTACATACAAACATTTAATTTCTTATACTTTCAGTTATATTTCATGTATATAGTTTCTAGATGTTTGAGAGTGGTTGCGGATCTCTTGGAGTTATAATGAAAATTCTAGTTTTCATAAGATATTATAATTTTTCATACTTAGTCAAATTTTAGTAATCAAGAGATGAAATTTTAGTAGTTAGCAAGTGGTATCATCTTTCTCTCTCACTCTCTCCTTGCCTCTCATCTCCCTCCCACTCTCTCTCCCTTCCTCCCTCTCTCCCCTATCTCTCTCTCTCACCCCTCTCTCTCCTCCCTACCTCTCCCTCCATCCCTCGTCTCTCTACCTCTCTCTATCTCCTCTCTCTCTATGTCTCATTCCCTCTCTACTTGTATTTATCTTCCCTCTCCCTCACTTTACCTACCTCTCCCTCCAGCACTTTATATCTCACCTATGGCTTCCTCCCTACCTCTTTCCCTCTCTACTATAGACTCTCTCTCTCTCTCTCTCTCTCTCTCTCTCTCTCTCTCTCACACACACACACACACACACACACACACACACACAGAAAAACACAACTATATATTCTCCCTACCTTTCCCTCCCTTCCCTCTCTACTTCTCTATATATCTCCTTTCTCTATGTCTCCTTCTCTACCTATATTTATCTCCCATCTCCCTCTATTTACCTACCTGTCCCTCCCTACCTCTTACCCTCTCTACTTTTTATCTCTCATATCATTCCCTCTACCTATCTCTTTCTCTTCCTACCTCCCACCCACTTCCCCTCTCTACTTATCTCTATTTAATCTATCCCTTTATACCTCTTTCTCTCCCTTCATCCATTCTTACCCCTCTCAATTTCTCCACCTTCCTCCTTTTGTATCTACTTATCTCTATATCACATCACTCTATCGCTCTCTCCCTCTCCCTCCCTCTCTCTCTCTCCCCTCTTCCCTCTCTACTCTCTATCTCACCTCTCTCTCCCTCTTTGTCTATCTCTCTCCCTCTCTATCTCCCCCTCTCCCTCCCTTATTTATCTCTCACTCTCTCTTCCCCTCTCTCCCTCCATCCTCTCTCTCTCTCATTCCCTCTCTCCTTCTCTCTATATCTCTCTACTTCTCTCTATCTCACCTCTCTCTCTCTCTCCCTCCATCCCTTCTTCCATTCTAATATTCTCTCTCTCTCTCTCTCTCTCTCTCTTTTCTTTTCTCCCACCCACCTTCCCTCTTTACTTCTTTCTATCTAGCCTATCCATATATACTTCTTTCTCTCCCCCTCCCTCCCTCCTACCCTCTTTACTTCTCTCTATTGCATCTCTCTATCACCTCTCTCTATCTCTCAATTCCCCCTTCCTCCCTATCTCTCCTTCCCTATATACTATATTTATCTCACCTCTCTCTCTCCCTACCTTTCCCTCCCTCCCTTCTCACTCCCCCTCTTTCTCTCTCATTCTCTCCCTCTCTCTCTCCTTTTCTCTCTACTTCTATTTATCTCACCATTCTCTCTCCCTCTCCACTCTCTTTTGTTCCTCCCCCCTCTCTCTCCCCCTTTATCTCTCTATTTAACTCTATCAGATCTCTTTATCATCTCTATCTCTCTCACTTCTCCTTCCTCTCTCTCTCTCCTTCTCTCTCTACTCTCTCTCTATATAAACTACATATTTATCCCTATATCTCCCTCCATCCCTCCTCTCTCTTTACCTCCCCCTCTTTATCCCTTATTCTCTCCCTCTCTCTCTCTCAATATTTCATTCCCTCTCTAATTTTCTTTATCTTACCATTCTCTATCTATATCTACCTCTCTCCCCTCCACTTCTCTTTATCACATCTCTCTATCACCAATATCTCTCACACTTCTCCAACCTTCCTTATATTTCTGTTCTCTCTATCTCAATCTCTCTCGCATCACTCTCCCTACCATCCTACATCTCCCTCCCTCTCTACTTCCCTTTCCACTTCTCTCTATCTCCCACTCCTTCTCTACCTACATCTATCTTGATGTTTCTCTCTCACATCTCTCTCCATATGTAGCTCTCTCTCCATCTCTCCTTTCCTCTCTACTTATCTCTACTTACATATCCCTTTATAGCTCTTTATCCCTCCCTCCCTCCATCCTTCCCTCTCTCAATCTCTCCACATTCTTCCTCTCTCTCATTTCTCCCTCCCTCTCCCCTCTTTCTCTCTCTCTCTCCTTCCCTCTCTACTCTCTCTAGAGGATGAGGAGATAGGTAGGTAGAGAGAGGTGAGATAGAGAGAAAGAGAGTAAAGAGTGAAGATGGAGAGGGATAAAGAGGGAGAGTTGAGAGATAGAGAGAAAGAGAGTATAGAGAGAAAGGGAGAGAGAGAAGTGATAGAGAGAAGTAGAGAGATAAGGTGGAAGGTAGATAGTTTCAGAGAAGGAAGGAGGGAGGGATGGAGAGAGAAGGAGGTATATAGGGATATGTTAGATATAGAGTAGATATAAAATTTTGGTGGAAGAGAGAAAGGGTGGGAGAGAGAGAGGGGTGAGGAAGGGAGAGGTAACAAGGGCTAGTTGGGCGGGTGCATGGAAATGGGTAGCGATTTCGTGGACACCCTCTTAAAAAACTTTAGAAAATCCATAACACGAGAACGTTATAACATGTTCACATTATGTCTCATTATGCCGAGCCTAAGGCTTGGCAACTACAAACCAATAATGTGAGCGCATTATAATGTGCTCGTATTATTGACTATTAAAAGAAAAAAGAGAAATTCAAATCTATCATAGAATTTTGACTGTCCTTTTTTGCAGTCATAGCCAAAATCCCCACAATTTTGCACTCATGTTATAGGAGGACCAATTCAACAAATTTCTTCACCAACAATTGATATTTCTTTGCAACAATGGTGCCACAATGATGAGGAGCTGTGAGAGGTAAGGATTCTATGGTTTTTGTTTTGAATTAGTTTGTTTTAGGTTGAATTTGATATATATTTGTTTGAATTTTTTGGAGATGCAAATCAACCTGCAAACCCTAAAAATCATCAATAAGAAGACCAACCAAATCCTCAAGATCAAAATCAACTACAACATCAATCTCCTCCACCAATCACTCAACCCCCTCTTGACACTCAACAAAATTTATTGAGTGAAATTGAGAGAAACAAAAAGAAAATTGAGGATTTGATCAGTTGGTTGAGTGATCCAAATGGTTCAACTGTAGAAAGAATGACCCTAGAAAATTCATTGATAGATATGTTAAAAAGTGTAGATTCAATTAGCAAACAAATAACTAGATGGAAAGATAGGAGACAGGTGGTTAGGGATTAGTATGCAAATAAAATATCATACAAGGGTGTAAAGGATTTAAAAATTACAAAAGGTGATTTGTGCTCATTATTCACCAACCCATGCACAAATCAAAATCTTACCCTCAATGTGAAAAGGTTTCCTATAAATTGGTGCTATAGACATCCAAATTTGATCACTCTCATATGATCAAAATCGTCTACTTTATTCATCTATTTCATTAATAGTGATTAAATAATTTATTTAATCATTATTTAATTTTCTGCCTAAGGTTCCTAAAGTATCTAATTAAATAAATTAAATACTTTACCTTACCCCCTTGTCTTCTCTAAATTAAATAAACATTACAAATTATTTAATTTAGTCATTTAACCCATTTGAATTAAAATCAATTTTTAATTCTCCTTTTTCTCTCTCCTTGTCACATTCTCCATAACCCTCTTCTAATCTAGATTAAATTAATTAATCTGTCATTAGGATGTGCACCCCTTAATCTTGATTAAGTGTCACATCCTCCATAATCTCCCATTTGCCTCTAATCCATCATTAATTAGCTTAACCAGGTGTTTGCACAACCTTAATCAGAATCATTAGCCACTTTTGGCTTACCTTTTTTGGTCAACCTTCCCACTTACCATTTTTGATATGGACTCCCTTCCCCATGTGAATTTGTAATTCACATTTATTCTACAAAAGTTCCTCTCTTCCCTATGTGAATTTTTAATTCATTTTTATCCTTCCAAGGTCTTTCTCATCCCCATGCAAGATTCTAGAAGCCTTGCCTTGTCACTTCACATGTGCCAAGGGCTTCTAGAACCTTGGACTTGTCACATCTCCCACATGTGACAAATCTCCAGCTTTTTGGAGATCTCTTTTTATCCAATGAATCTTCCATTAAATGTAAATTTTTAATTTATATTTATTCTTCCCACACATTTCCCTTTTTCCCATGGAGATTTTTGAGGAATTCTAAAATTCCTCAAAAGTCTCTTTCATCCTCATTTGGGGACAAGAAGTTCCTTTTTGAGGAAATCTTCTCATCCCCCAAGGTACCTCAAATGTACTTGTCCTTCATCCAGCTCATGTCCTTCCCTTCCACCTCTTGTCCTTCTCTTCCACCTCATTTCCACATAACTCCACCCTCTACATGTCACCTTCCACATGTTAAGATGTGAGGGCTTGTGAGTCCTCAACTCACCATAGCCCTTCATCTTGATCTTGGTTGGATTAATCCCAACCATTGAATTCTCTAGAGAATTCAATTTGGCCTATAAATACCCCTTCAATTCCTTCATTTTAAAGGATCAAGTCTTTTGCAAATAAACTCTTGCAAAATTGTCATTCAATCTGTCATCTATTTTAGCATCCATATTGCATCAATTCATGTTGCATCCACTTCATTTTCATTGCCATCCAAGGAGCACACAAGACTTCAACATCAAGGGCCAACCAAGGAAGTAACAACATGAAGGTATAACAACAATTTATTTATTTATCTTGCTTTCATATTGTTCAATCTTCTTAGGCTAATAATTGAGGTGCCCTATTATCTTGTTGTTTTTCTTTATTGCACTATTAGTTTTATCTAACATCTCACATTTAGGAAGCAACATTTTATTAGGATCACATTTCTGGCACGCCCGGTGGGACCCACTTAGGGGTCTCTTTCTTTCACGTTTTTTGTTGTTTGCTTGTTTGCAGATTCAGGTCGCAGAGGGGCGAACTTGCCCTCCCGGACGTCGCAGAGGGGCGACCGTGCCCTCTATTTCTGACTATTTTCTGCAGAGGGGCGACCCTGCCCTTTTAGGCTATCTCTGACTGTTTTCTGCAGAGGGGCGACCCTGCCCTTTTATGCTATTTCTGACTGTTTTCTGTAGAGGGGCGACCCTGCCCTTTTAGGCTAATTCTGACTGTTTTCTGCAGAGGGGCGACCCTGCCCTTTTAGGCTATTTTTGACTATTTTTTGCAGAGGGGCGACCCTGCCCTTTTAGGCTATTTCTGACTGTTTTCTGCAGAGGGGCGACCTTGCCCTTTTAGGCTATTTCTAATTGTTTTCTGTAGAGGGGCGACCCTGCCCTTTTAGGCTATTTTCTGACTGTTTTCTGCAGAGGGGCGACCCTGCCCTTTTAGGCTATTTTCTGACTATTTTCTGCAGAGGGGCGAATCCGCCCTTAATAGCACATTCGGGAAGTCAGATTTGCTGCACATCACAAAGAAGGGAGAAAATAAACAACTAACATTTCCTTGCAGGACCTTCCTTTTTATTCTGATTTTTAAAAGTCTTTCCTTGCTACTTTATCTAGGTACTTAGTATAAGTAGGGGAAAGTAATATTTGTTGTTTGTTGTGTCTATTTTACTTATTTTACCTTAAGGGGGCATTAGTTTGTTTTCACCTTCCTCCTTTGCACGTTGTGTGGATCCAAAGGAGGTAGTTGGAAACAATTAGTGTCATCTTCTTAGCGGGACCTACTTGGGGATTTCATCACCCCAAGGGACGATCCCAACCATGCGTACCGATGGGGTATATAAAGGGGGGAGAGCCAAAGTTGTACCTCAATCCAGTTACGTTGAAGCTAGGATGATACCTAGCTAGACGTGAAGAGTTGGTCCGAGCCTTTCAGTATCTCGTTGGGGCTCCCGACTCACGCTTGTGATGGACTGGTGTTCACGGTTGTACCTCACATACCGAGCGTATATTGAGGACTCCCTAGAAACCTTGTTCATCCTAGAGTAAGACCTTTGCAGACCATACCCGTTAAAACATTAATCATAGGATTGTGCTTGTCCAAAGTGTCTTTTTGTGAAAAACCAGTAAATTTTGGTAAGTGAAGTTGTCATTAAACCATTTTAAGTCCTTTCCAAAATCCCTTATACAAACCAAGTTCAAGTTTTCACTGCAGAGGGGCGACCTTGCCCTCTGTTTTCAGCCATTTTCTGCAGAGGGGCGACCTTGCCCTTTGTTTCAGCCATTTTCCATAGAGGGGCGACCTTGCCCTCTGTTTCAGCCATTTTTCGTAGAGGGGCGACCTTGCCCTCTATTTCAGCCATTTTCTATAGAGGGGCGACCTTGCCCTTTGTTTCAGCCATTTTCCACAGAAGTGTGAATACGCCCCCTAAACAGACAGTTTCACCCGTTTGATCATTTTGAATCCCCGAAACCTCCATTTGACCAATTCAAACACCCATTTGATCATTCCAAACCTCCATTTAACCCCTCCAAAAATGTCCATTTACCACGTTCGCATTAACCATTCCACCATTTGGAACATCCGCCTTATCACAAGACCTAAACATCTTCAACAACATATCTCCTCTTTGTGTCCACCATTAAAACCTTGTTTTAGGAGTTATTCTCCCAAATTGACCAAGTCGTCAAATTGATCGTTATCCTACATAATCAATCTTTGTCTTCAACCTAATCAATCCGCTCCTATCTTGAAATGGATTTGTGTTGAAAGTCAACATCATTGGCCCGAATCAATCCCCTTCCATCTCAAGGTGGATTAGGCGTCATAATCATTGATTTAATCTGATCAACCAACGTTACAAGTCACCTAGGGTGATCTCCAAATCAGTTTTTAGGATCCCTTTCATCATCCAATCACCAAATCCAATCATCATCCAACTATCAAGTGATACATCACCATTTGGTCCAATCCAATCCAATCACCAAATCCAATCATCATCCAATCATCAAGTGATACATCATCACTTGACCAAAATCAAATCCAATCATCAAGTGATACATCATCACTTGACCCAAATCAAATCCAATCATCATCCAATCTCATCAAGTTGATACATCATTATCCAAGCATCAATAGTGATACATCATCAAGCCAACATCAATCATCATTGTCTAAGTCATCATCTAGAAGTTGAATCTTGAAACTACTTGGTCATTTTGCACGTTCATGCCCGTTCAAACCCGCTCACAAACAAAAAAGCAAATGGCAGACCAACAAACATAAGGTTCCCAACCAAATGCCCCTCAAGATCCTAATAACATTCCACATGATCCCCATAACGGCGTTTCATCCCAATCAAACACTGACATCCAGAATACAACACCGCCTAGTGACAAAAACATGGTCAATCAACCTGAAGTCACTGTGGACGAATATCTCAGTAATCCTACCAATGTCCAAATGACGGATCGCCTCCTAAATGAACGTGGGGATAAGATCCTTGCCACCTTACTCATGAAGGGAGTCAAACCACCATCCGGTTTCGATACATCACAATATGGCCTTCCCCCATTTGTCGACCTGCAAACCTCACAAAATGTTCTAGAAAGCTCCTATGTTCCTGAGGGTGCACCCACTGAAAATTGGTACCACCCCGAACTTGGAAATGCTGTTATCCATCAAGTCCAAGAATATCCTCACCTTCCAACCACAACATCTACTATTCCACCACCTGATCCTAATGACCCCCACATCTATGGCATGTCGTCATACATCTTGTCTGCTCCACCGCCTCCTCCCCCATATTCTAATATTGGGGGCACACCTCCACTTACCAACACACTACAGCCTGCATTTCAACAACCTCCAAATAACCCACACCAGTCCACCACACCACCAGCACCACCACAATATGTTGCTACCACAATAGCTTCATCTCAACACTTACATCAACAACATCCGCAACATCCTTCCGTTCTCACACAACCACCACATCAAGTGGTGCAACATACATCTCAACAACAACAACACATCCCACCTAACCCATCACAACAACAAAAACACATCCCACCTAACCCATCTCAACACCGACAAGCCTTACCTCATCCACCTCATCAACAACAACAACAACCTCCACAACAACATGTGCCCATCCCTACGCAAACACACCATAACCCGCTCACCAAATACCTTTATCATCCCTCTAGCACATACACTATTCCATCCCATACAAACCCTCTTCAGAATGTGCAAAACCAACCACGAACCCAAGCGCCACCTTACGCCAACCCTACACAACCTCAACACAATCCCCATCAACAAACGTTAAACCCATATGCCATGCAACAAACCACCATTGCACAACAAAACCAATCCTACCCACCCTATTTTCAACAACAACCAGCTCACCAACATGGGGCACCTTACACTCCCTATTATCAACAAACATCATCACACCAACAAAGAGGCCCTACCACCACGCATTATCAAAATACTATGCAACAACAGGCCCCCTCTCTTGTGTCTTACTATCAACAACAAGTGGCTCCCACTCAATACAACCAATCATCCCACCATCAACCTTCTTACAATCAACCAATACATTCATACCCTAATCAGCCCCTTTATGATCCAACAATGGGAGGGCCACCCCCATCATACCCACAACATTATCCATACCCTCAATCCACTTTGACTCCTGTCAACAAAGACTTGGAAGAAGTAAAAGCCACATTAAAGGACTTACAAGCTGGAACGGGAAAACAATCCTTCAAGTTTGAGGACATATGCCCTTATCCATTTGATCCCTCCATTTCCTTGATTCCTTTTCCTAAACATTTTGAGATACCCAAATTTGACAAATACAAAGGAACCAAGGATCCTAGAGCTCACCTTCAAGAGTTTTACGCTCATTGCCAAGAAGTCATGCACAATGACAATTACCTCATTCGAATTTTCCCTAAAAGTCTGCAAGCGGTCACCCTCAACTGGTTTATGGGTCTGGAAAAGGGATCTATCAAGACCTTTGCACAGCTATCTGAACAGTTTGTCACACATTTCTCTTTTAACTTAGAGAAAGACATTGACACACTTGATCTCCTCAAAGAAAAACAATGTGATGGAGAGACCTTTGCAAGCTACTTGCAAAGATGGCGTGCCTTGGCTAGCAGCATGAAATCCCCACCAACAGAAAAAGACATGGTAACATTGTTTATCGAAAACTCTCACCTGGATATGGCACACAATTTCCAACTCCATTGCATAACTACTTTTGTGGGACTTGTGGAGAAAGGCCCCATCTTAGAATGAGCTCTTGTCGCAAGAGGACAAGTCAAACATTTCAATTCTGATAGAGAGAAGTCCTTCGGGGATAAACCTCGTTTTTGGAATAGAAATAAAAATGTTGTCAATGATGGTGTCACTGACACTAAACACATCCAAGTGGCCGACACCACACAAAGATATCCTTCCCAGCAACAACCGTCCATTCAAAACGCCATATCTGTTCCCCAAGGAGCACCACGATAACAAGCTAATCAAAATAACCAAGGTGGGAATAAACGACAATCCACTCAGTTGGGGGAACCCCTTAGCGCAGTGTTCAATAAGCTTCTTCAAGCAAAGTACCCCATAACATACCCTGTCACCAAACCCCTCGATACATCTAAACCCAAGCCTGCTTGGTTTAAAGATAATGAATACTGCGAATTCCACAAAATCAAGGGACATACCTTGGATAAATGTCAAGGCTTAAAAACCTACATCCAAGGTCTCATTGATCGAGGCGAAATACATGTAGATGCTAACACAGCATCTTCATCCAATGCTCAATTAAAAATATACCAAAATGCCTTTCCTAATCATAATCAGGGTCCTAGTATGTCCAACTCAAATCCTGGACCTAGCAATAACAACCAGCCAGAGAACAGTACCAATAATGTCAACTACAAAAATGTACCATACAATTATCAAGGTGTGGTTTCATATGTAGAACAAGTGGAACCCCGTGTATCCATGATACATGTTAAGGGAAAAGATCCACAATGTGTTGTTACTACTCGGCGAAACCGCATCACAATCCCAGTAGCATCTCCATCCACCCAACGATCATCCACCAATTCCCAGTATAATATCCTAGACCATCTAGGTAAAACTACAGCCCAAATATCCATTTTGGATTTGCTCAAGTCATCTCCGATACATCAAGATATCCTAACTAAGGCTTTGCAAAACACATAAGTACTTGATAATATTGACACTACCCAATTTCAAGCATTGGTAGGCAATCTTTCATCGACCTATCAGCTAGCCTTTAGCCAAAAAGACATGCCGCATCTCGATTCAAACCACAACTGCCCCCTCCATCTTGAGGTTGGTGTCAACTGTCAAAAAGTAAAAAGGGTATTAGTAGATAATGGTTCAGCCCTAAATCTATGTATGTTAAAGTTTATACAACAGGTCGGATACACCCAAGCTGATCTAAGAAATCAAGTGATCACCATCAAAGCTTATGATAATGCAGAGCGAGATTCTGAAGGCATTATTTGCCTCCCTATACAAGTGGGCCCCATTGTGCAATACACTATGTGCCATGTTCTGGACCTTGAACGCCCATACAACATCCTTCTTGGCCGTACCATCCACTTATCACCAATGCCTAAAATTCCCATTTCAAGGAATAGAAGTCACCATACAAGCCGACGCCCAACCCTTTGAATATTGTCGTGCCTTGGAGGCCTCTTTTCCACATTCACATGACTGCTCGGGGGTTGAAATGGGGGCACCACTGACATCCAATCATATCCCATCCACCAATACTCTGAACACATCATCTCCACCATCATCCACACCTCCTTCCACCATCACCAAGGTCCAGATCATAGATAAGGGATGTGGTGAATACGAAATGCACACCGCACTCAATGTGGCAACCATGCCACCTTCTCCCCGCACATATGGGCAACCGACTCTACCATTGCCAAAAGTAGAAGAAAAGACGCTTACCCTCACTTCCAAGAACGTGGGGTCCACAACATTCAATAAATTGGGATCCCTCCAGGATCTAATGGATGATGATATCAATCAATGGGTTTATCGGGAAGAGCCTGAACCACCACAACCCCTTATTGAATACTTTCATGAATCCTATCCACATGCCTCCAAATTCATCGAAATTTTCCATTACCAAGGCGGAGGCCTTGGTGCAGAGGAGCAAGGAAGACGTTTGCCCATCGAAGCAACTACCATCCGACCAAGGAATTTGGGCTTGGGCTATGATACCACACAGAAGGGTCTTACAACATTCGCTAACACCTCTAACAATGTTAGTGTTGACAACAGTTCCCTTGAAGACATACCGGAGGAGGAATCCATCATACACGCGTACGATGATTTGAATCACATTGACCTCCCCGCCATATTTGAATGCTTATCCGTTTGTACCATAACTTTATCCCTTAAACATCTTGAGCTTATTGATCATGACCTACAAGATAGCACACCAGTTAGCACTTTTCCCTCAGAATATACCTATGTACATCTAATGGGATTGGGGGAATATGAACACCCTAATCGCAAAAGCAAAAAGAAACAAAGGAAAAATGGGTCATCAAGTGAAAACCTCACCGAGGCACTTTTTGACTATGAAAAAGTAAAAACAAAGGATGTATCTGACAGTGAAAACCTTGATATGGCACTGGAAGATGGGGATGTTCATCTTCCCCTTGTAGGAACATGACTACCTGAGCAATCTTCGATTCTCATTGAAGAAACACAAGAGGTAAACTTGGGGACAATAGAGATTCCAAGAATAACCTATGTGGCTAAATCTTTATCTGAAGCAGAGTACACCACCATTGTCTGAATTCTCCGTGAAGGGATCATCAACTTTGCATGGGCTTACTTTGATATGCCTGGCTTAGATCCTAATCTTGTTGTCCACCATCTGGATGTCCGTCCAGAAACTAAACCTGTCAAGCAGAAGCTCCGAAAAATGCACCCACAAGTGGCATTATTGGTTAAGAAAGAACTGGAAAAGTTACTGGATGCTGGTTTTATCAGGCCTATTGACTACTCTAATTGGATCTCTAATATTGTACCTGTTGCTAAACCCAATGGAGACATCAGGATTTGTATAGATTTCCGGGATCTCAACAAAGCTTGCCCAAAAGAAGACTTCCCCTTGCCTAACATCGACATGTTAGTTGACATCACTATGGGACATGAGATGCTATCCCTCATGGATGGCTTCTCTGGCTATAATCAGATCCGGATTGCCCCTAACGATCAACATAAAACCGCTTTTACAACACCTTGGGGTACGTTCTGTTATAATGTCATGCCCTTTGGTCTCAAAAATGCAGGGGCAACATATCAACGGGCAATGACAGTTATATTCCATGACCTCATTCACATCATCATGGAAGACTATGTCGATGACCTACTGGAAAAATCTGGAACCATGGAAGAACACCCTACCATTTTGAAACCGATCTTTGAATGCTTAGAACAATACAAGCTTCAATTAAATCCAAAAAAGTGTGTATTTGGTGTCACATCAGGGAAACTCTTGGGCTTCATAGTGTCCCGCAGAGGCATCGAGGTTGACCCAGCTAAGGTGAAAGCTATCATGGATATGCCTCCTCCAAGAAACTTGAAACAATTAAGGAGTCTCCAAGGGAAACTACAATCCATCCGCCGCTTTATAGCCCAACTTGCAGATAAATGTCAGTCCTTCGCCCACCTTCTCAAGAAAGACACCAACTTCAAGTGGAATCAACAGTGTCAGTTGGGTTTCAACATGCTCAAAGGATATTTGGCCCACCCGCCGATCTTGATGCCACCTATCCCTGGCAAACCCCTCTTGTTGTACATATCGTCCACGTCAGTAGCATTAGGGGCATTATTGGCACAACATGATGAATCTTCAAAGGAACGGGCAATCTATTACATCAGTCGCACCCTGGTTGGGTATGAACTCAACTATTCACCAATGGAAAAGGCCTGTCTTGCTGTAGTTTTCAGCCCACAAAAGCTATGCCACTATATGCTAAGCCATCCTATAAAATTAATATCCAAAGTCGACCCCCTGAAGTACCTGCTATCCAAGACAGCCCTGACTGGTCGAATGGCTAAATGGATCATGCTCCTCAATGAGTTTGATATAGAATATGTGGATAGAAAAGCCATTAAAGGACAAATAATAGCTGATCAGTTGGCAGATGCCCCATTAGTGGATGCTTATCCCATAGAAACTGAATTCCCAGATGAAGGAGTATTTGCAGTCTTAGAAACCACCACCTGGACATTGTACTTTGATGGATCACACACCCATAATGGATCGGGGGCAGGAATCTTGCTTATCACTCCCCAAGGCGACTACATACCAAAATCATTTAGACTGGCTTTTCCTTGCACCAACAACATCTCTGAATATGAAGCCCTTCTCACCGGCCTCAGAATTGCAGTTCAATGGCACATCACCCACTTGCAAGTTTTTGGTGACTCCCAGTTAGTCATAAAATAGGTCAACGAGGAGTTTCTGACAAAAGATGAAAAGTTGTTGCCTTACAAACGCATGGTGGATGACTTCAAAAAATATTTCACTACCATCCAATTTGAACAGATCCTGAGACTCCAGAATAAGGCAGCAGATGCTATGGCTACCATTGGTTCTCTCCTCGACATGTCGAAAGATTGCACAAATTGTCAGTTCCTAGTTGAGCAACTCCTAATCCCAGCATACGATATCCCTGAAAATAACATAGTGTGTGCTATTGTAGGCCCTGAATCCCCATGGTACCATGACATTTACACCTACATCCATGACAACATCCTCCCCCCTGATCTCACACAAAACCAACGTAAATCATTTATTCAACGCACAACTCGTTATACCCTTATTGGCGATACACTTTATCGACGTGGGTATGATGGAACTCTCCTTCATTTTCTAGATGAAACTAAGGCTCGCACAACATTAACAAAAGTGCATAGCGGTATTTGTGGGGCCCATTCTAATGGTATGGCTCTAGCCAAACGGATTCTTAGAGTAGGATATTACTAGCCCACAATGGAACATGATGCTTGTGAATATGTCAAAAAGTGTCTTCCGTGCCAACAACACGCAGATCTGATTCACGCTCCAGCACAAGATCTCCAACCCATCACGACACCTTGGCCATTTTCACAATGGGGTTTCAACTTGATTTGCAAGATCTACCCTCCATCTTCAGATGGTCACACCTTTATCATCACAGCCACTGAATACTTCACCAAGTGGGTGGAAGCCATTCCACTCACTCAAATCACTGGTGTTCAGATCTCTAAGTTCATCCTCTATCATATTCTCTGCAGGTATGGTATCCCCTCAGCCATCATCACCGACAATGGAAAACCCTTCAAAAATAAGTGCATGAAATCCCTTTGTGACACATATCATATCCAACATCGTTGGTCCACTCCCTATTACCCCCAAGGTAATGGACAAGTAGAAGCAACAAATAAAACATTGATCAAAATCATTAAGAAGATGGTCAATAGCACTGGTCGCGATTGGCACCTCCATATCCATCCTGCTCTTTGGGCCTACCGTACATCCATCCGCACCCCTACTGGAGCCACTCCATATTCTCTTGTCTATGGCGTAGAGGCTACCTTGCCAATTGAAGTTGAAATCCCTTCACTCCGCATCTCCCTCAAGAATCTCATCACTGATAAAGACACCCGGGTGGCACGCTTGGCACAATTGGAATTGCTCGATGAAAAGAGAGTCAAGGCTTATACCCATCTACAAGCTTATCAACATCGACTCAAAAGGAGCTACAATAAGAAAGTCCGCCCTCGCCAATTCAAGATTGGTGATTTAGTCCTAAAAGAAAATCAACGAAATCAGCAAGATCGAGAGAAGAAAGGTAAGTTTGAAGCAAACTGGTTGGGCCCTTATGTCATCACCTCCAAGTATGGTTCTGGTGTCTACAGGCTCTCCACGCCTGAAGGCGAGCCTTTGGAGGAACCCATCAACATCATGCATCTGAAGAAGTTCTACACTTAGATCAGCTGGGGTATCCTTCCTGGTAAAAGTCAAAAATGCAAAAAAAAAAATCCAAAAATCCAAAAATCCAAAATAGTAAAGAGAAATAATTCGTCCTATGGTGAAAACCACCCCTGTGTGGCACCTTGGATATGTGTGATTGGTGAAAACCTGGCAATAGGCACCTCTCGTATAGGGCTGAATCATTATCTATCGAGCATCCTGGTTACTCTATGGCTTGCCCACCAATTCCTCAATCCCCATATCCTCCCATTTGTGTGCATCACCTTGTTGCTTGGTATATTTTGGTTGAGCATTGGACGACTATCATCCGCTATCCAACACCTTGAGCTTATTATCCTAATCTGAGCTTGTGACATCTCTTCTTGGTCTCACTGTGTCCCCTTTTCAAACTACGTTTCCCCTGCGCTTGCACATAGGCAAGGTTGATCTTTTCATCTACCCCCAGGGCTTCTTCGTGTCTTCATCCCCCATCTTTTGTCATCATCACCCTCTTTCCGCTTTTCTCATCATCCCCACTTGAACTACGACGCCTCTGCACTTACACGTAGGCAAGGCTAAACTTTGGATCAGCCCCCGAGGCATTTTGTCCTTCATCACCTATCCTCATGGTCCGCTTTCCGATCTTATCCATCTTCAATCTTTTGTCATATCTGAACTACATTGCCCCTACGCTTGCACGTAGGCAAGGTTGATCTTTTGATTTGCCTCTGGGGATTGTGTTTGTCTTGGTCTTCCATCGGTTTCCATCAGTCCCCTTTCCACTCTTTTATCATGAACTACAAGGGCTCTGCGCTTTCACGTAGGCAAGGTTGATCTTTGATCAACCCTCGAGCCCCTAGGTCTTTAGGTTGTGTCTCGTCCTCTCGTTGTCAGGTATGTCCTTATCGTTGCTGGCTCTTCACAAACAAAGTTTCCTTGTATCAAGAAATCTATCCAATGGCAATTATCCTGCGTCATCTAGGTCACTTTAGCTTAGTATCCATCATCGGTCTTAAGAGGATGCATCCTTCCTAATAGACCACATCAACCCCATCCATCCCTGGGATCTTATGGCAAAGGATGCTTGTAATTGATTACCATCTTTTGGTACTTTTTGATTTTGTTTATCATTTGAGCTCCCTATAATCACTAGTCTAGATCGCCATGATCCTTCATATTGTGGTGTGTTTTGCCTAGTTACCATAAGGACATCTCTTGACTTTTGTTTTTGTCTGCTGAGATACCCCACATGGTACCCACTAGGATTCTTTTTGGACCCCGTGTTATGTGGGGGCATCTCTTTGTGCTTGGGGTTATTCCAATGCTTGGCCCGACCAACGTCATCGTGACTTTGGGGTATTGGGATATCCTTCTTGTTTGTCATGTTTGTTTTCTGCATTTGACATTAATTCGTCTTGGTTTACATACCCTGACGTTCGATGTCTTATGCTATAGCAAAAATCAGTGCTCTAAAAGATGGAAAATTGCATTCATGTTGCATATTCCCTCTCCATCCTATGATTGCCCCTACGTCTATGACTTATGGTTTTGGTTGTGCAAACTCTCATTCACTTTTACTAACTTTTCTTCTCGGGATCCTTACGGTCTTTGACAGGTACTGCACCCCCCACATCCTACACCTACCATCTACCCATTGACACTTATGTCCACGATCATTAGGTCCATTTATCCATTTACATCCATTCATTTATCCATTTGCATTAAATTCATTAAGTTCATTTACATCCATTTACCTCCATTCATTCATCCATTTGCATTAAATTCATTAAGTTCATTAACATCCATACATCCATTCCTTTATCCATTTACACTAAACATAAGATCATTAACATCCATACATCTATTCATCCATCCATTTGCATTAAGTTCATTAACATTCATACATCCATTCATTTATCCATTTGCATTCACATCAATTCATTACTCACCTCGTTAACACAATTGCATTACCATTCATAAATCATTTAACACATTCACACATGCATAAGTAAAACATCAACATCCCATAAAACATCATATACATATATGCATAACATACATACTATCATAGGAACATCACATAAAATACCATCCATCACCAAAATGTGTGACATACTATCAATGGGAACCATCACATATCATCATCATAATAATACACTGTCCATATCCAAAATATGGTCATCACATATACACCTCCATATTATGCTCAAAATAAGGTGCACTCCACTACCATCTGGTACCTGTCAAAAACACCTACATCTTGTCATCTATCCTTTGCATGTCCTGAGCTGCCCACATGTGACCTCTGAGGAGACTCAGGTACTGGCCCCCTGTGTGTTGGAGTCCCCTAGGACTCACGCCCTAGAGTCCCAAACCGAGAGGGAGCCGGCTGGAAATCACTATACCCTCTGGTTCGTGTACCTAATGACTGTGATGGTGCCAGCATCTGAGGTGTCTGCCTAACGTACCGCACCGTACGCTACACCGGATCTGGCACTGCCTGCTCATACACGCACCTCCAATACGCTGCCTCCTACATATAGTCATCTCTCTGCCCATCCTGGTACCGAGCGGCATTCCGCTCATTCCTGTACCTATCCCTCTCTCTACTCATGGCCCGTCGCTCCTGCTCCCATGCCTCTTGTGCCGCTGTCAATAAATGTATCTACTCTGTGGATCTGTCCCTCTCTACATGCATCGTCTCTAGCATAGTCTCATCACTCGGCCCTTGACATGTCCACATTTGTGCTATATCCCTCTCAGCATTCTCTGCCTGACCCACTACTGCGTCTCTCTGAAACTATAGAATCTAGACCTATCTCCATAAACTGTCCCTATCTCCCTGGAGTGCCTGCATCTATCCCTGTAAACTCTCTCTCTCTCTTTGTACAGCCTGCACCTATCCCTATGCACTCTCTCTCTCCCACTGCACTGTCTCCAATCTAACGTCTTTGGCCTCAGCCCTCACCCTCATCTCCTCTATAGATGCCTCTGCCATATGTACCCTCTCCTACAGTGTCGTCCTCTCATCTTGAAATCCTGCCACCTACAGTCTCAATGTCTCCATCTCCCCCCCTCCTGCTGACTCCGACTGCCCTCACATCTGCGCAACTGTCATCACTGCCTCTAGCCTATCTCGGTTCCATGTCACCAGAGCCAGCTCCCCCTGTGCTCTCTCCCTCTTTGCTCACATCTCATCTCTCTCTCTCTCCACGGCCAATACATCTTTCGTGAGCCGGCTCACCACATGATCAAATACTATACCCTCTCTATCCTGTATCCCCCGTACCTCTGTATCCACCCTCCTCACCTCCTCCTCTAACACCCATATCCTCGCCTAAGCCCCTCTTAGTAAAACCACTGGATCCTCAACTGCGGCTGCTGGTACTATGGCTAACGGCTCCATCACTAGTACACCTGTCTCCATAGCCTCTCCCTCTCTCTCCTCCTGTACTGGCTCTATCTGGCGCGTCAATTGAATCCTCCGCGGCTATCCATTCCTCCCCACCCTCATCAGTCTCCTACCCTCCTGCTCAACTAGCTGGACTCTCCCCTGACGACTGCTCTCAAGCCTCTCCCTAGGCTGTCCTCTACCATCGACCACCCTCTCTGCCTCATCTTGTAGATCTCTGGCTCTACCCTCCACCGGCAGCTCTGAGACCCTCCCCTCCTCTTGCTCAACCCTCACCTGCACCCGCCTCCGTCGTACTCTAACACCAATCGCCTGCTGAGCAGCTCTCCCCTCCAGCACCCGAAGCATCTCCACCTCTAGCTCACTCTCCAATCTCACCACCTCTATCTCCAACCCCCCATCAGCTCCTCCTGCCTCCCCCTCCTCTACCACA